>QLSR01000253.1:1092051-1280829 GCA_031780015.1 Citrullus colocynthis
CCCCCCCCCCCCCCCAGGTTACCTCGAGACTGTAAACAAATTAATTGGGAGCTCAACGGTTCCCTGTGTTCGACCCCTGCTACCACTACTAGTGGTCAACAAAGCAATACTTATTAGTGGTCAACATGCATTCAAGCAAGTTAATCTAACCATTTTGCTTCTTGAAGGATAACTTGTAATTACATGTCGAAAATTACAAGTTAATTCTAATGCATTCAACCATAAATTCTTTAGTAGTTTGTCAGACAATCAAGAGAAAATAGAATTGATAAAGCATTAAATTCAGAGAAGAAATGCATAAACAAGATATGAATTACATTAAGATAAAACTCCCATAATTTACAAAGTCCAATCCCCTAAACTAGAAACCCTAGGACTTACCTTCTCACGATGATGAATGAGAAGACAAGACTTGACATGTCTTTAGTAATTACATGGAAAAAAATGAGAAAAATTACAAGTGGAAGGGGTAAGAATTGGGGGAATTTCAGCTAGGGCTGAATGAATGAAGAAGAAAGTGTAAAGATGATGATGTGAATGAATCTCAAAAAGCCCTAATATTGACTAATAAAGCTGGAAAGACGCGATGGCACTGCAGCACTGAGGGTAGCACCGTCGGGCCAGAAGAAATCGGAGCGCCGTAGGGGTTGCATGCATGCATGCACTGTGTCACGGTCATACTTCTCCAACCATGCTCCATCATGATTTATGCTCGATCATGGTCAACCTTAAGGAAAACTCAAGTCCCGATCTACTTTTTGCCCATTTTTTTGAAGCTTCGTCAGACCTTAGGCGAGGTTCTTTCATCCTCACCAAACTGAACTCTTGCGGAACAAAACTTCATTTGGCCATACATGTCGCCTGTACGTGTATTTTTCTTCATTCTTGACTCTAGCCGACTTGCCTCTACTCTATGCCAAGTCTTGAGGCTCAACCTTGCCCGTATATGAGGCTAAGGCATCACAATTCAATGTCGCATCTCTCTTCATCATCTTGGTTCCCAATAAACCTAACCCCCACACCTCTACATTGATTTGAAACTTCACTAGGATGAGTTCGGACCCTTTGTTGGGTCAAAATAGGCTTAACACTCTACTGGGTCTTACCCCAGGTGATTCAGACACTTACTGTGGCTTTCTAGGACATAATAACGCTTACCGAGCTCTACCGACCTACTTTGGCATCTACTGGGCTTCTACCGACCTAATGGTCACCTACCAAACTTTACCAGGTCATTACAACACTTACTGAAACTAGTCGAGCAAGCATCATCCTAATTGGGAACTATCGAGTCCCACTAATGCTTTTAAAGGCCATCCCGAGTGTCAGGAGGACATGGACTTTCTCTTGCCTACTTGGGTCTGCTTATCGAGAAGCACCATAACCAACCCATGGGTATTTTTCTAACTTGAGATTTTTCGGACATCCATCCATCCGAGCATATCAAGGCATGAACCCTCCCTCGCCAATGCTGAGTCAATATCGAGCCAAAACGACATATCAAGTACTATATCGAACCTTCGACCCATGGGAAGGGGCGTAATGCTGGCACATTCGTGCTATCCGACACTGTTCACAAGATCCTATTCCTGATGGAAGATGTCCAAGACACTTGATTTGCAACCCTCGCCCACACCATGACACACTCATGTGCCATGAGGTAGCTCGCTTAGGCCATAGGCCCAGGGGTGGTGGAAGCTAACACCAAGCCTCCCCTTATGGTACACTTTCAGCAATTTCCTCTTCGACACTCATGCATATGCAAAGTGGCTAATGGTCCTTCACTAGCATAGAGCGCCTGTTTGAACTTCGATTGGCATGAAATTTGACGTGCTTCCATATTACATCAATATGGATTTAACTCTAAAGCCGTCATCCAAACTCGCGACGTAACCTCAACTTTCGAGGTGATGCCTTGGGGTCCCATTTGGCCCCTGTTGAGCTCGTCATCGACAGTGTCAATGACACTGATGCTTGTCTTCTTACTTTTTGCTAAACTTAGCATGCTTGTCCATTTATCTTGGTGTGTCGGATGATGCATGAAAAGCACTCAGAAAGTGCTTTTTGTTCTCTTAAATTAGAAATTTTTTTATTAGATTTCATGTGTCTGCTAGTGGTTTTCAGGTAATTATGAAGTAATTAAGTGTCAAAAGCCAAAAGAACCAAACGAACCAAAACTAGACAAAAAATTAACAAAAGATGGAAAAACAATGAAAATAGGGCAGCCTAGCCGAGAGCGTCGTTGCGCTGCCTTGGTGCTCTCGACCCGAGGGCATCAAAAGTTGGAGGCTGAAGGAGCATCACGTCGATAATGTTGGAATTTGTGCCCTAAAGCCTCGTAATTAATTAGTTAATTAATTTAATTATTGATTATGCAATATTAATTTATCCATCAATGGAAAAATCCAAGGTTATTGCATGAAGTCTTGAACATGTATGTAGTTAACATACGTGTGGATCATGTTCAAGAAATAACCTAAAAGGTCTATAGTATATGGATAAGGTTGGGTGTCTAATCCTAGTGAAACTATGAATACCACCCACTTTGTAATAGTTACAAATGATTTGATCCAAACCATTCATATGGAGACATGTGAGTGGAGGTATCCTATACAAAAGTTTGTATAAGACCAAATCGCGAAATATTTAATCTCTCTTTGTAAATCCGTTAATTTATGAGATTAATATTTCATAGGATTAATCGTGTGCGACTCGATTTTAATCCTGAGTGACTTATGAACTTCTGTCTGTGAGGTCGGTTGTCACACCCCTCCGTAGCCCGAGATAAAGTGTGAGGACAGCAGACACCGACCCTCTTGCGATGCCTACCATCAAACCTTTACCTTTCTCAAAGTAACATGTGCAACTTAGATAGACAGGGATAAACTAACTCATATTAACATGCATAATTTATTATTACAACTATTTGACTAGTTTATAGAAGACATGTGTCCAGTTCCTTATTTAAACTACTGTCTATAGCTAAGTGCATACTATTTCTCCACAGACCTTGACTTCGAATAGCAACGAAAACTCGACTGCTACTTGGAAAGAAAAAACATAAGAAAAGGATGAGTTTCAATAAAGCCCAATGATTGATCGAATAAACTATGGTTCAACCAACCCTTTCAGCATTATAATAATAATCATTATACTTGTAATACGAATCATACGCAAATATATTTACAATTAAATCGAGCTTATACTCAAACCTCCGCCGTAGGGTTATCCTCAGAATCATCTTTTCTTGTTGGCACCACTAGCGCAACAACTCTGTTTTTATCCTGTTTGCTCCCACGGCACAATATTCCTAACTGGTTTTTCCCGTTGGCCAATCCGGCTCAGCTAAATACATCGTTTCTATATATGTCTGTTCCTATGTGCACATAGTCTTACCTTCGAGGCTCAGGAGCTAGGTCCGTCAGCCCCCTAACCATCCCCTCAGTACTTCTTGTAGGCTCAATAACTAGGCACCGGTTGCCCCCTAACCATCCCACAAGGAAGTCCTTGCCACAAACTCTAAAACTAGGTCCTTCCTACCCTTTGACTATCTTGTGCAGTATCGAATCCCAGTCCCAGTCACGACTATAATCATCAATGCCTTCTCCAAGTCCTTCAGCATTGGAATATATTCAAGCTGCCTATATGCCTTCTCTATGCTCTTTAGCATTGGAGACCACAGTCTGTCCATCGTGCCTTCGTATAATCCTTCAGCATCAAAAATAGAATCAAATATCTAACAAACTCGATATACTATATACTATCTGTTATCTCACCATAACACGCATATTAAATACCACAACATAATGCTTTCAAATAAAAGCTCATAAGCGTGCTATTATTAATTATTCACAAGAAATATAGTTTAGTTCTCTCGCAGAAAGAAATCAATCACTCACAGTGAAAGTTGTCGACCAACTTAGGGTTCCTTCCTCTATTTTAGTTTGATCCTTCCCAAGCTTCTGGAACTAAGAAAAATACAACAACTAGGAACCTCAGAAACTGCTTTTTGGACGGAAAATCTTGCAAGGCTCTTTCTTTCTTCTTCGAAACTCTCTTTCCCTCTTTTCTCTTTTCTTTCTCTCTTTTTTTTCTCTCTCTATTTTTTTCTCTTTTCTCTTTCAAGGTGACTCTCGGATAGTGGGATTGGATGAAAATTCCTTCTCCCGAAGGGTCTTATTTATAGGATTTGGAAAGCAGTATCTCACCAATTCTTCTTCCAAACATCCGACACTTCAATTCCATATGTCCAATTGCATGCTAAAAACTCCATGCATCAACACAATTGTTGCCTTGCATGGTATCTTGATCATGGTCATCAACGGCTCCTCCTTATGAAATGTAAATTCCAAAATTAAGCCACTTAGCACCAAAAATTGGGTCAGAACGAAGAAAAATGCATTCTGCCACTTTTCTCGTAAAGTTCTGCTGGTTCAATTTCCTGGTATGTTCTCCGTCTAGTTTCCTAGTAAGTTTCGGCGGCTTGGCCAAGTTTTTCAGTGTAGTTTCCCGGTAATTTCTGGCAGTTCAACTGCCTGGTAAGGTTCACGCCTTTACTTTCAGGTAAATTCCACCGGTTCAACTCCTGAAAGTTGCTTCTCAGTAAGTTCCACTTCTTGGTAACTTCTGTTTCCTAGTAAATTTGATTTCCTGGTAACTTCCGTTGACCCTTTCCTGGTAAGTTTGACTTCTTGATAAGTTTGACTTTCTAGTAACTTCTATTGACTTTTTCTGGTAAGTTCGACTTTCTGGTAACTTCCGTTGACTTTCCGGTAAGTCTGACTTTTTTCGTAAAGTTTAACTTTTTTTGGGAAAATTCCTGACAACTTTTGAACTGTTCAAGTGGCCTTTCTAGCCTTCTATGTGCCCAATCTACTTCCAAAAGTCCAATACTTAGCGAAAATTTGGCTTAACTCCACAAGCTTGTTTTCCAAATTTACACCCTTTACTCTAATTTCTTCTCTTTATGTTTTTTAAGCAACTAGGTCAAAGGTTAGGGTGTTATATTGGTTCTTTGATTTGCATGGGTGAGAGTGGCCCGAGTTGCCGACTCAATAAGCCTACCATTTTAGGGA
The DNA here is from genome assembly GCA_031780015.1 of Citrullus colocynthis. NCBI lineage: Eukaryota > Viridiplantae > Streptophyta > Magnoliopsida > Cucurbitales > Cucurbitaceae > Citrullus > Citrullus colocynthis. Next base: position 1,097,127 of record QLSR01000253.1, read on the forward strand.
TTTGACTAAATGGGGAACTGGTAACATAACTTCACAAGATGAAATTCACTCATTCCCAAATAGGGTAAGTAGATGAGTAGTTCCCTAAGTGTTGATTTCAAGTCTTGAACAAGAGGCCCCATCCTCTCATTGGCTCGAGAGGGATTTAGTTTATGATTGCACCATAAACAAATTGTTCATTAGTGAAATCCGTGGTACTTAAGGAAAAGAGGTAATTACAGGGGTAAAACGGACATTTGACCCAATAGTAATTATAATCAACTCGTGAAGGATCGACTTGCTTATACTGATTATATTCATGGACACAACTTGTCCTATAGTGCAAGAGTTCAACTATGGGTCTATAGTGGTTTGCTCTATAGTTAATGAATAAAAATTAATTTAATTAAAGAGTTTAATTTATTAATCTTGGATCATTGAAGCTTATAATTGTAGGTCCATAAGGCCCCCTTAATAGCTCAATACGGACCAAAAAGAATCAACTATGTTGAAATAAAAATTTGAAATGTTCAAATTTATGAACAAAAATATTAATTGTATTTGATACAATTAATTATGTGATTTATTATAATTAATTATTTATTTGGATAAAAATCCATATAAATAAATATAATTGATAATTTAAATTGGATTCAAATAAATAATTATTTAATTTGGATGGGATCCAAATTAAAGATTCTGCAGAAATTAAATATTTAAATAAGATTTAAATATTTTAAACCATTAAATATGAGATATTATTTGGATAGATATTTATTAATATTGAATATTTTTAAATATTTAATTTAAAATGTCTACGGAGGGGTTATCCCAATAGAATTAGGAGTAACTCATAGAGTTTTATAAATAGGACTCTTGGGAGCCCTTATAGAACACACACTCTCTACAAAAATAATCTTAGAGAAGTTCAAAGAAAATTCTTCTTCCCATTCTTTTAAGAAACAGTTCCCATAAATCGGATTTTTGTTAGAGTCAGAGCTAGGAAGATCTCTTGGAAAATGAAGAATATAAGGAGAAGACTATTAGTTCGAGGAGACATTTTACTGAAATTATGGATTCGGCAAGTTATGTTGTTTAACCTTTTCTTAACTTTTTGTATTTTTAATGATTTCAGAAAATCAAAGAAAGGAAAGTGTGAGTTTGCTATCAAAAGAGAGGAAAGTATTGGAGAAGAGTTAAAGAACGTTTGAGATCCTTAGGTGCCGACCAAGTGAGGATTGAATGAAATCAATGTCGAGAAGCACTATGAGAGTCTTTCGTCCTAAGTTTATGTTTTTCTTTTACTTTTATGCTTGATAACTCATATGAAAGTATGTATTTGATGGCTATGCATGGCTAAACTCATAGTTCTAGGGGGTTGAATGTTTTAGTTATGGACTTAAGTTAATGGTTTAGTGTTTTTCATGGATGTTGATGAATGATATGTTTTCGATGCTATTGTGCTTTATTTTTTATTGATTGATCATCAATAATTGTGAGATTAAATGTATGATTGAGTGATTGCATGTCTAATTGGATCTATAACATTAATCTCTACTAATCTTTCATGAAAATAGCTAGGTTATTGGAGAAAGTTGATTATGACTATTCTTAATGCTATGCCTTTTAATTTGGTTTCAAGAGATTTAGTAATCAATTAAGTTGCATAAGAAATGGTTGTTTTTTAGAGAAAATAATATGGATATTAGTTTCTAGACTTAAACATATTGTTTGTACATAATTCCATGAAAATCTAAAGTATGACTTAATGAAGTAATTAATGACATCAACACCGTAGAACACTCTTACCCCTTGAATTTTCACTTGCTTTTATTTACATTGTTTTCAAAATACAAATCCAAACTCAACTTCGATTCCTTAGATAAAATCAACTCAATTCTTGAATAGATAGGTGAATATATCAAATTGAGTTCCCAGTGGAAATAACACTCAGACACTTAAACCGTTTTATACTATAACTTTACCTGTGCACTTGCGAATTTCGCACATTAATGCACCATCCTCCTCGATTGCATCATCTCTTGGTCCTTTGTCTTTGTTGGATGTGTCGACACTCTTGTGTCATCCCTGCACTGTTTGCACAAGTGAGGTCACAATCTACTGTCCCATTGTGTTACTTCTGTCCTAAAGCAATGCTAATGAACAATTTGTTTATGGTCCATAAGCTAAGTCGCTATCGGGCCAATAAGAAGGTGGGGCCCTTGTTCAAGTCCCGGAGTCAAAACATAAGAGAACGATTCATCTACTTACCCTATGTGGGAAAGAGTGAATTCCATCTTGTAAAGTTATATTCTCAACTCCCTATTTGGTCAAGTTCCCAAAATGGTAGGCTTATTGAATCGACGACTCTGGCCACTCTCATTGAAAAGCACCTAAAGTGCTTTATTTGCCTTTGATTTAGGGATGTTTTTATTAGATTTGATATGTTTGCTAGTAGTTTTCAGGTAATAATGAAGAAAATAAAGTATAGAAGTTAAAAGCCAAAAAAATTGGACGAAAAATAGAAGAAAAAGTGCAAAAACCCTAAATACAGGGTAGTACAGTGTGGAGCATAGCTACACTGCCCACTACGCTCCAAACCTGAGAGCTAATAGATTGGGACAGTAGCAAAGCGTAGCTACGCTCTCTTAGAGCATGCTACGATCTCTTAGGTTGAATGTGGATTGGGCTAAATGTATGTTGACTTTAATGCTTTCTTTGAATCTATTTCAATTTCTAGATGCATGTTTATGTGTTGGCTATCCCTCATAAGCATGTGTTGCCCCCGCTATTAATTCGTAATTTCGTCACATTCACACTCGAATGTCTAGCTCATTCACCTAAGTAGCAATTAGTTAATCATGTATTTAATGACTATCCTAGAATTCATGTAATTAACTAGGTTCAGAGATCAAATTGGTTAATCGATTAGGCTATCCAATTGGTTAATTAACACAAAAGAATCCTAAAGCTTAATGCATTTGTTCTTATTTCTTTATAGACGCTATCGAACCCAATTGATTTAGGAGCATGTAGTTTAATTAGGACATTACTATAATCACTTTAATTGATATTTAGGATACTTGCTTAGTTTAATTGAACTTTTCGGCTGCCTGTAGCGTCGTTGAGTTAGGTTAGGCTTAGTAGGTCGTTGTGCGCACATAAATCGAATGCATGTTTAACTAATGAAAATCATTGATCAAATTACATAGGAATCCCTCTTGCTCTTGAAACTAGATAAATCCAATTCTAAGTTACATTTACCCGTTGCTTTTATTTTTCTTACACACTTATCACACTATCCAGACCAAACCCCCCATTTACCGCTTTAATTAGTTAATTAGTTTTACAAAAAACTCATCCTAGCGCTTCCCCACAGATCGACTCGAACTTGCCCCTATTGCTAATCATAGTTAATAGGAGTAGGATTCGGTATTACAAGATTCTTTCGATCGATTCTCTTTGGGAATAAGATGACACCGAAAAAGAATTCTTTCCCTGGCCCTTACGACATTGTGGCGGACGTGTGATAAGAAACAATCGAGGACTTGGATCTAACAACCTTGTTGACGAACAAGACCTTTAGATCTCAAACTCAAACACCCCAAATCAAGATGATTTCAACCCCTAAGAATGGCTAGATGACGGATTACTTAGACGATTAGCAAAACCACAGATCGGACAAAGCTTGTAGCTCCCATCGATCCTGGGTCTTCGAATTGCTCCACAAGCAAGACCGATCAAGTCAAGTATGAATGATTCTAAACATGCAATCTAAACGTTATAGTATTGCAAAAGAAACATAGCACAAGGCTAAAAGAAAGCTCAAAAGCTCTTTTACTACATTTTCAAATCTCTTCCATGTCTCCTTTTTTGAACAATTACATGACATTATATAGGCTTCAAAATATAACCCTAAACATTCTATGAGGCATCTAGAATGTTGTAACACTCATAATTAATGACCATGAATAGCAATATCAAATTGTAACATAAAAACACATAAAATAACTGAAAAATACATTTAATAAATACAATAAATCTGAGATTAGTATTTTTCATCCGTATTCCATCCATTTGTAACCATCCAAGAGTAAGTGACATCCCATTTGAAGTAGCTTGAAGTCTTTGTTCATTAAATGAAGCTTGATTCTTCATAAATTCCACTTGACTTCACATAATTCTTCTTCTTTGTTTAGTGTAAACTTGGACAGCATGTATTGCTCATTCTTGATGTTCATACTGTATGTTTAAGGTTCCTTCATTCATATCATTCTCCCCTTCTTCAAGAAGATTTGTCCTCGAATCTACAAATATTGCTTGGAAGGAACATCAAAGTATTGGTGCAGATATTTTTACACTCTAAAGAATTAATCTATTGGCTGGAATTTGAAACTTTGCAGTAACATTCTAACTAATGGCTAGAAAATTCAATATGTATAGATGTTGTAACTGCCATATTTAATGTTTAATAGCCAACTTCCTCAAATTTCCAAAGTGTAACCTCTGAGATTGAACACCAAATGATGAAATTAATAGAAAAAATGGGATCAAATTGTAAGAATTCAGATATGACATGCTTTTGAGAAAGAAAGAACAACTAAAGAACAAATGATATTAGGGATAGCAATTTTTCTTCTCCTGACTGATTTTCAAAACACAAATTTTTGACATTGAAGGAAACTAAATTTGAAGATCTCCAAGAAGGCAATGATATGAACGGAGAAACCTTAAACATGTAGTATGAACATCAAGAATGAGCAATACATGTGGTTCAAGTTTACAATAAGCAAAGAAGAAGAATTATGTGAAGTCAAGTGGAATTTATAAAGAATTAAGCTTCATTTAATGAATAAAGACTTCAACCTACATCAAATGGGATGTCGTTTACTCTTGAATGGTTACAAGTGAATAGAATATGGATGAAAAATACTAATCTCGAATTTATTATATTTATTAAATATATTTTTCAGTTTTGAGTCATTTTATGTGTTTTTATGTTACAATTTGATCATGGTCATTAATTATGAGTGTTACAACATTTTAGATGTCTCATAGAATGTCTAGGAACAGAACCAAACCGAGCAAAAAATGGAAGAAAAAGTGGAAAAACCCTAGAAACAGGGCAGCGCAGCCGAGAGCGTTGCTGCGCTCTAAACCCGTGAGCATCATATTTGGAAGATTGTTGGAGCATCGAATCTCAGTCCCAGTCACGACCATTGCGACGCTGCCCAAGCGTGTTGCTACGCTGCCCAAGAGTGTGGCTACACTGCCCCATTTAGAGCGATGCCAACCTCCCTTTTTTATTGTAGATTTTTAAAATTTGGAAAATATTTTGCGCTGCCACTTCTATATATTAAGGGGTTCTCAACAACCCTACACACACAAGAAAATACACAAGAGAGACCTAAAAGAGGCACACAAAACTAAAGATGAAAAGAGAGCTCAAAAGGTGTGAATTTGTTATTACGAAGAGTGAAAGTATGGAGAAGAGTTGAAGGCCGTTCGAGATCCCAGGGTGCTAACCAAGTGGAGATTGAAGGAGCTCAACACCGGGAAGTAATTCGAGAGTTTTTCTTCCTAAGTGTCTCCTTCCCTTTTACCTTTATGTTTGAGAACTCATGCAAGTATGTATTTCATGGCTATGTGTGGCTAAACTCATTGTTTAGGGTGTTGGATATTTAATTATGGAATTATGTTAATGGTTTAGTGTTTTTCATGGATGTTGTTGAATTATATGTTTTTCAATGCTATTGTGCTTATTCTTTATTGATTGATCATCAATAAGTCTTAGATTAGATGTATGATTGAGTGGTTGTATGTCTAATTTGATCTATGGCATTAAATCTCTACTAATCTTTCACGAAAATAGCTAGATTATTAGAGAAAGTTGATCACAACTAATCTTAATGCTATGCTTCTTAACTTGGTTTCAAGGAATTAGTGATCCATTATGTTGCATGAGGAAGGGTTGTTTTTTAGAGGAAGTAATTTAGATATTAGTCTTAAACATATTGTTTGCATATAATTCCATGAAAACCTAAAGCATGACTTAATGAAGTAGACATCAACACCCTAGAACACTCTTATCCCTTGAAGTTTCGCTTGCGCTTGTTATCTTATTCTCAAAATCCAAATTCGAGGTTCATCCCTCAGATAAAATCAATTCAATTCCTGAATAGATAACTAATTATATCCAATTCAATCCCCAATGGATATGATACTCGAATTTAAACCGTTTTATATTATAACTTGACCTGTGCACTAGCAGAATCACGCATCAAGTTTTTGATAAAAGTAAAAAGGAAAGAGAAACTTAGGAAAAAAAAAAACTCTCAAATTGCTTCCCAGTGTTGAGCTATTTCAATCTCCACTTGGTTAGCACCTTGGGATCTCTAACAACCTTCAACTCTTCTCTATACTTTCATTCTTAATGATAGCAAACTCACACTTTTTAGACTCTCTTTTCCTCTCTAGTTTCATGTGCCTCTTTTAGGTCTCTCTTGTGTATTTTCTTATGTGTTGTTGAGGACCCCTCAATATATAGAAGTGGTGACCCAAAATATTTTCCAAATTTGCAAAACCTACAAAAACGAAAGCTAACATCTTATGTGTTGTTGAGGACCCCTCAATATATAGAAGTAGTGACCCAAAATATTTTCCAAATTTGCAAAACCTACAAAAACGAAAGCTAACATCTTATGTGTTGTTGAGGACCCCTCAATATATAGAAGTGCTGTCACTAGTTTTTCCTTCAACTTCTGAAAACTCTGTTCACACTCATTAGTCCATTTGAATTTGGCTACCTTTTTGGTTAAACATGATAAGGGTAGTGCTATTTTTGAAAATCCTTCCACAAATCGACGATAATAACCTGCTAATCCTAGAAAACTACGAACTTCCGTCACATTAGTAGGTCGTTCCCAGTCAACTATCGCCTCAATCTTTTGTGGATCTACACTTACCCCTTCTGCTGACACCACATGTCCTAGAAATATAACACGGTCAAGCCAAAATTCACACTTACTGAATTTTGCATACAACCTCTCAGCACCCAATGTCTGTAATACTACTCGGAGGTGTTCCGTATGCTTCTCCCTGTTTTCAGAACATACCAGTATATCATCGATAAATACTACAACAAACTGATCAAGGTATGGGTTGAATACAGCTGGAGCATTAGTCAATCCAAAAAGCATTACTAGAAACTCGTAATGTCCATACCTTGTTCCGAAAGCAGTCTTTGGAATATCCGTCCCTTTAACCTTTACCTAATGTTATCCAGATCGTAAATCAATCTTGGAAAACACTGAAGCAACATTAAGTTAGTCAAACAAATCATCAATAAGAGGCAATAGATACCTATTACGTATCGTTACCTTGTTCAACTGGCGGTAATCGATGCATAATCTAAGTGTGCCATTTTTCTTCTTTACAAACAACACAGGTGCTCCCACGGTGACACACTGGGTCGTATATACCCCTTATCAATCAATTCCTGCAACTGTACTTTCAATTCCTTCAATTCCTTTGGTGCCATTCTATATGGAGTTTGCGAAATTGGTGCGATTCCTGGAATCAGATCAATAGAAAATTCTATCTCTCTATCAGGCGGCAAACCAGGTAGTTCCTCAGGAAACACATCCAGGAATTCACTTACCACCGGAATATCCTCTAGTCTCAACTTACTACCCTGTGCATCAATCACATAAGCAAGGTATGCTGAACAACCCTTGCTTAACAACTTCCTAGCCTTAACTGCAGATATCACACAAGTAGGAAATATTTCCCTGTCTCCCCTGAAAGCAACTTCGAGTTCCCTCAGTTCCTTTAAACACAACTTCCTTCTGGAAGCAATCTACGGTAGCTCGATATTTAGACAGGAAATCCATTCCCAGTATAACATCAAACTCTTGAATATTTAATGGAATTAAGTTGGCTGTCATGGTTACACCATTAATTTCAACTACACAATCTCTATATACTCCATTAGTCACAAGCACATCGCCAACGGGAGTATATATAAACAGTTCTTCAAACAAAGATTCTAATTCAGAATCTACATTTACAGTAAGCATTATAGCGACAAAAGAATGAGTAGCACCAGGATCTATCAAAACATGAGCAGAAGTATGACAAATAGGAATTGTACCAGTAACAACATTAGGAGTCTCGTCGACTTCTTGCTGAGTCATAGCAAAGACCTTCCCTTGCTGTCTAGGTCGACATGTAGCTCCCTTTTGTCTTGATCCACTAGCTCCCTCATCAACAATTCCTACAGGTCTTTGTGGTTGATTAGCGATAAAAGAACCAGTTCTCTGTTCAGCTTTAACTTCTTGCATCAACTGGGGACATTCTCGTTTATAGTGACCCGCTTGTCCACAATGATAACACACATTGCCCTTACATTGTCCCTACTGGTGTTTCCCGCAGGTGGGACATAACGGTTTCCTCATGGAACTAGCTGTGGACTCACCAGGTTGTCCACGTTTTGAACCTTCCACTGACTGAGCTGGACCACTAAAACTCCTCGGTCCTTGACTCCATGCACCTCTTCCAGTACCACCCTTGGAAGTACTTTTACCCTGTCCACTCGACCTGGCTTTGAAATTTCCTCCACTAAATACACTTGGTACAAATCTCCTACCAGACTGTCCTTGAGTAGTATTAAAGGAGGGAATTGCACATCCACCTCTAGCTGACTCACGTTCCATTCTCTTTTCCATCAAACTCCTTTCAACTCGCATAGCTGCTTCTACGAGTTTGGAGAAATCTGTCCATTCCGCACTAGCAGTCACAGGAGTACGTATCTCCTCCCGTAAACCTTCTTCAAATTTCTTGCACCTGTCATTCTCATCTGCAACAATCGTCATGGCATACTTAGACAGTACTGTATATTTCTTCTCATATTCTGCTACTGACATGGATCCTTGTATCAATCTCAAAAACTCATTCCGTTTGGCATCCCGAAATGATCTTGGACAATACTTCTCTTGGAATGCCTTTTTAAATTCATTCCAATCTATTCCTTCTATGTCCCCTTTTCTGCTTTCTATAATCTTCCACCAATCTTCTGCCCCTTTTTGGAGCAAAAATACTACCAATTCCACCTTCCTATCGTTAGGGCACCGCATCACACGATAGCATTTCTCAAGTAAATTTAACCATGCCTCCGCTTCAGCAGGGTCTACAGTGCCTTCAAAAGTAGTAGCACCTAAGGCCTTCAATCTTTCAATACTATACTTCCTTTCAGGATCTGACTGCATTGATTCTACACCTGCAGCCAATCTTTCTGCAATTCTAGTAAATATCTGTTCCTCAACATTAACCCCAACTTGAGGATGACTAGATTCACCCTCAGACATCTCTCCACGGCCCCCAGTAGCTTCAGGAGTTCCAGCTGCTACTTGCCTAGCTCGCCTGCTTCGAGGTGGCATGTTTCCTATATGACAACACGACATTATCATTTGCTAACAATATATGTTTCTACACTACAATGCATGATCCTATTCCCAAGACTCTTTCGCTCTGGTACCAACTTGTCACACCCCCCTCCCAAATTTACCTACATAACCTGAAAGGAGATGTGAGAACCGTATACATCACCCCTCTTGTGACGCATACTATCCATTCCTTCACTAAATGTCTTGAGCTGTCCACAATATACATTTCACACCTTAAGACATTTCAAATATAACACATAGGAAGTTATATACAAGCCGATAATTCAAATCTTTTACTCATTCACATGCCCTTATACAAACCATAGTTCAACCCTTCGTAAATGTACATCTAGGTCTACATGCCACCTAAATAAGGTTTAACATACAAGCCACACTTCAAAACAAGTCAGATTTTATGGAAACTCGAAGCTTAAGCAGGGAGAGTTGGAATAGGCAAAGCACCAGGAACGTCCTTGCTACCTGGAGGGGAAAGAAAACTTGAAAACATAAGCTAATAGCTCAGTGAGTGACTAATTTAACAAGCTGTTTTAGTTCGAAAATCATCAGGAATAATACTAAGTTTAACGTCATGTTTAAAACATGAAATCACTTCATATGCATCGGTTAAAACATACTCAGTTGCCCTTATCAAATTATACATGATTTTCAGCAAATCATAAGAAAACAGTTTAGTTGCAATACTTCTCCTTAGTTGAAGTGGAGCAAAACTCAACACTCCAACGTCGAAAACGAATAAGGCTCGATGCAGAGCAAGACTCAACGCACCAGCATATAACCTCTATGTGCACATAGGAATGTGGCGGGTTGCCCAAGTCTACTCATGTCCCTCAGTACTAGGTCCAGGGGAAACTCACGTGCCTTCTCAAGTCCATCAGCACTGAGCCTCCCTTAAACGTTTTTCCTTTAAATAAGCAACACTTCATACAAATAAATCGTAATGCAAATCATTCATAAGAACACAGGGCAACTATTATATCAATAACATTTCATAAACATACTTTTCAATAACTTTAAGAACATAAAGTACGCTTCATAAAACATTTGATCACAAAATCATATTCCATTGGAAAACCGAACTATCATGTACAACAAAATTGTTTTAAAGTAAGAAAAGTGTCACTCACAACTCTTTCTAGGCCTTGAATGGATTATATGTCTTTCCTATCTCCCCTTGGCCTGAAAATACACATTTCTTGGGTTTTGGCTTCCCTAAACTTCCCTTCCACAACCAACTACTTTAACTATTCATATTTGATCAAAATAACCTTAATGGGCGAGTTTCAACTCTACTAGCGAGACCACTAGCGAGACTACATTACACTACACGCCACTAGGGATACCAGGGTGAGCAAGACTAGCGATACTCACCTGATTAGTGAGATCCAGCGAGACTCAGCGAAAATTGTGAGACGCAAGGCTTCTAGCAACACCTGCGTTACCCGTCTCGCTTCTCACGCTTAAACTCTTAGCGTTACTTGTAGTCCAGCGATATTTACTTTCCACAGCTTTTGCCTTCCCTCTTTTCCTTTTGTTCTTCACTGCTGTCGATTAAAAGTTATAGTTCCAGCCAAAATTAGAACTACTTTCCTTCTACAAACTTGTAGACAAATATGTCTTCTAGCTTACCTTAAATTTTCGTAGCTTAACTCGTCCTCATTCGTCAGATATTGAAAGATTTCTCCTCACTACTACAGATTGCACAGAAATTCCTTATTAGTCACTTCCAGCTGGAAATTTATAGGTTTCTAATCCATTTCAACTCAAACATCCTTCATAAAAGTTGTTCAAAATTGAGTTAACTTACTAACCTTAAAATTTCAACCCTAAACTAGGCTTCCTCAATTCGTTCTACTCCAAACGTCAACCCCTGTTCAGTCTGTGCGACTAAGAATCAATCTTCAGTTCCAGCTCTGTTTTCAGCACCAAGACGAGTAGAATTTCGCCCAAAATCTACAAGAACACCTTCCTCTACTTTCTTCTGTGGTTTCTCTGAAAAATGGAGCCGACTTAAGCTCTCAAAAATGCCTACAAATGATTAAACATTTAATTTATTCACCTATATATACTACCGACTTAACCCTCACAAGCACCAAGATTTATGTTGCCGACTTACCCCTCACCCGCAGGCTGGCGCGGGATCCTCTCTTCGACGCAAGGCACTCATGTCAAAATTCTCCTTCAACGCCTTCAGCAACTAACCACACCCAGCGCATGGTGCTCTCAACGCCTCCTACTTTCGACGCATGCAACTCAGTCATTCACACCACTAACTTCGTCGCGTCAAGACCACTCTGTCTTCGACGCAGTGACTTCAACGCATGGTTCAAGCAACTTTCGACACATGCAACTCAGTCATTCACACCACTAACTTTGTCGCGTCAAGATCGTTCTGTCTTCGACGCAGAGTGACTTCAACGCATGGTTCAAGCATATTTCTTTCCCTGCCAACGATCACTTATCCTTCAACGCGGGCAGCTACTTCAGCTCACAACCCTTCGTGATTCAATCAACAACGCATGGTTTCTCAAAATAATTCAACTTTCCTCTTCATTCACCAACGCATAGTCTTGGCCAACACAGCCAAAATTTTGCTCTCCAAAAATTTTTGCCCTCATTCTCGGCTACTTCTCGGCTACTTTTCCTCTAGCAACGCATGGCCTCAATCTCATTGCTTCTCCCCAACACCTGGTATTACAAGTCAGTGCTTACAATTCATTACCCCCTTTTTAAAGAATTTCGTCCTCGAAATTCAAATAAGGTCACTGTAAGAAAAGGTGAGGATACTTAACTTTCATTTGATCTTCACTTTCCCATGTCGCTTCTTCCGCTTTGTGATTTCTCCATAAGACTTTAACAAGCGGTATCGTTTTTGTTCTCAGAATTTGTTCCTTTCGATCAAAAATTTGCACAGGTTCCTCTTCATAAGATAAATCCTCATTTACCTGAATAGGTTGAGCTTCCAAAACATGTGTAGGGTCTGGAATATATTTTCTCAATAGAGAAACATGAAATACATCATGTATTTTGGACAACTCCATAGGTAATGCTAGTCGATAAGCTGAAGTTCCTATGCGTTCCAAAATTTCATAAGGTCCAATGTATCTTGGACTCAATTTTCCTTTCCTTCAAAATCTCAATATTCCTTTCCAAGGGGATAGTTTTAAGAAGACTTTATCACCAACTTCGAATTCTAAATCTCGACGCCTCTTATCAGCGTAACTCTTCTGTCGATCCTGTGCAGTCTTTAATCTTTCTCTTATGAATTTCACGTTCTCAGATGTAGTTTGGACTAATTCTGGTCCCATTAATTTCCGTTCTCCTACTTCACCCCAACATACAGGAGTTCTGCATCGCCTGCCATACAATGCCTCATAATGTGCCATTCCAATGCTAGAATGGTAGCTATTATTATAGGCAAATTCCATCAAAGACAGATAAGCATCCCAGCTTCCTTTAAATTGCAGCGCACAAGCACGCAACATATCCTCTAAAGTTTGAATTGTTCTTTCTGACTGCCCATCCGTTTGAGGATGGAAAGCTGTACTAAACTTAAGTTTAGTTCCCAATGCTTGCTGTAAACTCGGCTAGAACTTAGATGTAAACCTCGGATCTCTATCAGAGACAATAGATACGGGAGCTCCATACTGACTTACTATTCTGTCAACATACAGTTTGGCCAATTTATCCAAGGTAAAAGTCGCTTTAACTGGTAGGAGTCGTGCAGTTTTAGTAAATTTGTCTACTATCACCCACATTCCATCATAACCATTAGGAGTTTTAGGAAGACCAAATAAGAAATCCATCGTAATATGCTCCCATTTCCATTCAGGTACGGGAAGTGGTTTTAAAAGTCCACCAGGTCTTTGTCTTTATGGCTTAACTTGCTGACATATCAAACATCTTGCTACACATTCAGCAATTCCCGTTTCATTCCTGGCCACCAATAATATTCTCTCAAATTCCTGTACATCTTTGTACCACCAGGATGCATTGCATAAGCAGAACTATGAGCTTCCTCTAGAATGGCATTTTTCAATATCGAATCATTAGGAACACACAATCTTCCTTGTTTTAATAAAGCTCCATCATTTCTTATATCGAAATCCGTTCTTTCCTCAAGATTCATCTCTTCCATTATTTTTCTAAGTACAGAGTCTTCCATTTGTTTATTCACAATCTCATCCATCAAAGTGGGTCTCAAATGGAAGTGTCCAAACAAACCTCCTAACTCATCTACCGATAAAGACGCATTCGAACGTTTAAACTCCCTTGTCAATTCCGCATTAACAGTGTTTAATGAAGCCTTGGCTTGCCTTGACTTCCTACTCAATGTGTCGGCTACAACATTAGCCTTTCCTGGATGGTATTCTATCGAACAATCATAGTCTTTAATCAATTCCATCCATCTTCTCTGTCGTAAAGTCAATTCTTTCTAATCAAAAATATACTTCAAGCTTTTATGATCAGTTAAAATACGACATCTCTCTCCGTACAGATAGTGTCTCCAAATTTTCAGAGCTAATATGACTGTTGCCAACTCTAGGTCATGCGTAGGGTAATTGCATTCATGTTTCTTTAACTGCCTCGACGCATATGCAATTACCTTTCCTTTCTGCATAAGTACACAACCTAATCCCTGTCGTGATTAGGATATCTATGTGCACATAGAGGAATACTAGACGTTGTTGTGTTGAGATTACTCCACATAGCTAAAGATTTTCGACGTTGGGTGTGTTGAGACTACTCCGCCCTAACTAAGGATGTTTTCGACGTTGAGTAATGTTAAGCTAGGCTCTGCCTCAACTAAGGAAAATAATTTGAAATAAACTGAGTTTCTGAGTATCTTTTTTTGGATTAAACATATATGATTTGACAATGCTATTTGAGCATGTTTTGCATTGGGTATGACTTTGAATCGAAAGTTTTATATGTATTGTTTTATAATGTTTACACTATGATTAGTTTCCGAGTTAAAGGAAAGTATTTACAAAACATGTCACTCACTGGGCAACTGATAACTTGTAGAAATACAAGTTATTATTGCCTTTATCTTAAAAAAAAAAAGAGTTTAATAGAGGGTTATGCAGTAGTATTAGTTAATTTCTATTGATAAATCTCTCTATGCGTTTTACTCTTGTATAGTGATGAAGATAATTGTTTTGATATGTTTATGAGCCTAAAATGCATGCTTTAGTGCAGAAACGCAGAAAATCTCAAGATGCGTCGTACATGTGGAACGCAAGGCAGCGAAAAATCATGTCAGAATCTTGAGAGATTGTCGGAAGATTGACATGCATGATGTGCGGCTAAAGTGGTGGATCTAAATTGAATCGAGAATTTCGAAATTAGGCGAGATAGATGTAAGACATCAATTGTGCCTCCAATCACGCAGATTTGTCACTGATTACGAACGTAGCCTTTATAAAAGAGTAGACCTGCAAGCTGAAAAGGGTTGTCGTTGATTCTCGGAAGAATTCCTAAGTGACAGCAGAATCCCTTCCAAACGATAACGGGAGACGAATAGCTCGAGAGAGAAGAGTCTTCCATTCCGTCGACTCAAGACATTGAAACGCCTTCTTGCTTTCTATATTTTTTTCCAGCTTTGGTTTTAGATTTGTTATCAAGACATTGTACTGTCTAAGATTGTATTACGTTCATTAGTCTACAATTCTTCCATGTCTATCCATGTCTCTACACTTTCCGCTTATTACTTTGAATCCATGAGTAACTAATCTTTCAAGGGTCACGGATTGCGTTAGCATCTAAATAAAAATCATAGTGTAACTATTTCATCTTGTCAATTGTAATCTTAATCTGATGCTTATGTTCATCTAGCTAATCAATATAAGTAGTAACAATTAGACTGCTCGAGGGGGTAAATAATTGTGGATCTCAATTAACAAGGCTAAGAAATGTTACCTAGACATAGGAATAACCTTAGCACTTAATATTCTCCTGTGCGTTATAGACATATAACGCATATCGGCTGACAACCGAGAGAAGAGTTGTAAGTATGAAGAGACTTTCACTATGCGTTTCTGATGTTAGAAGCTAACCAACCCGAACCCTGTTTTTATCCATTCATTTAATCCACTTAGTTGAACCTGTTGTGTCGCATCCTTTACCATCTACCACTTTTTAATCTAGTGTACATGTTAAGCTTTCTTTACTTAGACGTATCCTTGATTAAATATTTTTGGTTATCACTCCAACTCAATTAATCCAACGAATTTTAGACTCAGCATAGTCCCTGTGTTCGACCTCAGACTCACCGAGTAAACCTATTTCTTTGCTTATACTTGGGTTAAGAATAGGTAGACTTGATAGATAATATTTCTTAATATTAAACACGTTAAATAGAACAACAAGTTTTTGGCGTCGTTGCTGGGGACTCTGGTATTGATTTATTTTCTTGGATTATTTATGTTGTACGAGTTCCTTAGTCGAAGGAGTATAGCAAGTTTCTCTTCTGTCAGAAGCTTCTAACAGTACATGAGTGACAGGAGCAGCCCAACATTGGATATTGACCCAGAGATGGAGAGGACCTTCAAAAGAAGGACAAGATAGAATAGACAAAGAAGGACCAACCGAGCTACATAAGAAAATATGGATGCACAACACAATCAGTCTCAAGCTCCTCAAGGTGGGGTTAGGCAAAACGCAGATGCACAAGAGCATACAGACCAAGAGATAAACCCAATTCTCTTGGCGCATGATAGAAATCAACCAATGAGGGAGTATGCATCGCCAAACCTGTATAATTTCGCACCAGGAATTTTACAACCAACTTTCGAGGGTAACGGGAGGTTTGAAATGAAACCAGTGATGTTGCAGATGTTGCAAGCCGCAGGGCAGTTTGGGGGTGCAATGGGTGAAGACCTGCATGCACACTTGAAAAGCTTCTTAGAGATATGTAGCACATTCTCCATAGCTGGAGTACCGCAAGACAACATTAGACTGATGCTATTCCCATTCTCTCTCAAAGATGAGGCAAGACAATGGGCATATTCATTTGAACCTGGTGAGATTATAACTTAGGTACAAATGGTTGAAAAATTTATGCATAAATATTTTCCTCTGACGGTGAGTGCAAAGAGGCGACGAGACATTGTCACCTTCGAGCAAAAGGATTCTAGACCCTTAGTAAGGCTTGGACCCGATTCAAGTGGCTGGTAAAGAATTGTCCGCACAATGCATTCCTAATTGTCTACAAATGGAGATATTCTATGGAGGACTAAACAAAAGAACGCAATCAGTGGCTGACGCCTCCGTGGCAGGAGGATTAATGGTCGAAACTTATACATAAGCCAAGGATATTCTCGACAGAATTTTGAGGAATACTGATGAATGGGTGGATAATGGGTATGGATCCCGATCCACTGACAAAAGATGAAAGCCAGCTGGTATGCTTGAAACTGATGCTGCCACTAATCTTTCAGCTCAGATTGCCACTATGACATATTTGCTGAAGACAATAACATTGAACAACTAAGGTGGATCAGTTGCTGCGATGGACGCAATGAATGCGGTGAATCCGACAGCATCTGTAAGCTGTGTGCAATGTGGTGAGGGACACCTATATAATATGTGTCCTTATAACCCACAGTCCGTTTGCTATGTTCAAGAATAACCTGTACGCTAAAATGTATAATTCAAGTTGGAGGAACCACCCTAACTTTGAATGGGGAGGAAACCAACAACAGACACAGGGGACTGAGCAGCAGCCGCAGAGAGGCGACCCTCCTGTTTACAACCAAGGTATTCAAGGTCATCAGCCACAAAGAAACCAGTCGGCGAATGCATCATCATCATCCATGGAAACTTTACGAGAATACATCAATAAGAATGATGCGATGCTCCAAAGTCAAGCCAGTGCAATTCGCAATTTAGAAGTTCAACTAGGACAAATTGCAGGTAAGCTCAAAAACAGACCTCAAGGAGCATTGCCAAGTAATACCGAAGCTCCACAAGGTAACAGTAAAGAACAATGTCAAGCTGTGACATTGAGGAGGGAAAATTCTTCCCACTGTAACGTAAGACCACAGGACGTAAGGAAACCTGCAGCCTCACATCAATCCACAACCAACTCCAACAACACCAACTAATGATCCGAATCCATCATCAACCACCATAACTTCACAAGAACAACAAGATAAAGAAAGCAGAGAGAAAGCAACGCAGGCAGAACCTGCATCTGTATATAAAGATACTAACCTTATCATGCGTCCACCTTTTCCTCAATGATTAAAGAAGAAAAATGATGAGGGTCAATTTAGAAAATTCCTGGATGTTCTGAAACAACTCCACATCAACATTCCGTTGGTGGAAGCCCTAGAACAAATGCCAAGTTATGTCAAATTTCTGAAAGACATACTTTCAAAGAAAAGAAGGCTTGGGGAGTTTGAGACCGTCGCTCTAACACAAGAAAGCAGTACGTTATTTACAAATAACATCCCTACGAAAGTGAAAGATCCAGGAAGTTTTACGTTGACCTGTTCTATAGGAGGAATGGACGTAGGTTAGGCATTATGCAACTTAGTAGCCAGCATAAACTTAATGCCCCTGTCTATATTCAAGAAGTTGGGTATTGGGGAAGCAAGGTCAACCATAGTCACACTTCAACTTGCTGACCGCTCCATCAAGCATCCCAAGGGCAAAATAGAGGATGTTTTTGTGAAGGTGGACAAATTCATCTTCCCAGCTGACTTCATAATCCTGGATTATGAAACTGACAAAAAGGTGCCCATCATCCTGGGAAGGCCCTTCTTAGCAACTAGACGATCCCTGATTGATGTCCAGGAAGGAGAACTAACAATCCATGTGGACGATCAATAGGTAAAGTTTAATGTCTTTAATGCGTTGAAATATCCTTATGATTTTCAATCTTGCTAGATGATTGAAGATATAACTGAAGAAGAGGCAAGCACCACAGATGCATTGTTAGAGGATGAAGCAATCTTGGATGAAATGGAAGATCGAAAAGAGGAGGAAATCGGTGTAATCTTCAACGCAAGTTTTGAACGTCTAGATTTAAGCAACTGATCCACAGAGAAGACAAAGCCATCCCTAGAAGAGCCTCCATCCCTTGAGTTAAAAACACTGCCGACGCATCTTAAGTATGCATATTTGGGAGAAAAAAGCATGCTACCAGTCATCACATCCTCTGCGTTGACTACAGACCATGAAAAGGCTTTGCTACATATATTTAAAAATCATATCAAAGCCATTGGATGGACCCTAGCAGACATTAGAGGAATAAGCCCTTCATACTGCATGCATAAAATTCAGTTGGAAGAGGATAAAGAAGGCTCAGTAGACAGGTAGCGCAAGCTCAACCCAGCGATGAAAGAGGTTGTAAAGAAAGAAATCATCAAATGACTCGACACAGGAGTCATTTATCCAATCTCTGACAGCAGCTGGGTGAGCCCAGTTCATTGTGTCCCTAAGAAAGGGGGAATGACAGTGATCACGAACAGTAAAAATGAGTTGATACCAACAAGAATGGTCACTGGTTCGCGCATCTGTATGGACTACCACAAGCTGAATGCGGCAACAAAGAAAGATCACTTCCCATTGCCATTCATCGACCAGATGCTAGATATAGGCTAGGAAGAAATGAATTCTTTTGCTTTCTTGACGGGTATTTTGGCTATAACTAGATCATGATAGACTCGGAAGATCAAGAGAAGACAACTTTCACGTGTCTATATGATATCTTTGTGTTCAGACGCATGCCATTCGGGCTATGTAACGCACCAGGAACGTTCCAGAGGTGCATGATGGCGATATTTTCTGAATATCTGGAGCATTCAGTGGAGGTGTTTATGGATGACTTCTCAGTATTTGGGGAATCATACGATGAATGCTTGGCCAACCTGGAATGAGTATTAGAGAGATGCAAAGACACAAACCTAGTCCTCAACTGGGAGAAATGCCACTTCATGGTCACTGAAGGTAGTGTTGGGACATAAGATTTTTAAGGTTGGACTAGAAGTTGATCAAGCAAAAATAGATGCAATAGCCAAACTTCCAGCCCCCACAAATGTAAAGACTTTGCGAAGTTTCTTAGGCCATGCGGGCTTTTATAGAAGATTCATCAAAGGATTTTCGCAAGTCGCAAAACAACTGAGCACGCTACTGGAAGCCAATAGGGAGTTCAACTTTGATAACGAACTGCATGCATTTAAGTCTTTAAGACAGGCCCTAATTTTAGCACCAATTTTAGTTGCACCAGACTGGTCTCTCCCATTTGAACTGATGTGCGACGCAAGCAATCAGGTAGTGGAAGCAGTGCTGAGGAAAGGAAAGAGAAAATAATGCACCTCATCTTTTATGCCAGTAAAACATTAAACACTGCTCAAGAGAACTACATTACTATTGAGAAGAAAATGTTAGCCGTACTCTTTGCGGTTGACAAATTTAGGGCATATTTGGTAGGGTCAAAGGTGACCATCTATACTGATCATTCTGCGATCAAGTATTTAATAGCGAAAAAGAACACAAAGCCTAGACTCATCTGATGGATCTTATTATTACAAGAATTTGATTTGGAGATCAAAGATAGGAAGGGAACCAAGAATCAGGTTGCAGACCACCTATCTCAGTTGGAAAATAAAGAGGTCCAGGAAAGTTGGAGTGATATAGCGGAACAATTCCCAGACGAGCACATCATGAATGCAGAGTGTCAGGAACCGTGGTATGCAGACATAGTGAATTATTTGGTCTGCAACCAATAGCCTGAAGATTTCAATGCTCAGCAAAGGAAGAGGCTCCGACATGAAAGTAAGTTCTACTGTTGGGATGAGCCATATCTATACAGACTTGGCCTAGACCACATCCTGCGTCGATGCGTTCTAGAATATGAAACACATAGCATTCTGAGGAGCTGTCATGAAGCACCTTACGGAGGACACTTTAGGGACAGAGAACAACTGGGAAGGTGTTGCAAAGTGGGTATTTCTGGCCCACATTATTCGAAGACACAAGGGCATATGCAGTAGCTTGCGATCATTGTCAGAGAACAGGTAACATTTCCAACCGAAATGAGATGCCTCTAAACTCAATCTTGGAAGTTGAGTTGTTTGACGTATGGGGAATTGATTTTATGGGATCATTCCCTCCTTCTTGCGGTAATCAATACATCCTAGTAGCGGTCGACTACATATGAAAATGGGTAGAAGCAGCTGCCCGTGCGAAGAACGACGCGAACACGGTGTCCAAGTTCTTAAAGAGACAAATCTTTTCTCAATTTGGGACACCAAGGGCAATAATTAGTGATGAAGGTACACATTTTATAAATCGCATAATCACTAACTTATTGACAAAATTTAATGTCTCGCACAGGGTAGCAATTGCCTATCACCCACAGACAAACCACCAAGTTGAAATAACAAACAAGGAGATTAAGTGCATACTTGAAAAAGTCGAGAGCACATCAAGGAAAGATTGGACGGAGAGATTAGATGAAGCTCTCTGGGCATACAGAACGGCATCTAAAACACCCATAGACATGTCACCCTATGCATTGGTGTTTGGGAAAGCGTGCCATCTCCCACTAGAGCTGGAACACAAGGCCATGCCGGCCATAAAGAAGCTCAATCTAGACCAAGATGCAACTGGCGAAGCAAGAAAACTTTAATTAAACGAACTCATGAAGTTGAGACATTTAGCTTACGAAAACGCAAAGTTGTATAAAGAAAGGACCATGAAATGGCACGACAAAAATATCAATAAGAAAATGCTATACGTCGGCCATAAGGTCCTATTATTTAACTCAAGGTTGCGTTTATTTCCAGGTAAGCTGAAGTCTTGCTGGTCTAGACCATTTATAATTAAAGAAGTGTTTCCACATATGATGCTGTCGAGCTAACAAATGAAGACGGAACCACCTCCTTCAAGGTCAATGAACAAAGGGTAAAACCCTACCACATTGGAGAGCTTGAACGTGACAAAATCTCCATTGACCTACGCAAGTGTAATGACTGAGCTTGCGTCGAAAGGTCCCTGCGTTGCTGAATGCTCATCTTTCCAGAGATGTTTTCTTTTTACCCTTGTTTTATTTTATTGCGTTTTAGTATAAATTTTTGTGATTATGAATTTCGTTTTAGGAGTAGTGTAAATGAGATAAGTATGAAAGCATGATAATTACAAACAAGTCCTTGCGTTTAAGATAAAGGGAATTTGGGAAACGCATAAGCCTTGTGCGTCGATGCATTTTCCCAAAAGCACTTGAGTGCCCTTTTGCGTCAATTAGCCACCCATCACACTTGATGGGTGTGCGGCTCAATAAAGTTCCCTAGACCAGTGCGATTTCAGATATCGCGTATCTGCATTTATTACCGACGGCTTAATTAGCCCTTTATAAATGCAATTCGATTTTCCATGTTCCATTTTCAAAACCCTTCATTTCTGAAGCCTTAAAGCGATTTGAGTTCTTCACATCCTCGTCTATGTCTAGGCAATCAGACTCCTAAAACCAAGAACACTTCGCCGGCGACATTTCCCCAATATCTTCTTACAGCACCCAGTTCTCAACCCTATCTTCTTCTTCATCCGACAGATTACCGAAGACCTTCCCCTCCAGCGCCATTTTTCTCTCCACCACTATTCCGACCTACCCGACCAGTGAGGCCTTTCGCTTCTCCAGTCCGCCCTAGACCTCCAAACCCCAGGCCACCATTTATCCCAACTTTCCCGGCGTCACGAATCAGGGCTACTACCCAAAGACCGCCGTAACCCCATTTTTCTGACCATTCTTCGACCTTCCACCGTCCACAAGTTCGTCCACCAGTAGTTGACCTTGACTCTTACGACTGCGTGGAAGTCCTAAACATCCCACCCTTGAGCCGAATCAACCCGGTACCTACTCCAAAACCCAAAAGTTGGGTCAAGTCGTGAATTTCGATGCCCAAAATGAAGAATGTTAGGGAGTTTTCCGCCGCAAACTTCAATGCTGGAAACCAATGTCTAAGCGCGGAAAACTCCGAGGCAGAGCAACCGGATCCTGGAACGGTTCGTGATGAAGCCAGCACGCTGTACGAAAGCAGTGAAGTGTGCCAAAGGGACGAAAGAGAGGTATTCAGTGACATTCTGGAAAGAATAGCTCAAGAGGAGAGGGAAGCAAAGGCTCGAGAGGATGACGGGGAGGTCAACCAACCTTTGCTCTCATCTCATCTGCCCAGCACAAGAGGAAAGGAAGAGATGGGTGGAGAAGTAGAAGAAGAAGTGGCTGTCGAAGAGGGGGTAAGTAAACTCAGCACAACTCCCCGATGCATGGATAGCCGAGATCTTGAGCGGATTGGGTGACCCAATGGACGCAACCGCCTCAGACACAAGACAGGAATCACCCTCGTCGATAAAAGAGGTCCAGAGTAAACTAAAAGAGACTCGGGAGGGTGAAGAGCCTGGGGGAAATAAGGAAGGAGACGCCGCCTGCAGCAAGGAGATCGTAGGCCAGCCAGTCAAAATACAAGGTTAGTCCCTATGTCTATCAGTCCTGAGGAGATGACCCTAGACTCCAATGAAGGACTTATCAAAAAGGTTGTGATGACCATAGAGGCCAAGAGAAGAAGAGAAGAAGAAGAGGAAGTGGTACCCCAGATAAGGAAGAAGGGTATCACAAGAAACTACCAAGGGTGAAGAGCCCAAAAATGCAGAGCAAGGAGACGGTCCTGAGTCCCCTATTGTGGCAACATCCTTTGACCGGCTGGCAGAAAAGATGAAGAAGAAAAGGGCCAAGTTGAGGAAAGAGCTCAGAGCCCTAAGAAAAGGAGTTGAGAAAATAAGCAAGGGCGCATTGTCCTGCAAGGAGGCATGCAGGGAAGTGCAGCCCCAAGAAGAATGAGAAACACAAGGTCTTCCTAATCCTCAAATAGACGAAGCCACTATGGCATTGGAGGAGGAAATGAGGGAAGAAGAAAGAATAGAAAAGGCAACCGAAGAATTTGAAAAAGAGCTCCAATAAGAAGGAGAAGATAGGGAGCTGGTTGCGAAAATAGGTGCCCAAGAGGAGAAGGAGGGCAAGAAGAAGAAAAAGAAGAAGAATAAACGCATCGGGGAGGATGTGGGAGAAGAGCAAGGTGTTAGCACCTTGAAGAAAAAGGAGAGGAAAGAAGAACAAGGGAAGGAAAGTAGGGAGAAGGAAAGAGAGGCAGACGCAAGCAGAAAAAGAACAGTGGATCAGATTTCTGCTAAGGCCAAAAGCAAAGAAAAAGTGGCCGGTGCGGCAGACGCAAGCAGAAAAAGAACAGTGGATCAGATTTCTGCTAAGGCCAAAAGCAAAGAAAAAGTGGCCGGTGCGTCGCTTGAAAAGAAGAAGTAGGAACCCAAGAAGAAAGAGGAGCCCAAGAAGAAGGAAGGAAAAGGGAGACGTAGGGGGTTTCCTGATTTATTGATGGAGGTGGGATTTTTCCCTGAAGAAGCCCCGTTGCCGCCATATATCACTGAAATCATCGACCATCATGGTTGGAGAAATTTCTGTTCCAGCACCCTTTGGATCCAACCTGACTTAGTCAGCAGCTTTTATAACGGACGCATTGATGAAGAGGAGGATGTGGTGGTGGTTGAAGAAAATGAAGTCTCATTCAACGCAAGGGAAATAAATGCAATCTATAAGTTGAGGGACAACTTGGATGCAGAAGGAAATTATAATAAAATCAACTCCATCGGAGTTAATGGAAGACGCAGTCCGAGTATTGGCGAAGCCTGGGGCGAAGTGGCACGTATCAGCCACAGGCATTAAACTTTGCCTGCTAACAGCCTACTGCCAAAGGCCAAACTGTGGGTATACTTGGTGAAGAAACGGCAGATCCCCACGACGCATGATAAAACAGTTTCAAGGGATTGGGTGATGGCAGCCTATTGCATTATGCATGGCATCCCCCTTGATGTCGGATGCAAAATTGCGGCGTAGATAAGAGGGATTTTCAACAAACCAAGAGGCCAACTCTTTTTCCCCTCACCTATCATGAACTTATGAGCCAATGTTGCCATTGGAGGGCAGACAGAAGTGTTAGACGCAGAGAAGATGATCGAAGTCAGTGGGGTAATCGCCCATAAGACTCTGTGTCGGTTGATGAGAGGATCGCAACATTTGCCAGAGCCTGCTAAAGCCATCAAAAGACCTCATCAACCCACTTCGTCACCTAAAATGTCGCCTCCAAAGCCGCAAACGCAGAAGAAGGGGAACCTATCCAAGCCGAAACGCAAACCATCACCTCAAGCTTCCCCAACCTCAAGCTTTTCACCCCCACTTCCAACAATGAGAAGAGAACCGACTCACCTCCACCTCCTCCTGAGACGCAACGCCCAAAACCTTCTCCACCTCCTCCTAAAACACACCGCCCAAAACCTTCTCAACCTCAGCCTTCCGCAAAACCCATCACCCCAATCTCTTCAATAAGAGTTGATGACTCACACCACGGGGATTTGGCACAGCCAGTGAGCGTACATCTTTCCCTGCGTTTGATGAAACTCCAACCACTTCTCGACCCCAACCAAACCCTCCCCGCCCACAACCAACTCCTCAACCGCAAGAAGCCCAACTCGAACTTGATTGGGAAGCTGTGCAAGCATACCTGCGGCAATCGATATTGCATCCAGTGATGCATTCCATGAACATGCTTGCACGCTGGCAAACAGAGTAGTTTCATTTCACACTTAACTATATCCACCAACTGTTCTCGTTTAGACAGGAAGTCCCACCCCTAACATTCCAGAACGCCTACAACATCCACTTTTCTTTCCAATGCCGCAGCGTCCTCCAACTGAGCCGCAACGCAACCCTGATGAAGACAAGCCGGATAATTAGCCTTAGGGGTGTTATAGTTTTGTTACTTCTTGTATAATTTTTGTATTCTTTATTCATGCATACACTTAACAATTTTTCTTTCTCAATAACAATTGTATGCGTTCATGAGAAGTAATAATAGAAGCATACTTTTCTACCACACTACGTCTCTATTCTACTCTCTGCGTTTTTTCCTTACTTTTAATTTCTTCCTAAGTACTTTAATTCTCCTGCTTGTTTATCTTTACGTTGACAAATTAGTCACTATGGTGATAATTATGCTTCCACTTCTTAGACACTCTAAGTTAGATAACTTTCCATGTGTCTTCATACTATTCGTTAGGAACGCAGACCTACTTTGAGTATGTGCAAGCTAACAATTCAAACCTCTTACGAACTTTTTTAACATAATCTTTGTTTATAATTTTAAGCAATGAGGACCTTGCTGCTCTCAAGTTTGGGGGTGATAAAGGTTTGAACTATCAAAGATTAAAATATGAAAAACTGAGTTCAGTCATTACAAAAAAAATATATAGTAAAAATAAATAAAATAAAATAAAAATAAAAATAAAAAATAAAAAAATTCATGAAACACAAAACTTCGTTGGGAAGATTAATACATTCATCTTGTTAAGAGTTTAGCTGAGACCGACACCTGCTCGTAGTTGGCTGCCTCCATGCATACCCTATAGTTGGTATGTCATAACGAAGGTGGGTAATCGTAATCAGCGACGCATAGACAAAATAGAATAACAAACTCCAATGTCTAGTGAGGAAACCGAACTTAGATAAGAGTTTAGTCGAGAAGGACACTTGCTCGTAGTTGGCTGCCTCCATGCACCCCATCGTTGGTATGTCAGACTGAAGGTGGGTAACCCTACTCGACGCATGGTTACTTAACTTATAAACAATAAAACAAATGAAAGAAAAATGAACTTTATATATTCATCTTTCAGACTCATAGTTAAAAGAAGAAACAAAAATTTTGTGAACAATGAGTAAAAACGATTGAAAAAAAAAGCTTGCTGCATGCAAACTAAACCCGTTTCGAAGAAAAGTAATGTAACTAAATTGATTAAGTGTAACATTCTGAGAGACTAGTCATTGCATTGAAAAATTTTTGGGTTGATTAATGTTTCTTAGATAGAAATTATGCTTGAAAGTGATGAAGATATGTGGTAGTATTAGTTAATTTCTATTGATAAATCTCTATATGCGTTTTACTCTTGTAAAGTGATGAAGATAATTGTTTTTATATGTTTATGAGCCTAAAACGCATGCTTTAGTGCAGAAACGCAGAAAACCTCAAGATGCGTCGTACATGTGAAACGCAAAGCAGCGAAAAATCAGGTCAGAATCTTGAGAGATTGTTGGAAGATTGACATGCATGATCCGCGGCTAAAGTGGTGGATCTAAATTGAACCAAGAATTTCGCAATTAGGCGAGATAGACGTAAGACATCAATTGTGCCTCCAATCACGCAGATTTACCGTTGATTACGAACGTAGCCGTTATAAAAGCGCAGACCTGCAAGTGGAAAAAGGTTGTCGTTGATTGTCGAAAGAATTCCTAAGTGACAACAGAATTCCTTCCAGACGATAACCGGAGACGAATAGCTCGAGAGAGAAGAGTTTTCCATCTGCCTGACCACTTCACAGCAGATCTCATGCTTCCATTCCGGCGACTCAAGACATTGAAACGCCTTCCTGCTTTCTATATTTTTTCCAGCTTTGATTTTAGATTTGTTATCAAGACATTGAATTGTCTAAGACTGTATTCCGTTCATTAATCTACATTTCTTCCATGTCTATCCATTTCTCTACACTTTTCGCTTATTACTTTGAATCCATGAGTAACTAATCTTTCAAGGGTCACGAGTTGCGTTAGCATCTAAATAAGAATCATAGTGTAACTATTTCATCTTGTCAATTGTAATCTTAATCTGATGCTTATGTCCATCTAGCTAATCAATATAAGTAGTAACAATTAGACTGTTCGAGGGGGTAAATAATTGTGGAACTCAATTAACAAGGCTAAGAAGTGTTACCTAGACAGAGGAATAACCTTAGCACTTAATATTCTCCTATGCGTTATAGACATATAACGCATAGCGGCTGACAACCGCGAGAAGAGTTGCAAGTATGACATAGACTTTCACTATGCGTTTCTGATGTCAGAAGCTAACCAATCCGAACCCTGTTTTTATCCATTCATTTAATCCACTTAGTTGAACTTGCTATGTCGCATCCCTTACCATCTACCACTTTTTAATCTAGTGTACATGTTATTGCTTTCTTTAGTTAGAACGCATCCTTTATTAAATATTTTTTGTTATCACTCCAACTCAATTAATCCAACGAATTTTAGACTCAGCATAGTCCTTGTGTTCGACCTCAAACTCACCATGCTTATACTTGGGTTAAGAATAGGAAGACTTGATAGATAATATTTCTTAATATTAAGCACGTTAAACAGAACAACAGCAACCTAGCTCATGTTTTCCTTGTTTTTCTGTTTTCTAGGTAACGAGCGAGTCTGGGGTGCTTAGGCTACACAGAAACTCGTCTGGGCCCATCAGCAGTGTTTAGTATTTTGAGAATTGTAAATATTTGAATTTAATCATGTGTTGTACATATAGAGGGTTAAGGGTGTTGTTGTGAAACCTATGTAATTATATGTTTTGAGTGGAAAACAATGTCTATAAGATAATTTAATCCTTGTTTAAGTATGACGTTTAAATATTGTGTTTAACTGCTTATTAAGCGATGGTCAAGTTTTATGGTTGGTAGTGGATGCCGTAAGAGGGTTGGTGTTTGCTGTCATCACACTTTCTCCTGGGTTAGGAGAGTACCTGGGAACAGGTATGACATAGTCTCCTAAATGAGCTATAGATTTACCACTCTCTTAAAAAAAGTGGACCGGCAAAAGGAGAGGCGAATGTTGCCCATTCCAAAAGAAAGCTCTAGTCATCCTCTAGAACGAAATTTATACCTCAATCTTCTGCTTCTAGGAAGATTCAGAAGAAGAAGGGAGACAAGGTGTAAGCCCTAACTCTTATTTTCCCTTTACTTAAGTTCAAGTTAGAAACAAATGGTTAAGGGTTGGCTTGAATGAATATAAATGTAAGTGAAACTTCTAGTGTATGTCTAAGTAATTATGATTTTTCCATTAGCTTTAATAAAGGGTAAGAGATGGAGACAAGGGTGTATTTGACCCAGGAAATGTGGCTGAAACTTAGGAAAAATTTTGCTAAGTGTTGGGGAAATTCTTAAGTCCAAGTGGGTCAGGATTTTATTTAATTAAGAGAAAATCATAAATAAAAGAATAAATGTTAAAATAAATTAAAATTATCATTTTAAGGGAAATAATATTTAATTTGGATGGTTAGGATGAGAAGAAAAGAGATGGAGCCACATTGAAGCAAAGGGCTTGGTGGCCAAAGATGATTGGTTGGACTGAGCATCAGCTTCGTCCAGAAGCAAGCAGCTCAAAGAAGACATCGACTCTCCCGATTCACTCGTGTCATTTGTGCCATTTTTTAAAAAATGAAGCTCTTTTAGTCAGGATTCTAACCTAAGGCTACCAGATTGATTTGGAGTCGGGAAGGTCAAGAAAACGTGAAGAAACTGAAGGTTGTCGTCGAAACTGAGCAAACCAAACAGGTTAACTTTGGGAATTTTTCAAGAGTAAACGAGGAGGTTTTTGAAGCGCAATCTTTTCTATAAGTCAGTTAGGAGGTTATCCTTAAGTTCCATAAAATTTATTTGAAGTTTATTTGAAAGAAAAAGGTGTTTTGGGGCTCTGAAAAGTATAGTTGAAAACAGGTGACTACTGGTCGAATCTGCTGGTGACTGCCCAGGGCTATCGCCCATGCCTGCTCACCCTCAGCCCCACCCCACACGTGCACGCCCAGCGCCCTCACCTGCATGCCTATGCGGCAAACCATGCCCACAGCCCCACCCCTGACACCCTTATGCGGCAGATCATGCCAACCTATGTTGCCTGCCATTAGCAGCACGCTGCCCATGCCTGGCCTATGCCTGTGTCCACACCCAAGCCCCTGCCAGCACCTCACACCCACCAACTGGATATCTTGGGTGCCTATGACCATTTTGGGTTTTTTTTTTTTTGATATTTTTGGACTCTTATTGATATTTTCTTGAATTATTAGCCTCAAAATGGATAAGTATGAATTTTAAGCTGATTTTTGGATATTTTAGAAAATTTTGAGAATTTTTGCAAAAACGTCCCTAAATGGCAAAAATTATGAAATAGGTGGAAACCAAGCTTGATATGGGCAACGTGGATGGGAGTTTTGTTCAGTGTGGATTGTGGGAACTTCAAAGGGATGACCTCATGTCTTCAGTTGATATTTTAAGTCAAACTGAAGTTGAAAAAGTCTATAACCCTCAAGGATCAGGTCTAAGTAGTGAGTGACACATGTTCTCTTAAAAAGGATTTCATTTATAATGTCTAGCCTTGGTTTTTTTATGAAATGTGTTCCACTAATGATTTGTTAAATGTTGAGG
Source organism: Citrullus colocynthis (assembly GCA_031780015.1). Taxonomy (NCBI): domain Eukaryota; kingdom Viridiplantae; phylum Streptophyta; class Magnoliopsida; order Cucurbitales; family Cucurbitaceae; genus Citrullus; species Citrullus colocynthis. The sequence goes on from QLSR01000253.1 coordinate 1,126,886, forward strand.
TTCATTGATTTATACTTAATTTTATGGCTTGAAAAGCATGTTTTATCTATTTTCTCAAGCTTGAAGAAGCATGTTTAAATGATGCTAGTTACTGAGAAATGTTTTGATTTTTCATGAAATGTTTTACAATGAACTGTTTGTTCAAAGCATACTTATTTTCTTAAAATGTTTTCTAAGGGACCCAATGCTGTAGGACGTTGAGAAGGCATTTGAGTATCCTAGGGACCTAGTACTGAGGACATGGAGATGGCACTTGGGAAGCCCGAGATAGCTATTCCTATGTGCACATAGTGAGAGATGGCGTTGTTGTGTTGAGACTACTCCACATTAGCTAAGGTGATTCAACGTTAGGTGTGTCGAGATTTACTCCACCCCAACTAAAGTTTGTTTCCAACATTGAATGTGTTGAGCTTGCTTTGCCTCAACTAAAGGTATCATGATTTCAAAAGTAATGTTTGATGAGTTTAGAAACTTTGTTTTAGTAAATTGCATAGCTTATGTTTTCTCTAATACCTAAGCTTGGTTTTATACTAAAGTTTCTATTTTTCAAATTATGTCACTCTCTAGGCTTGCTCACGTTTTCCATGTTCAAAAGAGTTCTCGGTGCTTAGCCTACTCAAGCCTCGTCATGCTCAAGACTCAAGATATCAACAAACACTTCTCTTCTGAGTTTTTGTACGTGTAAATGATTTTGCGTAAAATGGCATGTAGACATAGTTAGTTTAGTTTGGTTTGGGAAGTGAGATTGTACATTATGTATGTGGTCTAAGTTTCGTGTTAGTTGATGCCAAAAGTTCAATTGTTGTACATATCTATCCTTATGGTTTTGTAATTAACTTGGATGTTGATCTTGCTTGTTATAGATCTTAAAGAAAAGACTGTCGGCGACTATGTTAAATGATGTTTCCAATAGGTTAAACAGGTACAAATCGACAGTGAACCTCACAAAAGGGGTGAAGCTTGTTACTTCACACCTTCTTCCAAGTTAAAAAGGGTAATTTGGGAGGGGGTGTGACACAAGGGGAAGGCTCCCACCACTGCTGACAAAGGCAAAGGGAAAGGCCAAGGTGGCTGATAAGATCAATTGTTCCCACTGCAATGTGAATGGTCACTAGAAGAGGAACTGCCCTAATTACCTTGCTCAGAAGAAAAAGGGGAAAGGAAGGTAAATTCAATTTACTTGTTTTAGAAACATGCCTTGTTGAGCATGATGATTTTGCCTGGAAACTTGATTCGGGAGCAAATAATCATGTTTGTTCTTCTTTACAGGGAAATAATTCCTTCCAGCAGCTGAAAGATGGTGAGATGACGCTCAGGGTCAAAATGGGAGACGTCATTTCAATTAGTACAATGGGAGCTGTAAAGTCATTTTTTGGAAATAGATTTTTACTTTTAGTTTGTACACTGTTCCTAAAATTAAAGGAACTTAGTATCTATTTTATGTTTGATCGAAGAGTTGTATACTGTTTCTTTTTATTTAAATGAAGCGTTCATTTATAAAAATGGTGTACTTATTTTTTTATCCAAATTAGAAGATAACTTGTATGTTTTAAGACCAACCGAATCCAAAGCACTTAATCACGAATTATTTAAAACGGCTGAAACTAAGAATAAAAGGCAATGCATTTCTCCTAAGAGTAACACTATATATCTTTGGCACATAAGACTTGGTCACATAAAAGTCGATAGGATCGGTTGTCTGGTAAAGAATGGACTTCTATGTGAGTTAGAAAATGATTTACTGCCTTTTTGTGAATCATATCTTGAGTGAAAGATGACCAAAAGACATTTTAGTGGAAAAGATTATAGGACCAAAGAACTCTTAAAGTTAATACATTCGGATCTCTGTGGTCTAATGAATGTAAAAGTTCGAGGAGGGTACGAATACTTCATCTCTTTTATAGATGATTATTCGAGATATGGTTACTTATACCTAATGGGGCATAAATCTGAAGCCCTTGAAAAGTTCAAGGAGTATAAGGTTGAAGTTGAGATCCAATTATGTAAAAAAAGTAGAATACTTTGACCTCATTAAGGTGGAGAGTACATGGATTATAGATTCTAAGACTATATAATAGAACATTGAATTCAATCCCAACTCTTAACTACTTGTTCACCTCAGCAAAACGGTGTATCAAAAAGGAGAAATAGAACCTTATTAGACATGGTTCACTCAATGATGAGCTATGCTCAGTTGCCTGCTATGTAGTAGAAACTGCGATGCATATCCTGAACAACGTTCCCTTGAAGAGTGTTTCTAAAACACCTTTCGAGTTATGCAGGGGGGCATAAACCTAGTTTGTGTTACTTCCGTTTCTGGGGTTGTCCAGCACATGTGCTAGTGACAAACCCTAACAAACTGGAACCTTGTTCAAAGCTATGCCAATTTGTTGGTTACCCAAAAGAAATGAGAGGTAGTCTTTTCTACGGCCCACAAGAAAATAGAGTGTTTATATCAACAAACGATACTTTCTTGGAGGAAGACCACATGAGGGATCACAAACCACCTAGTAAGTTAGTATTAGGAGAAGCTATTGAAAAGTCAACAAGAGTTGTTGATCAAGCTGGTCCTTCAACAAAAGTTGATGAAGGAACCAGTCATTAAGGTCTATCTCATCCTTCTCAATTGTTGAGAATGTCTCGATGCAATGGGAGGGTTGTATTATCACCTGACCACTACTTGAGTTTAATTGAAACTTAAGTCGTCATACCTGATGATGGCATTTAGGATCCATTGTGTTATCGACAGGCAATGGATGACATAGATAAGGATCAATGGGTCAAAGTCATGGACCTTGAAATGGAGCCTGTGTACATTAGTTTAGTATGCAAACTCATAAATCTACCTAAAGGGGTAAAGCCCATAGGATGCAAATGGATTTATAAGAGAAAGAGGGATGCAACTGCGAAGGTACAAAACTTCAAAGCTAGACTTGTAGCAAAGGGTTGTACCTAGAGAGAAGGGGTTGACTATGAGGAAACTTTTTTTTCCTATTGCTATGTTAAAGTCCATAAGAATTCTCTTGTCCATAGCCACATATTATAATTATGAAATATGGCAAATGGATGTCAAGACTGCCTTACTGAATGGTAATTTTGACGATAGTATCTTTATGTCTAAGGGGTTCATATCCCAAGGACGGGATCAAAAAGTTTGCAAACTAAATTGACCCATTTATGGGTTGAAACAGGCTTCCAGATCGGGAATATTAGATTTGATATTGCGATCAATTTTTTTTTTTTTTTGACCAAAATGTTAATGAGCCTTGTGTATATTAGAAATTAGCAGGAATAAAGTAGTTTTTCTAGTACTTTATGTAGATAATATCATACTCATTGGGAATAATGTAAGGTACCTGACTGACGTAAACAACTGGCTAGCGGCCCAATTCGAAATGAAAGATTTGGGAGAGCGCAGGATGTTCTTAGGATCCAAATCATTAGGGATTGTAAGAACAAAACGTTAGCGTTGTCTCAAGCAACATATATCAACAAGATGTTGTCACGATATTCAATGTAAAACTCCAAAAAGGGTTTATTGCCTTTCAGGCATGAGGTTCACATGTCTTAGGAATAGTGTCCTAAGACACCTCAAGAAGTTGAGGATATGAGGCGCATTGCCTACACCTTAGCTGCGGGTAGTTTAATGTATGTTATGCTCAGCAATAGGCCTGACATATGTTTTATAGTAGGAATAGTTAGTAGATACCAGTTCAATCTAGGTTAGACCACTAGACTGCGGTTAAGAACATCCTCAAGTATCTTATGAGAACGAGGGACTACAAGTTGGTGTATGGAGCTAAGGATTTGATACTTACGATGTACATCGACTTTGATTTTCAAACTGACAAGGATTCTAAGAAATCTACGTTAGGATCAGTGTTTACCCTGAAAGGGGGAGCTGTAGTGTGGTGTAGCATCAAACAAGAATGCATAGCAAACTCCATTGTATGGAGGCTGAGTATGTAGCTACTTATGAAGTAGTAAAGGAAGGAGTTTGGCTCAGGGAATTCCTAAGTAATTTGGAAATCGTTCCAAACATGGACCTGCCCATCAACTTATACTGTGACAATAGTGGGCAGTAGTCAACTCTAAAGAGCCTTATAGCCACAAACGAGGAAAGCATATTGAGAGGAAGTATCACCTACTACGAAAGATTGTGCAACAAGGAGATGTGATCGTCACTAAGATTGCTTTGGAGCATAACATCGCTGATCCATTTACGAAAGCTCTCTCGGCTAAAGTGTTTGAGGGCCATCGAGAGAGTCTAGGTCTGCGACACATGCATATTGTATGATCTAGGGCAAGCGGAAGTTGTGTAATTGGTGTAAGGATGCCCAAGTTTATTGTATTTGTATATTTACCTTTTATATAATGCATTATACATTTGACATTTCCAGCTCTAGATTATGTATTGTATATACATCCGACTAACTATGGGGAGTTTGTTGGATTTTATGCCCTAAAACTCATAGATAGTAATTGTAACATTTAACCAAACATTAATAAAATGTTATTGATGTTTTTTCCAATAAAATGTTATTGTTTATATTATGTTTATCTTGCCCAAATAACCATAATCCAATAAACTAACATCCTATGGCGTTGAATGAGTCTTGAATAGTATATGGAGACTTACGAGGATCAATATTCAAGATACAGCCTAAAGGGTCTATAGTATAGGGATAAGGTTGGGTACCTTATCCTTGTGACACTATGGATACGAAGCATTTTGTATTTGATACAAACGCAATGATCCAACTCGTTCGTGTAGAGGACATGCAGTGGGAGTATCCCATGCAATGAGTTTGCATAAGGCCGGATCGCGAAATAATAATTGCTAGTTGTAACACCGTTGACTAGTTAGATTTCTATTTTACTAGGATGACCTTGGCAACTTAGTCTCAATCGTGAGTGGGTTATTGATGCACACTTTTCGTGTTGATCGCAAGTGTACGGGTCAAGTTATGATATAAGACAGTTAAGTTCAAAATATCATTCCATTGAAGATCCAATTGTGAAGGTTTAAGTTACTTAGCTATTCTAGAATTGAATCAATTTTATTTGACGATTCGATCTTAAGTTGTGATTTTAGAAAAACTAAACATGAAAGCAAATAAGAAACACAAGAGTCAAAGAGAATTCTAAAGTAATGAATCCTTGTTTACTTCATTATGCAATATTCTAGGGTTTATAGAGTTTATTGCAATTCAGCAAGTTTAGAATCATAAATCCAAGTTATTTCCTTTTAAAAACAATTTTTTCTCATGCAACCTAATTGATTACTAATTTCTTGAAACCTAATTTATTACGTGGCATTAAAAGTAGTCTTTAGCAACTTTCATTGTTAAGCTAACTATTTTCATGATAGATTAACAACAATTCATTATTATAGATCCAATTAAATATACAATTATCTCAACTATACATCTAATCTAACATTTAAGGATGGTTAATCAACAAGAATTAAGCACAATAACAATGAAAAGCATACTCATTACAACAAAACCACGAAGAGCCTACAATATCAACATAACTTCATAAACAATTCATCAATACCCTAACACTAAAGAGTTTAGCCACTCATAGCTTTAAGCAACATATTCACAAACAATATAGGTAAAGAAAGAGCGTAAAGAAAGGGAAACTTTACAGAAAAGAAGCTCTTGATTGAGGAGGAACCACCAAGATGTTCTTAGTCTTCATGTCGGGAACTCGAACAACACCACAACTCTCTCTCAAACTCTTTTTTCTCTCTTCCTTGCAACTAACTCACTCTTTGAGACTCTCTATTGAATCTCTTAGTGTGTTGATTGATGTTTAGAGCTGATGGGGACCCTCCAATTTATAAAGTTGGCTACCCAAAATTCTTTCCGAAAATGTAGATTTTTCAAATTAGGAAAGATGGCGTCGTGGTGCTTTCTCTCGAGAGCAGCATCCGGATTCAGCGCAACAACTCTAACGCGGCATTGTGGCACAGCATCAAAGGTAGGTTTTAATAACGCACAACGCGGTGAAGCTGTCCAGCAGCGCCGCGCCACCTTTCAATGTTAGTCAACGTCGTGGAGTCATCTTTCCTAATTTGAAGAATCTACATTTTTTGAAAGAATTTTGGGCGGCCAACTCTATAAATTGGAGGGTTTCCCACAACCTTAAACATCAATCTACACACTAAGAGACACAAGAAAAAGAGAACTAAGGGAGAATTCATTAGAGAGTCCAAAGAGTGAGTTAGCTGCAAGGAAAAGAGAAAAGAGTTCGAGAGAGAGTTGTACTGCCAAGTTCCGACGTGAAGACGAAGGACATCTTGACGGCTCCCCCTCAATCAAGAGCTTCTTTTCAGCAGAGTTTCCTTTTCTTTATACTCTTTCTTTGCTTATATTGTTGTGAACATGTTGCTTAAAGCTATGAGTGACTAAACTCTTTAGTTTTGGGGTATTGATAAATTGTTTATGAAGTTATGTTGATATTGTAGACTATTCTTGGTTTTGTTGTAATGATTATGCTTTTTATTGTTATTATGCTTAAACTCTTGTTGAATGGCCATGATTGAATGTTAAGTTAGATGTATGGTTGAGATAATTGTATGTCTAACGAGATCCATAACGATGAATTGTTATCAATCTATCATGAAAATAGTTAGATTAACAATAAAAGTTGTTAAAGACTATTCTTAATGTCATGTAATTTATATTAGTTTCAAGAAATTAGTAATCAATCAAGTTGCATGAGCAAAGATTGTTTTTGAAAGAAAATAACTTGGATTTATGTTTCTAGACTTAAACATATAAATTGTGATAAAATCCATGAACTCTAGAATATTGCATGATGAAGTAAACGATAATTCATTACCCTAGAACTCTCTTTGACTCTTATGTATCTTGTTTACTTGCTTTCCTTTTTAGTTTTCTTAAATCACAACTCAAGATCGAATCCTCAAATAAAATTGACTCAATTCTAGAAGAGCTAAGTAACTAAAACCTTCACTACTGGATCCTCAGTGGAACGGTATTCAGACTTAACCGTCTTATATTATAACTTAACCAGCACACTTACGGTTAACACAAAAAGTGCGCATCAATGGCCAATTATGTTGATAGAGGACATCATAGAGCCCACCAACAACTTCCAACTTCCAACTCATTACCATCCTAACTTGAGGAAGCATGAAAACTTTTCTTATGCTAACAATAGAAATGTTTTGCAAGGTCCTCTCGGTTTTTGCAATGTAGGTCCATCACACACCGAAAAGAAGTCCAACCTAGAAGACTTGATGGTGGAGTTCATAAAAGAGTCTAGCGGAAGGACCACCGCATTAAGACAAAACAAACAAAAACAATCAATAGTGCTTATTGAAGTAACACATCAATAAATCTTTATTAATGATTTAATGACGATTAAATAATTACATTTACAATCTATGAGTTTTAGGGCATAAAACCCAACGACCTCTTCACTTGAAATATGCATTCTTAGATGATTTGTCTTCTTTCCTGTTACCATATCTTTTGATTTAAATTTTGTGGAAGAAAAAAATTGTTGAGAGTGTTAAAGGACCATAAGTCTGCCATTGGTTGGTCTATTAAGGATCAAGGTATTAGTTCGTCAGTTTGTATGCACAGAATTTTAATGGAAGATATCTTTAATCCTTTAGTGGAACACCAAAGGAGATTTAATCCCGCCATGAAAGGGGTAGTCAAGAAAGAAGTGCTCAAGCTTTTGAATGCAGGAATCATTTATGTCATATTTGACAGTTCATGGATAAGTCCTGTTCAGTAGTACTCAAGAAAGGTGGTATGACTGTTGTTGGAAATAAAAAAGATGAGATGATTGCCACTAAAACTGTGATAGGATGGCGGGTGTGCATTGATTATAGGAAGTTGAATAAAGCTACCAGAAAAGATCATTTTCCTCTTCTTTTTGTAGATCAAATGCTTGATAGACTTGTAGGTTATTCTCATTACTGCTTCCTAGACAGATATTCTGGATACAATCAAATTGTCATTACTTCTGAGGATCAAGAAAAGACCACATTTACATGTCCTTATAGGACATTTGCTTTTAGGGAATGTCTTTTGGTTTTTCTAATGCCCCTGCTATTTTTCAACGTTGTATGATGTCTATTTTTCAAGGGCTCATTGAAGACATAATGGAGGTTTTCATGGATGATTTTTCTGTATTTGGGTCTTCATTTGATTCTTGTCTTGCTAATCTCGCTCGTGTTTTGTAGAGGTGCCAAGATGCTAACCTTGTGTTGAATTGGGAGAAGTCCCACTTCATGGCCAAGGAGGATATCGTTCTTGGACACAAAGGCTCACAAAGAGGATTAGACATGGATAGGGCTAAATTGCCGCCATTGAACAATTGCCACCTCCCACTAATGTGAAGGGAGTTAGAAGCTTCCTAGGGCATGCAGGGTTTTACAAGAGATTTATTAAGGATTTTCCCAATTGCGAAGCCCTTGAGTAGGTTAGAAAAGGAAACTAAATTTGTCTTTAATGATGCATGTCTACTAGCTTTTAATACTTTGAAGGAAAGATTGATTTTTGCACCTATTATTGTTGTACCTGAATGGAGTCAGTCTTTTGAGATCCTATGTGATGCTAATGACTATGTTTTAGGAGTAGTTTTAGGCCAACATAGTGATAACATGTTTAGGGCAATTTATTATGCTAGCAAGACTTTCGATAGTACACAACAAAAATATACTACTACTGAAAAAGAACTGCTAGCTATTGTGTTTTTCCTTAATAAATTTAGATCATACTTGCTTGGCTCTAAAATAGTAGTGCATACTGACCATGCTTCTTTAAAGTATTTGTTTGATAAGAAAGATTCCAAACCTAGGCAAATGAGGTGGATGTTATTGTTTCAGGAGTTTGATTTAGAAATCAAGGACAGAAAAGGATGTGAAAATGTGGTTGCAGACCACCTGTTTAGGATTGAGAATGAGGATGCTAACTCATGTCCCCCCATTGTTGAGATGTTCCCTGATGACAACTTTATCAGGTGAAAGATAATTTACCTTGATTTGCTGACATAGTTAACTATCCTGAAGGACATTTTCCACTTGACATGAACACTCAACAGAAGAAGAGATTTCTGCACAATGTCAAGTCTTACCATTGAGAGGACTCATTTCTATACAAGATTTGTCCTGATAGTATGATAAGGAAGTGTGTGCCTCAAGAAGAGGTGGTAAGTATTCTAAACTCATGCCATGCCACCCCCTATGGAGGTCACTTTGGACCCACTAGCCCTATCTATATACCGTTTTGGTTATTACCTAAACTTAATCTACTTTTATGTCTACATATAAAGTCTAAGTATTCAAACTATAGCCATAGGTTCTTAGTTTATTGGATTTAATAAATGCAATTCACATATTCAATAACAACTTTACTAAATAAACCTCAATAACAACTTTATTGAGAATATGTTCAAAGTTTACAAACAGTGAGTTTTAGAACATAAAAACCCAACATTACCAACCATATAATTCCTTGTGCAAGCATCGTTGCCATCATATCTAGATTCCAGTGTGTTCCATATTACCTTTGTAGATTTATGGACAATGAACAGATTAAACAAGGAATTCGTCATGTGATTGAGCAGGTGGCCACAAATTTTCTTGTTGTACCTCTCATACTTGTTAGTGTCGATGATAGGAACCAGATTAATTACTCATCTTTGGAGGTTGTCGAATCAGCGACAATAGAGCATCCTTGGAGGAACCATAATTAGATTTGTTTCTGGTATGGCACTCCACGGTCAAAACGTAATCCACCTCCAGTTACTCGAAGAAGATCAATAGCTTCTGGGACGAGCATTGGTAATTGGCTCCATCGAATGGCTCCAATTTGGACAAATTTGGGAGCACCTTTTTGGATTTAATTAACATTGGTGGAGAATTTGCTTTCAAATGTTATACTTTATCAGATTTGAAACTAACTTGTTGTGCCGTGGTGGCCATTATCTTAAAAGCAAATTCGACATGACCTAAGGTGTAAATCGTCTTGATTGCTCCCCAAGGTCAACACAACACCCACGTTCAGATGTGCATTTGTTGGATGGAGGGATGGAACCAAATTAAGAGAAAAATAATAGCTTAGAATTGGGTAGAAAACAGATGATGAAAAAGTTATTTTTTCAGATCTAGCTCGTTGGCCTTTTTAGGAAGATGAAGATAAAGAGATAAATGGTTTAAAAATAAAGCACAATAAAACTATTTTTTTTTTCACACTAGCATGGCTGCCCAAGCCCACCCCTCATTCAACTAGATGGCGACAACACGCATATGGAGAAAGGCCCTTTACTCCCACTCTCTCCACTTTTGCAAATCCCTAGAAGTGCTTTCATATATATGCCCTCTACTCACTTCTTAATTCTTTGATGTGGGACAAAAGAAAGGTGCAAAAGTACAACTTCCCTATGTGCCTTTGTGGGCTTTGGGCCTAAGGTATAAATACACCATTATGGCTCCTCTTATTCTACAATTTTAATCCTAGGTCAAACTTCTGACTTATTCTGTTATTCTACAATTCTAATCTCTAACTTTGTGATTGGAGCTTTTCTTTTTGTTTTGCAGGTCATCTCTTCCCAAATTACAAATTTAACCTTGTTGTCATGTCTGTCAGATGCATCTTTCCCTATCCAATCCAAAATTTGGCATCAAGAAGCTACATGTTGGAAACTTCAATTTATAGGAAACATCTTGATCTTCAATATTATTATTATAATCAGAAATTTTGGTTCTTAGACTAGGATATGCAAGTAGTTCTCCTAAATTATTTTTTTTTAATATATATATAAGATCTATAAGAAATAAATGTATTTTTCTTCACTGAAAATGGTGGCTCTCTAGTCTCTATTGTTGGTTTTTTTTTTTTTTTTTTCATAATTCCTCTCCATATTGAATTTAAGTTAATTCTACAAAATTATTAATACAAAAATATTAGGATCTTACGTAAAATTAAAAGTATAAAAGCGAAAAGTCTAAGAAGATTTTGAAACATACTTTTAACTTCAATTATTCTTCATCTTGGTAATTCGCCTTCTTGAGATATTAAAGAAACATCCCTGCAATTACTATTTCATTCTTCCTCCACAAAAAATGCTTAAAAAATACCAAATCTCTCAATTCTCTTGAATTTTACAATTGCATTTTTATGTGAGAGTGCCGTGCTCAACTTATGCATTTTATTTAAAATCAATATTTTTGTTAGTTTATTTTTATTGAATTTTGTATTAAGGTGAGGTGCACCTTGGGGTATGAGAAGAAGTAATTAGTTAGATCTTGAACCAATGAAATGATATGGATTTTTTTAGCCTAAGTGAAAAAAAAAGAAGTCTTTGTAGGTTTTGTTCTCACTCTCAAAAGGACATCTTAAATAAAATATCCGAGAAGTATTGAGGAATGGAGTAGACAATTCTTCGAAACACTATAAATTTTTGGTGTCTTCTCTTCGTTGCTCTTTATTTTTTTTTTCTTTTATAAAATTGGTCATCTCTCCATTGTTACTGCTTCCAAAGGCAAGGCATCATCATAGTGGTAAATTTGATACGAGGGACGACAATGGAAGGCTTGTGATTATTGGATATTTTTTTTTTTTGGTAAAAGTTTAGTTGATAAGTGCAAATTTCCAAAAAAAAAAGATTTATTTATTTATTTATTATTATTTTTTTTAATGTGGGGGTTCAAACTTCGAATTCCTAAATTGATGCTACAAGTTTATATAAGTTGAGCCATGTTAATGCTAAGTTTTAAAATGACTATTATGTTAACAAAATTAAAATCGATTTTAATGATATAAAAATTGTATCTAAACAGAATATATTTAAACTTAACAATTGTTCTCAAATAGAGCAAAATGAACTAAAATATTGATAAATATATTAAAATTTTACTATTGATGACAATGATAAATATCATTGTCTATTCGTATCTATCATTGATACATAGTATATTTTACTATATTTGAAAATATTTACTATAATTTTGTAATTTCCCACGTTTTCTCTTAAAATTGATTTTGAATAATTAAAGACAAAGTTTAAAAATAATTTTCAATCTCTAATTTTAACAGATTCTTTTTATTAATATTGTTATTATTAAAATTATTTATAAAAATATAGTCCTTCCCAAATTTATTATAAAAATACGGTTGTTTGGTAGATCATCATTTTTTTTCAAAGATAAGGACATACTTTTTGTGCAGATTCTCGTCTTTAGTATTAATTTTTTTTTTTAAAAAAAGTATGTTTGTCAATTAAATGTTAAAAAGAAAAAAATCTTAACTTCCTCCATCAAATTTGTTTGTCGATTAAATACTAACGAAAAGAAAATTTAACCTTATCTATCTTTTATAAATCTTAGGAAAAGGTATGATTTAAGTTAAGACAATATTAATATAAAAAAATTGTGATTTAAGTTAAGACAATATTAATATGAAAATCATTTTTAATTGGTCTCTATTTTTTTTCTAAATTCCTTTCTTTTTTTTAATCGATCTTCTAATCTCCTAAATGCTAAAAAAAGAAAATCTTATCTTTCGTAACTTTTAAATTATTTTTATGCTTAAAGTTATATATTATTAAATATTATTTATCTTCATTGATATAATTTTGTCTCCACAAATTTTACAACCATTAATCTTTTTTTTTTTTTTAATTATTTTTACGATTAAATTTATATACTTATTGATACAATTTTGTCTCAACAAACTGCATACTTTTCAAGTAGGACCGAATAAAAAAAATGAATTTAGAAAAAATAGAGACCGATTAAAAATTAATTTTTTAATTAATATTGTTTAAATTTAAATCACACTTTTTTACTAAGATTTGTAAAAGATAGAGAAGGTTAAGAATTTTTTGTTCGCATTTAATCGACAAACAAAACTTGATGGGGGAAGTAATATATCGCCGTCTTTTGAAAATACGATGATTTGTAAAACAATGGTGTTTTTGTAATACCTTTGGGAAGAACTACATTTTTATAAATACTTTTAATAATAGCAATATTAATAAAAAAATCTTAATTTTAACTCTTCTTACCAAGAGTCTCGCGGATGGATGACCTAAAAACGGGGGAGAAAATGAAAACGGACGTACCTTTTGAATTTGAGGTTTTTTGACCCTTTGTTGACGTCACATTCGAGTGAAATTACAAAAATAGAACCTAATGCACACAGATTAGCCTTTGATCTCTCACCTCTTTCTCTCTATTTCCTTTATCTCTTGAACTTTTGCTCTCTCACACTCTCACTTTCTCAACCTCCACTTTCTCCCTATTTCCTCTCCCTCTCGAACTCTCAAACTCTCGCACTCTTGCACTCTGGCTCTATTGTTATCTGGTGCTTGATCTCATTCTACATCACAAAGTGAAAATGAGCTAGAAGAAGAATTCGATCGAAGATGGTGTAGACTCGTTGGAGCTTGTCGGAGAAGAAGGAGAAAGGAATGAAAAAAAGAATAAGATGAGCACGATTGAGCTGGTCGGAGAAGAAGAAGGAGAAAGAGAAAAGGGAAAAAAAAGAGAAAAGAAAAAAAAAAGAGAAAAAAGCTTCAGATGAAGAAGAGAGAAACATAAATGAAAGTGAGAGTAATTTTGTAGTATTACATAAAAATGATGTAAGCAAGAGGTCAAAAATCTCCCGAGTTTAGAAAAGTGGAGAAAAACCATTTTAAGCTTGAAAAAGAAGTATTTTAATCTATTATCTCAAAAATTAACTCCGTTTAAAATAACTCCTAAACCGGCCAAGAAAAAAGAAAAAGACAGGAGATGGCGGCTCGTCGGCAAAGAGAAAGAAGGCGGGGCGGTGGAGCAGGGGAGGAGACGACGCTGTGGGATCAAACGTGAGTGAGAAAAGGGCAGTACAATTTGACGCTTAAAAAGTCTTTGCAGCTTTAAAAATGGTCTGATTTTTGACACAAGTCCTTACATTTTTGGACGAGAGAAGTCGCTGAAGTTCATCGCTGGTGCAAAATTGAGAGATGGAGATGGAGATTGAGAGTAGGGATGAAGATTTGAAGTCCATGTTGCCCTTTCTGCCGCTGGCACTGAGGTCATCGATTTTATTCTGGCCCCCCCAAGTAGTGGAAACTCTCAAGTCTATTGCAGCAGGCCCTGATCAGAGCGGTGTAAATTCTGGTGAAGCCTTCTTCTACTCCATCTCTAACATCAGGCACTATCTCTCTCTCTCCAATCAACGCCTCGCTTCTTCTGCCCAACATGGCTACGTTCTTTTCTTCGACAAGGTACTTCGCTTTTCCTGCTTCTTCTTCCTATTCACAATTCCGCTTTTCACATGCAAATACTGGTACCATTTTGTGAAGTGAAGTAATATCAAAAGGGAATGGAGTATCTGTTATTTTAATTTGGACAATAGCACTCGTTGCAGAACACTTTGATCCGTACTTCCCTTGAAAAAAATCCTAGTTCTAGTACACTAGGACAATGATTAGAGTTGAAGGGCACCCTTGCAATCAAGGCAAACGGTTCACCACGTTTTCCTACCATTCTTTTACGTCTACTTGAACTACATATGGATTTGATCTTCGACACTTCTGTTTCGAAGCACGCACTAGTCAGGTAAAAAGTGAGATTTCAGGATTCTTATGAATTACGTCTAAAGTGTTGTTAATGATTCTGCCACTGGATATGGACCGAACGAAGAGAACATACCTTTTCAGGGACTTCAAGATTTTACAACTCTATAGCAATTAACTTTTTTCGTTTCCTTCTGAATGAAAAATCCGACCTTTCATTAAGAAAGAAAATGAAAGAATAAAATATAGGGCATTCAGGCAAAAAAAAAAAAGCCCACAAAAGGAAATCTGCTATAGAAATGGACTCCAATTGAGTAACAAAAGACCTAAAAAATAATTACTAAAAGACTTTTGAGCTCATAGTGAAACATGAAGCCTAACAAGGGACTAAACATCCCAAGGTCACTCTTCCCCTACTCTAAGGATTCTATTTGTTCCTTTACTCCCACATTCCTCACAATAAAGCATGGACCTCTTGACTTGCCTCAAGAACCTCCCCTTCTTAGGAAAATGCAGATGGAAGAGGAACTCTTGGATCATCTCCTTGTATTCTCTGTGTGAAAGGAGGCCACCTCAAAACCAAAGGCGTCATAAAAATAACTCCAAATTTGCTGCAAAAGATCACAATTCCAAAGTATATGATCTAAGTCTTTGCTGAAATAGTTTATTTCTCCTTATTTTCTTTGTTAGACAAGGGTTTTCTTAAATAAAAGAAAATCTATTACAAAGAAGGAAAAAATAAATATAGCAAATATCTTTACAATAAATACAAAGGGAGAATATAAACAAAAAAGAAAATAATCAACACTCCCCCTCAAGTTGGTTTGAAGATATCACTCATGGCCAGCTTGTCTATTAACTTGTTGAATTGTAACTTAGGAAGACCTTTAGTTAATACATCTGCAATTTGTTCTATTGTTGGGAGGTAGGGAATGCATATCACTCCTGCGTCAATCTTTTCTTTTATGAAATGTTTATCGACTTCAATGTGTTTTGTCCTATCATGAAGGACTGGATTATGGGCAATGGAGATTGCTGCCTTGTTATCACAATAAATGCGTATGGGCATTGTCTGAGCGAATTTCAATTCTTCCAGCAGCTTTTTTATCCATATGCCTTCACAAAGACCATGGGCCAATGCCCTAAATTCTGCTTCAACACTACTTCTTGCAACTACACTCTGTTTTTTGCTACGCCAAATAACTAAGTTTCCTCCAACAAAGGAGCAATACCTAGAAGTCAATCTCCTATCTGTCGTGCTATTTGCCCAATCAACATCAGTATAAACTTCAACTTGTAGGTGGCCATGTTTTTTGAAAAGTATCCCTTTCCCTGGAGTACCTTTCAAATATCTCAGGATTCTAAAGACAACTTCAAAATGAGCTGGCCCGGTGGCATGTATGAATTGGCTTACCATACTAACTGCAAAGGCAATGTCGGGACGTGTGTGAGAGAGGTATATTAGTCTTCCCACAAGTCTGTGATACTTCCCGTTTCTTTTACATCATTTTCTGTTGCAGCTTCCAATTTTAAGTTCTACTCAATGGGAGTTTCTACAATTCGGCAACCAAGTAAACCTGTCTCTTTGAGTAGATCAAGGATATACTTTCTTTGATTGACAAGAATACCACTTTTAGACCTAGCAAACTCCATGTCAAGGAAGTACTTTAAGGATCCCAGGTCTTTGATCTTGAAATCATTTGCCAATTTTTCCTTTACAATAGACATTCCTGTCTCATCATTGCTTGTAAGAATGATATCATCGACATACACTATCAGAACAACAACCTTGTCATTTCCCGTATGCTTGTAGAACATAGTGTGATCGGCTTGACTTTGGCTGAAGCCATAGCTTGTGACTGCCTTTCCAAAACGTTCAAACCAAGCTCTAGGAGACCGTTTAAGGTCGTATAGTGATTTTTTTAATTTACATACCTTGTTAATCCCAAGGTCAGCTTCAAAACCAGGTGGTAAGTCCATAAATGCTTTTTCTTCAAGTTCCCCATTAAGAAACGCATTTTTAACGTCAAGTTGATAAAGTGGCTAATCAAAATTAACGACAACAGAGAGCAAAATTCTAATTGAGTTAATTTTAGCTACATGGGCAAATGTCTCTTGATAATCAATTCTATAGGTCTGGGTGAATCCCTTAGCCACTAATCTGGCCTTGTACCTTTCAATACTACCATCAGCATTACATTTTATCGTGAAAAGCCACTTACATCCCACTGCTTTCTTGTCTTTTGGTAGATCAACTATGTCCCAAGTACCACTTTGTTTTCGCACGTTCATCTCTTCCATCACTGCTCATTTCCAATTCAAATCATTTAGGGCTTCCTGTATATTCCTTAGAACAAATAGGTTGGTTATTTTGGATGTGAAAACTCTATGACTATCAGACAATCTATGATAGGAGAGATAGTTCGCAATGGGATATTTTGTACATTGACGGGTACCTTTTCTTTGGGCAATTGAAACATCAAGATCAGAGACATCAGGCAACATATTATGAGAGGAAGGGCTAAGAGACATACCCGGATTTTCAGGATCATTCATTGGAGTATCAGATTGGTCCTGTGTTAGCTCGACTATCTGATTTCTATCCGTTTGAGTTATGTTTCTTCTAGTATAAAACTAAAGTTCAGGATTTCGACCTGTCAGATCTGTTTGTAGTGTTTCTCCCCCTGTCGGAGAATTTTCCACCCTTGAGATCGAAGGACTAAGCCTCATAATTTCAGGACTAATGATGTTTGGGAGAGGTGAAGTGTCCCAAAAATTCTCTTCAAGGAGAGATGACTCTCCCTGAAGAGAAGTTGGGCTAAAAAAAGATTGATTTTCCACGAAGGACACATCCATACTCTCAAAATACTTGTTAGTTATGGGGTCAAAACATTTGTATGCCTTCTTAAGGGGAACATAGCCTACAAAAACACATTTAATGGCCCGAGGGTCCAATGTAATTTGGGAAAGGAGGGTTCAATGAACATAAGTAGTACACCCAAAAACTTTTAAAGGTAACTCTGAGAACAGTCGGGCAGTAGGAAAAAACTTTTTGAGGTGCTGCAGTGGAGTTCTAAAATATTGATTAGGTAAGCAGAGGTTAGAACAACATCCCCCCATAAATATTTTGGAACATGCATAGAAAACATAAGGGCACGAACAACTTCAAGCAAATGTCGATTTTTCCGTTCAGCAACACCATTTTGCTGAGGAGTATCACGACATGTAGCTTGATGAATGATGCCCTTATCATGTAAAAAGGTGGTTAGTGGTTCGTTAAAAAATTTAGTTCCATTATCAGAGTGAAGAATGCGAATTTTAGCTTGAAATTGAGTCTCAATCATTTTATAAAAACGAACAAAGACCTCTTTTACATCTGACTTTTTTGTTAGTAAGTAAAGCCAAGTTAAACGGGTGTGATCATTGATAAAGGTAACAAACTAATGCTTGCCATTTTTTGTCAAAACCTTAGATAGACCCCAAACATCAATATGAATTAAGTAAAAAGGTGATGAAGATTTATAAGATCTTGGTGAAAAGGTAGATCGATGATGTTTGGCAAAAATGCAGTCTTCTCATTGAAAAATAGAACAATCAATTCCTTTAAATAAATCAGGAAACAAGTACTTTAAATAAACGAAATTAGGATGTCCTAATCTACGATGCCAAAGCATAATAGTTTCTTGAACATAAAGAGAACTGACACTACTCAAGCCTTGAATCTTTTTATGACTAGTTGAAACTTCATCAAAGTAGTAGAGACCATAAAACATCCTAGCACGTCCAATCGTCTCTCCTGAGTCTTGATCTTGAAAGAGACAATGGGTTTCACAAAAGATAACACGGCAGTTAGCATCTTTAGATATTTTGCTCACAAATAATAAATTACACGCTAGTTGAGGAATATGAAGGACAGAACGTAGTATGAGTTTTGTACTTAGGGGAATAGTTCCTTTGCCTACAATAGATGTAAAACTACCATCGGCAATACGAACTTTTTCTTTACAATAAATAGGGGAGTATGACTCAAATAAACACGAGAAACTAGTCATATGATCAATAGCTCCGAAATCGATGATCCACGGAGAGGAATTTAGACACGAGAGGCTTGAGGGGAATTACCTGTTTGTGCCAAGCAAACACTAGGATTACCTGATGAATTGAATTTTAGCAGCTTTAGGATTTGATCAATTTGCTCTTTGAGTGGACTGGAATCAACAATGTTTGCATTGGAGGCATGTTGATGAGAATTTCTCTCAAATTGCTTAAAGCTCTTCCAATTTGCAGGTTTGCCATGTAGTTTCCAACAAGTTTCCCTCGTATGACGGGGTTTGTTGTAGTGATCACACCAGACACGAGGCTTGTCATGAGTTTTGTTGGATTGATCAGAAGCTTTCATTATAGTATTTTCAAACACGAATGCGGAACTTTCAACTGAGTCAATTGCTTTCTTTCCAATCATAACATTCCTACGACTTTCCTCCCTGCGAACTTCAGAAAAAACATCGTTAATATTTGGAAGAGTACTTTTCCCAAGTATCTTGCCTCTAACGTCATCAAACTCAACATTGAGGCCAGCAAGGAATTTGTAAATGTGACCATCTTCAACCGTTTTTCGATAATGTTTTTGGTCGTCTGTGGACTTCCACTCGTACGTATCAAACAGTTCAAATTCTTGCCACATCCTCTTCTGAGAGTGAAAATATTGTGTAACTGAGTTGCCTCCTTATCGTATATCACCCAACTTAAGATTCAGCTCGAACACTTGTGACTGGTTACCCAAATTAGAATACATTTGAGTCACACTGTCTCATAATTCCTTGGTCGTAGTGTAGCACATGTAGTTACTACTGATGTCTTCCACCATAGAGTTGACGAGCCATGTCATAACCATGGAGCTTTCCGCGTCCCACACAGCAAATAAAGGGTCATCTTGACTTGGAGCGATTTTTTCTCCAGTGAGATACCCTATCTTCCCTTGCCATATCCTCTTCAGAGAGTGAAAATATTGTGTAACTGAGTTGCCTCCTTGTCGTATATCACCCAACTTAAGATTCAGCTCAAACACTTGTGACTGGTTACCCAAATCAGAATACATTTGAGTCATACTGTCCCATAATTCCGTGGTCGTAGTGTAGCACATGTAGTTACTACTGATGTCTTCCACTATAGAGTTGACGAGCCATGTCATAACCATTGAGCTTTCCGCCTTCCACACAGCAAATAAAGGGTCATCTTGACTTGGAGCGATCTTTTCTCCAGTGAGATACCCTATCTTCCCCTGGCCACGAATATACATTTGAACACTTTGGGACCAACGAAGAAAGTTATCCCCGTTAAGTCGAATGGTGGTGATTTGGATAGTGGGAGTGTTGGAATGGATCCGATTGTCGAAGACTTTGGCGGCAGATACCTTAGTCTCTGATGTATTGAAGAGATAAAAGCACACAACCCAAACAAAAAACAGATCTGAAAAGAAAAAAGAACCAAAAACGGTTTTAACAAACCCAAAAAACTAGCACTCAGCGGCGGAATGAGGAACGACCGGAGATTCGCTAGAACTGGCCGGAAATCCCTCGGCCACTGGTGCAGACTTGGTCGGCTGGCGGAGAAGGAGTGAACCCAAGTCAGGGAAGCATCGGCGTCGACGACGGCTAGGGCACGCGACTTTCTTTTGTGCTCACGAGATCCACGAGCAACCGACGGTCTGGTGTCGACTGGTGACTAAGGCGAGACGTCCGGTGACTGAGGCGAGACATTTGGCGAAGATCTGGAGCGCGGCGGCGGCGGCAGATTAGGTTAGATTAGGGTTTATGTTTCTTTTTCAGAAAAATTAGGGTTTCAAGCAATAGGCTCTGGTACCATGCTGAAAATAGTTTATTTCTCTCTTATTTTCTTTGTTAGACAAGGGTTTTCTTAAATAAATGAAAATCTATTACAAATAAGGAAAAAATAAATATAGCAAATATCTTTACAATAAATACAAATGGAGAATATAAACAAAAAAGGAAATAATCAACTGTCTTCCTTTGCCTTTTGACAAAGAATACAAGAAAATGGTTTGATCAAAGAGGGCAACTTCCTGAGAAGCATTATACTTCTTAATTTGTTTGTGGGTTGCTTGCCAAATGGAAAACACCTATGGAAGGAAGAAGGGCTGAACAAACTATGAAAGAACGAGTTACAGGAAATGTCCCTAGTAGGCTCAGGGCTCCAAATGTGAAAATCCCTTTCTCCAAGGTCTAAACTTTAACTCTGCAATCAAATATAAAAGAGCCATTAACAGTGGTTGTCTCCCCATCTGGACAAAGAACAATGAAAATTGAACGATAAAGAGAGTTCTCATTGATATAATGAATCGAGACAATATCTCAATCTCAAGGATACAGTAGTAAATAATAGTAAAAGTAAAAGAAGGATTAGTCAGTGCATCAGGACATCTCAACTATGTTGACACCTCCCTAGCACTCTCATCATATCCTAACGAATCAAAAATTACACTATTGGTGCTTGGGGAATGCTCCCCATTACAAAAGGCAAATTGTGCAAGAAAGCCGAAAATACAACACTAAAAAAGAATCTATAAAATGACTGCACAAACAATGATATTGTCCATGAAAAAGAGAGCTCAAACAATGATATTGTCCATGAAATGATTTCTCATTCAATTGATGTAAACGAGGAAATGCAATGTAGAAGGGTCGATCCTCCACGGCTCCACCTATTTCTCTTCCCAAAAGTACCTTAACTCCCTGTCATTAACGAAATAGTGGGGATCATGTTATAAAAAGAAGGGAGCTCATAGGATATTTCTTTTTACAAATTGCTGTAAGTGCCTTTTATCCCAGTCATCATCCACTAAAAATGAGGACCATATTTACACGAGTAGCCCATTACCAAAGGGTATTAGGCTCAAGGGCCTGTGTTATGAGTCTTTAAATTTCCTATTTTTTTTATGAAACAGAAATAAACTTTTCATTGATATAATATAAAGAGATTGGTGCACAAAATATAAAGAGACATAAGATTCATGCAACTCAAACTATGGTTGACCAAACAAACTTTTCTTTAAATTTCCTAATTCAAACTGCTCAAGGTTGACCAACTTCCCCACCACCTCCCAACTTACATGATGGACTCCTCTCTTCTCCTCAATCCCTTCTCATAAAAAGTCCTTCATAGGCCTTTCTAAATCTTTGCAAACAGAACTATGAGCCCTAAAAAGGGAGAAAAAATAGATCCAGATTCTGCTCATAAACTTGTTTAGACAAGGATTCTGCTCATGAATTTTTTAGGACAAGGATTCTGCTCATAACTGAATGAATGAGAGTTCATTTTTCTCCTTTAGAGAAGAAACTTCTTTTCCTGCATCCAGGAAGGAAGCCTTTAATATGTCTTCTCCACCACAAGAATCTAGTATGAAAGGTTTCCCGGATTATGCTAGGAGGGAGACCTAGATATGAGGTAGCAACAAACTTTAAAATAGATTCGATGTGGTGAATGAGATAATGGATACTTTTCTGATGGCTAATAGCAATTCTGTAGAGCTTAGGAAAACTAGAGTGGAAGACACTTCCATGAACCACAGATCTTCCGAAGATTCCACTCTTTTACCACCCATTTCTTAATAGGGTGACAGTCTATGAATCAGGGTTACATTTATCAATGAGCAAGATTGTTGTCTTAAATTAATTATTGTTGGTTGATGGCATCTTCTTGACCTTCAACATGATGATTGTTACTATTTCTTCCACACGTTCTTCAACTAGTTGTTGCCTGTTGGGGTTGATTTATTGCCAATTGGTCTAATGTCTAGTTATTGTGCCCATGAGACATTGTACCTCACCCATATTTGTTTGAGTTTCTCTGATGGATTCTTCAACCGATCGCAAATGTTGCATTTTTGTCTTAGGAGAAAGAATTGCTTAGGGGTTTTTGTTGGAGTTCTACAATTTTACATCATTTCCAGAGTCTCTATGGAACTAAATTGCAGCAAGCCATTTCACGAGCACTGCATCAAACTTGGTGTAGAACCAAATATTCAGACTTTATTAATTAATAAGTTTATGTGCTTTTGTGGTGTCTTTGGAAAGAAAGGAATAGTAGGATGTTTGAAGATAAGTTTATTTCTTTTGATTTTTCTAGGCTCTTGTTCAGCATACAATCTCTTGGTGGTGCACAAATTACACCAAATTCTTTTTTAATTATAGCCTTTTTATGATTATTAACAATTGGAGGGCTCTTATTATTTAGTTTTGTGGGAGGGGGTTTCCTCTATCCCCTGCCCTTAGGCTGTTGTTTTGGCTATCTTGATGAATATACACAGTTGTTTCTTATATATATATTAAAAAATAATGATAATCTCTCTCTACCCTCTCTCCCCCTCTCCCTCCTCAACCACCCTTCTTGCCAAAGCCCACAACCATTAGCTTTTCTTCTAATGCCTCCACCCTCTCCCACCATGTCCTGTCGTGAACAAAACAGATGGATAACCATAGAAAGGAAAACATTCTTGGTTGAAGTTGACCAACATCTCGTGGCTCCTGAGTCAAGCTTTATGAATACTCCAAAGATAAAGCTTTCTCAATCTCAGTACATTGGAGAACTCTCAAATGGATCATTGCTACACTCAGACCCCTTCTGTCCTTGCCATTGAACCAAAAGTTCTTCGGGGAATCTACGTTGGATAATCAAATAATATGGCTTGAAAAAATATCAAACAAAAAAGGTTACTTTCTGGAGTTAGTTAAGATTGATTCCGGCAGGAGTACAAAGAAAGGGTTGGCAAGTATTTCAGCTTTGAAGCAAAAGGAACCATTAATTGCCAACAACTTTCCTACAAGGATGACTTTCTCAACAAAAGAATTGTAGAGCCCTCAACAAAGGAAAGATAGATTGCATTGATGACTGAACAAATCTCGTTTATAGCCCCACCTTCCTCCATCAATGTTGTTGTAAAGTCCACCAACAAGCCCTCGTTCCTTTTACACAAGAAGCATCATTGTGATAAAGAGAAGGAACTTCCATGATAGCTGGTACAATATCCTTCGAGTCATTCAAAAGGATGTCACTGCCTACTATTCTTTAGCACCCTTCCTGCTCAACAAAGCCATCATGTGGTGTGAAGACCATGAACAAGCAAGAATCCTGGGCTCATATGAAGGATGCAAAGACAGAGAGTTGGCCCCTTCCAACTCATCTACACTTCTTGGACTCGTGTAGTTTTTCAATGATCAAATCATCCCATCTTATGGGGGTCGATAAAAGTTTGTGGCTTGCCAGTTGACAAATGAGATATGGAAACTTTCAACCTCATTGGTGAAGCTTGTGGAGGCTCGGTTGGAGTTGCAAAGAAAACCCTATCAAGGATGGATCTAGCGGCAGTTAGTCTCAAAGTGAAACACAATACAACAGGTTTCCTATCTGACAAGATTCAATCTCCCATCGTCCTCAATGGAAAGTGTCATTTGTATTGATCCTTTTTTCAATGAGGATTACCACATTGGCATTGTTAATGGAACCCGTGGCAAACTAATAAACTTTCCGACGAAGATAAGCACATAACCCAAGGGCCAAGGGTTTTGCAAAAAAGACAGATAACAATTAATAATTTTTGGCAGTTGTACCTTGGAGAAGAACTATTTTCAGAGCTAAAATTCAATTCTCCCCCATAAGCGGTCCCACCTCCTTCTTCTAGTATCAAAAAGCATGCCCCTCCTTTACCTACATAATGTACTTTTACCGACCAAGCTTTGCCTTTGGTGTGCCCATCTTGTACTTTGCCTTCGCCAACCCCAATTCCTTTCACTATTTTAGCCTCTGTCCAATCTGAACCTCCACCTATCAATTTTCTCTGTCCCCATCGTCAACCTAACTCCGCTCTCCCAGCCCTTTCTTCCATTTAACATTTTTCATGAAAAAGGTTATTATAGACTACAAACTGGCTACCTTTTGTACCAGACACTAGGTAAGCTACCACCATCATTCCCTTACCTTAACATGCAGTGACAAGTTCTTCTCTCTAACCCCTTCCAAAGTGCACCAGCCTCCCAATCTCAATCCTTTTTGTCCAAGCTATCTTAAGTGCTGTGATATGGTTTTCTCCCTCCTCCAAATCCAGAGAATGCCTCCTTTAATCCCCTCCCCCACCTAGTAACCCTCGCTCCATGGTTTGGCGATTGTGGTCTGTGCATAATGGGAATTCCTGCAAGGAAAAATAAGAACAGATTCTTGAAAAAGCAGAAGAAAGGCCTTCATTAAGCA
This sequence comes from Citrullus colocynthis, assembly GCA_031780015.1. Taxonomy (NCBI): domain Eukaryota; kingdom Viridiplantae; phylum Streptophyta; class Magnoliopsida; order Cucurbitales; family Cucurbitaceae; genus Citrullus; species Citrullus colocynthis. The sequence continues at coordinate 1,151,699 of QLSR01000253.1, forward strand.
AAAAATTTTGGCGGTTCAATCTCCTATGACAAAAAGGCTAAAGCCTTGATCAGGAGAGGGGTCACATTCATCTTGATGATTATCCTTTCTTGGAATGTTAGAGGCCTTTGCTTGTGGAAGAAACGACCTACCATTAAAAAAAAACCTGATCTCCAAAATTAATCCATTCATTGTCATCCTACAGGAAGCCAAAGTAAAGAGATCGATGAGCTGTTCATTAACTCTATTTGCAGTTCAAGGGGTATTGAATGGGCATCCTTAGAGCCATCCGATCTTCAGGGGTATTATAATCCTTTCTAATGCAGCATCCTTCACTACAAATTTACTACTCAAGGTCCCTTCACTGTTTCCATCCTTCTTTCTTTGGCTGATAGTTATAACTTGTTTTGTTACAGGTGTTTATGGTCCTATTGATCATGAGAAACCTCAATTCTTACAAGAGCTTGAAGATCTTTATTGCCTTGTTGATGAGAATTGGCTTATAGGAGGAGTTTTCTATATTATTATTTGGCCTCACAAAGACTCCAATGGATCTCGGCCCAACCAAGATATGATGAAATCCAACACTTTCATAGAGCAATCCAAGCTAATTGATCTCCCTTTCTCTAATGGCAAGTACACTTGGAGAGATTTCAGACTGCCTCCAACTCGCACATGTATTGATAATTATCTATGTATTGAATCTGTCCTCTCTAAGTTCGGTGGTGCCACTGTGAACAGAGTTGAATGGCCTACATCCAGTCACTATCCTTTGATGTTGACTTTAGGGAACAAAAAGTGGGGCCCATCTCCTTTCATGTTTGAAAATTTGTGGCTTAACCACAAAGATATCGTAACCTTTGTTGAGAATTAGTGGGGCAACCACTCACTAATCGGTTAGCCTGGCCATGGTTTCATAAAAAACTGAAGGGGTTGAAAGATGCTATTAAGGGATGAAATTTATCCACATCCGGAAACCATGCACCCACATAGACAAAGTGATTGAAGAGAGTTTTTATTTTTTATTTTATTATTATTATTATTATTTTTTTTTTAAAGAAAATATAACCTTTTATTGATAAATGAAAAGAGGCTAATGCGCAAAATAAAAGTATTCTTGATATTCAAAAGAAGATGTAAAAATTACTAGAAGCCATTAGATAAACATCCTAAAATAGAAGATTAAACAGAAAAAATAAATGCCTTCAATTCAAACATATATCTTAGATAGAAAAGTTCACAAAAAACTTGGAAAGAGAACACCAAGATGAAGCATTGATTCTTGCAGCTTCAAAACAATCCGATTATTAAAGAGTTCTATCACAGAGGCACTTATTGACAAAAGAAACACTATTAAAGATAGGCTGCTCTTCATCACGACTGATGATGAAATTACATGGAGGCAAAAGTGCTAATCAAAATGGTTTCCGGAAGCAGATGAAAACACCACCTTTTTGCGCAAATACACAACAGCTGAAAAGAGAAAAAGTTGCATTCCCGAAATTCTCAATAACCAGAATGTGAGTTGGATGCAAGACTGTGAGATTGAAGCTAAATTTTTGAACTTCTACAAGCAACTTTTTACTAAGAAAAAAGGTAGCAGGTTCCTTCCATAGCCAATTGAATGGGATCCTATCAACAGTGACCAATGCAATTCCTTTCACTGAAAATGAAATTTGGTTGGCGGGTAAAGCTTTAGGCACGAAGAAGTCCCTCAGGCCGGATGGTCTCACGTGGAACTCTTTAAAAAGTATTGGAACATCCTTAAAGTCAACCTAGTGAGAGCGTTCCAAGATTTTTTCAGAGCAGTATCATCAATTCAAATACTTATCAGACATATATTTGCCTTATTCCAAAGAAAATTGATGCATGGAAAGTTGGGGATTTTAGGCCAATGAGCCTAACCACTTGCTTATATTGTAAGATTATTGCTTGTGTCCTCTCAAATCGTCACAAGAAAGTCCTTCCTTTGAACATCATGGATTACCGATTGAAGGGGCATTTTAAACCAAATAAAATTAATTGTTCAGCCAACTTTTTCAAAATTCTAGAGTTTTTACACACTTTCTTCGTACTAACACACTTCACTCTCAAGACATAATCCTTAACCTTTTTCAAAAAAAAAAAAAAAAAAAAAAAAACTCACTATGCTACTTGACTCTTCTTTCTAACTTCATCGACGACGCTGACTTCAACTTCAAGACCCACGACCGCCGACAACTTATGTGACTTCTCTAACTTTTTTTTCTTTTCTCATTTATGTTTCTTTTCCTTTCGTTTTTATTGTTCCTTTTTTTTCTTTTTCGTTTCTGTTTTTTCTTACTTTTTTATTAAATATATGTTCGAATATTTTACAATATGTCAAATTATGCACACGTATATTTATTTTTTTTAAAAAATAAAATAAATAAATAACGTGTCCCCAACCTGTTTTGTTCTACTTTTTTGTAAATTGACGTGTTTCCATGTTGATGTCGTGTTGTATTCATGTCACGTGTCAATGTCCGTGCTTCTTAGATCTAGGGGAATATTTAAATGCCACAGTGTCCAATCTCCCATTATACCACCTTTCCCCATCCTGGTGTTGCGTTTGCCAGAGGGATTGTGAGTCACAAAGTCACATCTTCTTCTTCGGCCGGTTTCTTGCTGATATTTGGTATGAATTGTTTTCTACTTTTGGATGTTCCAAGGCTCCTCCTTGGGCTTCCCATGATTGGATCAGAATGTTATTGATTGATCACCCCTTCAAATCTACCCAGGAGTTCCTCTGATCTAGCATTGTTAGAGGGGTTTTATGGAAGATTTGGGAAGAAAAAATGCTAGGCTTTTCCAAGACATAGCGAGATCTTTCAGAGAAGTTCTTGAGATTTCAATAAATTTACAGCGCCTCAGTAGTCCTAGTGTAAATTTCTTAGTTGCAAATTGGGAACATCCCGTTGAGGCTAACATCTCTAAAAGTCTAAAACCAATAATAACCTATTGAACTAGTTATTATCAATAACTAATTAATCCAACTGGTTGGCTGTTTTAAAGAACTCCCCTATATCATTTTGATTTAACCTATTTTTTATTTTATTTTATTTTCTTTCATGAGTGTAGAGAGAGGATCAACCATCATGGGTTGATCGAGCAGTAAATAAAGGGCATAAGTTTGATAAAGGGCCAAGACGGGATGAGTTCAATCCATGGTGACCACCTACTTAGGATTTAATATCCTAAGAGTTTCCTTGGCATACAAATTGTTGTAGGGTCAAGCGGGTAGGTTAAAAAAGAATGTAGAGAGAAGATCATTTTGTCTTCTATTCGAGGTTGAAACATGCATTCATTTCTGGAGGGATGCATTCCATTTCAAGGCGGATCTCCCTTCTTATGAAGTCATTCCGATAAGAAAGGATAACGAGAGTGTGAGGAAGAGGAAGAAGAAAGCTAGATGACTTAAAAGAATAATTTTGATTCTTTTTCTTTTTTAATTTACACTTTCTAGTGATAGTTGTATTGAGCATGGTAAGTAGTTAGCTAATAAACCATGACAATGTGCCTTGTTGCCCAATTCTAACTTTTACTTAATTATTGTACTATCACGCCAGACTTGGGAAGCTTAGCAATGAATTGAAAGAGGATTTTTCTTTTAATTTTTTTTAATTTTTTTTAATTTGATCGTGGAAAAAAAATATTTCCGGATCTTGGAATGAGTGTGTTTTCATAATCTATGGTCTACAATACATATGGTGTAGAATTGAACATAATTGTAAATTCATTGCATGGTTTTAGCCTCGAGATGTATACTACTCTTGGGTCAATTTCAAATTATCATGCACAAGTGTTTCAGCCAGCCAATAGGTTCTATTTTAAAACATATGACAAGAAAAAAAAAAAAAAAAAAAGAGAAAAGAAAAAACTAGTCAGGATCTACTGTACTCTAGTTGCTTTTTGGTTGTTGAATGGTGGTCGTGGAACTGTGGATTTTTGTTAATCACCTTGAATGCGAGGTGCAGTTGTTACTGCCAACGTAAATATGACATTGTAATATGAACTTTGAGACTAATCAAGTTGCTATGAACAGCTTATGTCCAAAACAGAATCTACGCAGTGGTTTGGTGAGGTTATTCCAGCATTGGGAAATCTGCTTCTTCAGTTACCATCTTTGCTGGAAACTCATTATCAAAATGCCGACCAGCTTGCTAGTAAAGGAAGTGGCAAATCCAAAACAAGTCTTCGTTTGTTGGCTTCTCAAGTTGCAGGCATTGTGTATCTTAGTCAGGTGTGCCAATTTGTTTGTTATTTTATATAAAATTTTGGCCACTCTTCATAGGAGTTCAATTTTTTCAGTTGTTTTCATGTTGGTTGGAGGCAATGTTAGCAGAGTCTTATCATTAGTTATGTGGAATCCAGCATGAATTATGTATTCAACAATGCCATGCCTTTGCCTAGTGGTTAATAGGGCCAATGTAAATAGTAAAGGATTAGAATGTTGAGTCAAGTCGTGGTGAGTGGTGACCGGATCCTGCTAGTTAACTTGGCAACTAACCAAATTTAGTGATGGCTAGATGATTGTCCAAATGAAAATAACTGAGGTGTGGCCAAGGCCAGACCTTTAGGTTAAGAAATAATTCAATAATTCATTATTTTTGTTGCAGAAATGGCTGAAATTGAACTATATTGCAAAACATTATAATTGTTGGTTCAGGGGTGGAGTTTTTGAATAGTTTTATGACTTTTTGGTTTGGGTAGCTTTCTGATGTTAAATTAAAATTTGATTAGTAGCCATCATTATTTATCATTGATTTCAATGACGTTCTAAGGAGAAAATAATGCCACATGTCTTTTGACTAGTTGGACAAAAATAATTTTTTTTCTTCATGCATCGCTTTCTTGTTTTGGGAAACAATTGTGTCCATGAACCACAATAGAACCCTTAAACTTTTGATGTAAGAAGAATAGGGGTTGATTGGGTAATTAGGCAATATTCTTGGTTAATTCCCATTTTACCCCCACTTGTAATAAATAATTCCCTTTTTACCCCCACTTGTAATAAAACTCTATAAATAGGAATCTTCCCTTCTTGTATGAAACACATGTTATCATTTTAAGATCCAAAATCTTGACTCTTGGAGGATTACTCCTTGAGGCTACTTAGTGTCACGTGGTTAGTGTTTCAGCCTAACTAACCGCGTGGCACTTGGGTGAACTTATTATCAAAGACACGCCAAATAAAGCCTTTTATGCTCCAAGCATTAATTTCTCCCTCGGCACAATCGGGTGAGATTGGCAAAGGAAGTGTTTAGCAAGGAAGGCTTGAGAGATTTTGAGTGAATGAGAGCCTAGAGGGCTTCACCAACCAAGAGAGAACACACAAGCTTAGGAAAGTCGCTCCTCATATTTATAGAGGAGCTAGCCAACTTCCCCTAGCATGACCGACTTACAATGTTGTCATGGAGCTTCTAGACTCTTCCCGTATGTACATTGGGCGGCAATCCTATGTACAAGTCTGGAACTAACCGACTAAGGCCCATGCTTGAACAATCTAGACCTATCGAGGGCCTTTTAGCATATTTACATAGGTGACCGACTGTCATGGAAAGTTCTGGAACTGTCCAGACACTTCTAGCACACTCCAGCAGTTTCTCGTGCCATCCAGACTTGTCGGGGTGCTCTCGGGTCTTCCAGCACCATCGCATGCCTTCCCGTATAGTCAAACACCTTTGAGGTTCTTCTGGAGCTTTCTTGTGCCGTCGGGACCATGGGCGAGCAGTCGAGCCCCTTCCCGTGTCTTCCAGTGCTTCCGGAGTCGTTGAGCATCAAGGCATAGGTGCTGGCACTGCCCAATGGCCTGCCCATCCTTCCATACGCGCCTAGAGGCGTGCTTGTAGCCTCTGGCCTTTTCCTAATGCGTCTAGAATCTTTCGGGACTTTCCCGATGCGTCTGGGATTTTCCATGTGTCTAGGGACACCATTGGACGCATGGGCTGTGAGTTGTGTGCGCCTGATGAGCCGACGATGGGCGCACACTATTGACACTCGTGGGGCGCGCATGTGGGGTTTTCGCCATGAACGCATCTTGGGCATGTGTCAGACACGCACGCCTAGTGTCACAATCTAACTTGAGATAGTTGATTGTGACCCCACTTGTGCAGACTGTGTAGTGGCGACACCAGAGTGTCGACACATCCGGCAATGACAGAGGGCCAAGTGAAGTGCCGTGATGCGACCGAGGAGGACGGTGCATCATGTCAAGCTGAACAACAAGCAAGAAGACGAGCGTTGGTGCCATTGGCAGTGTCAACGACAAGCCTGGTGGGGGCCACGTGGGGCCCTGGGCCATGACCTCAGAAGTAGGGGTCTCGTCGCGAGTTTGGACGAGGGGCTCTAGAGTTAGTTCTATATTGATGGAAGATGGAAGCACGTCGAATTCCATGTCAATCGGAATTCAGATGGGCGCTCTACGCTGGTGAGTGACCACTCGCCAATTTGCATATGCATGGGTGCTAAAGAGGAAGTTGTTCAGAATGTACTATAAGGGGGGAGGCATGGTGTCAGCTCTCCACCAACCCTGGGCCTGTGGCGTAAGTGAGCTACCCTGTGGCACACGAGTGTGTCATGGCGTGGGCGAGCGTTATAAGATGAGTGTCTTGGGCATCTTCCATTGGGAATGGAATCTCAATGGACAGTGTTGGACGGCACGGGTGTGCCGGCATTGCGCACCTTCCCGTGGGCTGGAGGTTCGATATAGTGCCCGGTATGCCATCTTGGCTCGGCATTGACCTGACATGGACACGGAGAGCTCCATTCCCAGGGATGTCCGGATGGATGGATGTTCGGAAGATTTCGAGTTGGAAAAATACCCACGGGGTGATCATGATGGTTCTCGATAAGTTGACCCGAGTAGGAGAGAGAAACCTGATGTTGCCTCGATATTCGGGGGGACATCCAAAAGCATATGTGGGACTTGATAGCCCCGTTGACACGGTATTTACCTGAGTTGTCCCGATAAGTAGTCTAATGTTCTGGGAAGTCTCGGTAGAGTATCATAAGCCTGTTTGGCTCGATGAAGGGACTAAACTTGGCCCGGCAAGGTTCCGAACCGATACAGAATTATGGGGGTTGGGTTGTTGAGAAACATGATGACGAAAGGAGGGAAGTCGCACGTACAGGCGACGTGTAGACCGAATGAAGTTAGTTCCGCATGGGTTCAGTTCGGTTGAGGAGGAAAGAATCTCGCTTAAGGTCCAACGAAGCTTAAAAAGAATGGGCAAAATGTAGATTGGGACTTGCGTTTCTCTTAAGGGTGACTATGATAAAGCATGAATCATGGTGCCGCACGGTTGAAAAAGTATGACCGTGACACCCAGCATCCTCGTGCAGACTGGCATGCATATGCTGCACACCTGTGGCTGGTTGCGCAGCCATTCTGCCATGCGTTGATGTATATGGGCATGCTTCGAGGCTCTTGATGGGGTGTCAGGCTGTGACAAGGGCACACGTCTGAGGCTGGGGTGTGGGCCGATGGCTTGGGCAGCCTTGTCTGACGCCATGACATTTGCGTTGGCCTGGCTTAGCAATGATGTTGCCCTTCTTCCTCGACCCATCCTTGGCGATACTATGCGAGTCAAGGGCATTAGTGGCGCGGTTTGAGGGGGCGTTTTTCCGACACGTGACATTAGGCTACATTAATTTGGTATCAGAGTGGCTGCCTAGGCCAACATTGGGAACCATCGGTGGAAGTCTGGAAAACTCACGAGTGGGAGCTTTGAGTGTTGTGCTCGTTGCCGAAGAACACATATCTAACTAGGGGAACCCTTGAAATTCCAAGAAAGAAAGAAAATACCAAAAATTCATCGAGATTTTGCAAGAATGGACTATTGCCGATCAAAGAAGGTGTCCAAGAAGAAATACAATAGTTGGTATAGGCAAGAAAATCAAATTTACTTCCAAAAACAGTGCTGGAATTCTGACTCAAGTGATTCCAAAGAAGAATTTAAACATACTAATTTTGCTGATACTTGATTTTCTTAAAGAGCCTATCATTATCCACATTGGAAATTTGATTTTAGTGACTGCGGCGATGTTTCTAAGGCATTTTGGGACAGAATAAGAAGGCGTCAATATCGAAAAAGGGCCCAACGATCCATTCAAGCCCATTTTTGAAGAAATCAATGCAAAGATTGGGAGTCAGATGAATTAAAGATTCATCAAGGATCATCAAGAATGGATTTTTACAGCCCAAGAAGAACATTCAAGACTCAAAATTACTCTTTTGGTTATGAAACACGATCAAGAAAGGTTGATTCAAGAGAATCAATGGATGAGTCCTATATGCACTATGAGATTAAAACATATTGAAGAATCCAACAAAATGATTACTTTGATCCCGTAGCATTGAAGGAAATGAAGAAAACAACAAAAGAAATCCAACGTTCATTGAGGAAAATGATTCAACATATTGATCAACTATCAATTCATTTGCAAGAGTTCAAGAACGGATTGACTTCATATACGGAAGAAAAAACAAAGGAATCACGGGTGGAAAATTTTCAAATAGAAAATCTTGAAGATAACATTGACGAAAAATAAGAATTTAAAGATGTTAATTTGGAAATAGTCTCAAGTGAAGAAGAAAAATCCAACAAAGAAGATGGAAAGAAGTATCGAACATCGAGCAAGACCCGAACAAGAACAACGACACACTGGTTGCGGTGTAAATGGATCATGAAACCGTTGAAGAACTTGAAGCAAATGATAAAGAAGACGGGATTCTTGAACGATTCTCTTTCGAAGGTCGTTTTTTAGTGATTGGTCCTTTGAATACGGTTTTGAATGAGCTTGAAGGAAGTATCTTTATTGGGTTTATGGCCGATGTCGAAGTTCATCTTTTGGTGGCAATATTGGATTTTTTTGTCTCGAATTTATCTCTTTGATCATAATAGATTTGTTCAAAACGTAGGAGGTTGGTTTGGTCATACTTCGTTGAACAAGTTTGTTTCATTCCTTGTTTGCTTCGTAATATTGTTCTTTTTAAAACTTGAGGACGAGTTTTCTTTTTGAGGGATAGAATGATGTAAGAATAATAGGGGTTGATTGGATAATTAGGCAATATTCTAGGTTAATTCCCTTTTTACCCCCAGTTGTAATAAAACTCTATAAATAGGAACCTTCCCCCTCTCGTAAGAAACACATTTTATCATTCTAATAAAAGATCCAAAATCTTGATTCTTGGAGGATTACTACTTGAGGCTACTTAAGCTACACCAACTTCTTTCCAATTATTCCATCCTCTCTTCGAATCAACTTTATATTCCTGCATCCTCTTTTTATCTTTCCATCTTACTTGATTGTTGTTGGAAATCTTTGCTCTTCTCCTTAAATGGCTTTGTACAATCCATTTCCAAGATCAAAGTGCTCTACGCTCTAATAGTAATTTGGCAGAGATTAGAAATTGACTCGACTAACTCAAACTAGCCATGAAAAAGCTATTTAGAATACTAATTTGGTGGAGATTAGAAATAAAAATTGAAATTACAAAGATAAAGAAAAAGGAAACTATTGATGTTAAGAAGGAAAATTACTCGTCTTCCAGCAATTTGAGATGCTTGGGCTCTTACACACTGTTATTCTAGAATTAGACTTTTTTAGAACAGATTGGATTAGCATGACCTACCTCTCTGGAGGTACGAGGTTCGATCTCCCTACCATTGTTGCACTAAAAAGAAAAAGAATATGCAAAAGTAGAACAGTGGGAAAAAAGAGTTGATAGACTTTGATGAATGTGCTCAAGTGGAAATATTAGAATAAATGGAATAGGAAGGTCTAGATCTTGTTAGTTGTCCTTTTGAGCCAATAGTATGGTCATGGCTGAAATCTTCTAGAAACCCTATCATACCTATACGTTCAATTGGATTGAAGGAAGATCATTCTAATATTGTTGTTGTTTTAAGCCACGCTTTGCAAATCAGTTCTTTCCAACCTTCCAAACTACTACATGTCCACATTCCTATTGCCAAAGAAGGTGGCTGCCAAGATAGAGAGAACCATCAGAAATTTCTTTTGGGAAGGGCATAAGGGAGGTAAATTAAATCACTTAGTAGATTGGAAGCTCACAATCAAAGATCTAATGGATGGGGGTGGTATTGGCAGCACTCAAACCAGAAATCTAACCCTCCTGGCAAAATGGGGTTGGCGTTCTATGAAAGAGGAATCTTCTTTTTGGAAGCAGGTTATTGTAAGTATTCACAGCAGCAACTCATTCAAATGGCATACAGCTGGAAAGATGTTGCTTGTCTAAGGAGTCCTTGGCTGAGTATCTCATGCACTTGGTTGAAGGTAGAGTGCTTATCAACCTTTAAATTGGGACCCGGAGATAGAATTGCTTTTTGGCTTGATACTTGGGCAGATTCTGTTTCTTTTTCCATATGGTTCCCGAGGCTCTACCAAATAGCTACACTCCCAATGGATCAGTAGCAAACCATTGGGATTCTTCCACCAATTCTAGGGCTGTTTCCTTTCGAAGACTACTTAAGGAGGATGAGATTGACGAATTCCAAAACCTCATGGGCATCATTTATAAGCAAAGAATTTCCTCTTTTCAAGATAGGAGAATTTGGTCGCTGGAGCCTAATGGTTCTTTTACGGTGAAATCCCTTTCTAAGCATTTGTCTTCGTCCTCACCAATAGACAAACTCTTAGTAAAGGCTTTATGGAATTCAAAAAGTCCTCGTAAAGTCAACATCACGATCTGGATCATGATATTTGGAAGCTTGAATTGCGCTTCTGTCCTTCAAAAGAAGTTACTGTCACATTGCTTATCTCCCTCTATTTGCCATCTATGTTTGTCAGATTCTGAGGACTTGCAGCTTTGCTATAAAGTGCTGGCAGCGTCTTCTACAACTCTTCAACTTGTCTTGGGTCTTCGGCAACGATCTCAAGAATAATACCTTGCATCTTAATTGGACCAGCCCTAAAAAAGAAACCAAGATTGTTATGGACAAATGCCACAAAAGCCTTGCTGTTTGAAATATGGTTTGAAAGAAACCAACGGGTCTTCCACAACAAAGCGTCGTCTTGGCTAGTCAGATTTGAGATTGCAAAACTAAACGCTTCCTCCTGGTGCACTCTTGATCGTGTTTTCAAGGATTACTCAATTCAAGCCCTTAATCTTAACTGGAAAGCCTTCCTTGAGCCATCTGAGTAGCTTACTCTTCATAGGATCTCATGCTTTGATTTGTAACAATTTTCTACTATTTTGTAAGGAGGTCTTTCCTCCAAGCACCATTATTGTATTCTCTACGTTATTTTCGTTTGGGAGATGATGAAAGTGCTAGGGAGGTGTTAACATAGTTGAGATATCCTAGTGCACTTGCTGATCCTTCTATAATCATATCTATATTGTACCCTGAAAGATTGAGAATTGTCTCAATTCATTTTATCAATGAAAGAGACTTATTTCCTTTTAAAAAAAAAAATATTGTTGTTGTTCAAAAAGAAAAAAGTTAGAAACTTCTCATTACTATCCTAATTCATCCAAATATTATTTGGAGATTAGTGACTAAAGTTTAAGGAAGCCATCATTTTAAGGAAGCTTTGAAGATGGCTAAATCAATTGGCGCTCCCTATGTAGTCACCTTTTGGTGTTTGGGGTTCTCCCTTGATTTCATTTTATCAATGAAATGTTTCTTTTACAACAAACGGCTAAATCAAAATGAAGTTCTTATGTTTTTCTATTACATTCTTTTGTCTCTATTAGGGATTAATTAGATGAGTTTACTATTTTAGCCTTTCATTTTTTGTATTTAAACAGGTGCAATCTTTCCTTGTAATTAGTGTAAAAAACTCTCAAAAACTACAGTTTCTTTTTACTTGTTATTTATTTTTATTCTTTTTATTTTAGTTTTAAATAGGTAACAACTTTGCTAAACAAGGGCCATCGTACTATCTTTTTTCTTTTTTTTTTTTTTGGGAAGAACATGGGCTAACACTTTATTGCATACAAATGGATGGATTGTACGCATGGCTTGTTTGAGCTGCTCCATGTCATATTTGCATGTTCTCTGTACTAGCAAAAAATGCTTCCTTGCACCTTCTTCCGCATAAGTTTTATTCATTTCTGTTAATCAGTTTCCATTTTTGATTTTCAGGAGTTGATTGGTGCGCTTCTAGCTTGTGCTTTCTTCTGTTTGTTTCCAGTCATTGATAGACACGTCCAAAATCTTCCAACAATTAACTTTGACTATTTATTTGCGTATGTGAACTTTAATTCTTTATTTCGATTGTTGACATCATGAAAGATCAGTTATCCATAAGATGACAAATGACACACTTGATGTTTTCATACATATTCTGTAACTACACGATAAATTTTTGTTTTCTATTTCAGAAAATTTCAGAAACTTCTGTTTAACTATCATTGGTCAAGTTTGTATTGTGATTCAATGAGATAAGCTGAATAGATCAGTCAACAATTTGTCAAGGTTTTACAATTTGATTGTATGAAATTAAAGAAGTGTGGTCAGAAGGTTAATTGGAAAAAATCAGCCTTATGCGGCATTAATATCGATGAAAAGAAGGTTCTCTCGGCTGCCAGCTTGTTAGGTTGCAAAGCAGAGGCCTTACCCATCATGTATCTTGGCTTACCCTTGGGCGGTCACCCCAAGAAAGCAGAATTCTGGCAACCGGTGATAGACAAAGTCCATAGCCCACTCAACTTGAGACTCATTCATTAGAAACCAGTTAGATAAATGGAAGAGGTACAATCTATCAAGGGGAGGAAGGGCTACACTATGTAAATCAGTCTTATCCAACTACCCAAATTACCATATGTCCCTATTCTTAATGCCTAAGAAGGTGGCTGCCACATTAGAAAGAATCATCAGGAATTTCTTTTGGGAAGGGCACAAAGGTAGTAAACTTAACCATCTCTTCAATTGGGAAAACACTATTAAAGATTTTGATGATGGGGGCCTCGGTTTTGGTAACATTCAAATCAGAAATCATGTCCTCCTAGCAAAGTGGGGATGGCGTTTCATGATAGAAGACTCTCCACTCTGGAAACAAGTAATTGAAAGCATTCATGGGAGCAATTCTTTCAAGTGGCATTAGGCAGGAAAGGAGGGAGTGAGCCTTAGAAGCCCTTGGATAAGTATTTCACGACTGTGGCTAAAGCTAGAAAGCTTAGCAACCTTCAAACTGGGTGATGGAAATAGAATTGCTTTTTGATTGGATACAGGGGACAGATTCTGCCCCTTTTTCTGTCAGTTTTCCAAGGCTATTCCAAATAGCAACCCTTCCCAATGGCTCTGTTGCAAATCATTGGGATTCCTCTACCAATTCTTGGAACATTTCCTTTCGAAAACTATTAAAGGAGAATGAAGCAGAAAGCTTCCAACTTCTTTTGGGCATTCTCCATGAAAAAAGATTATCCTTTTCCACGGACAGAAAAGTTTGGTCATTAGAATGAAACGGCCACTACACAGTGAAATCACTCACCAAGCACCTATCTTTGGCCACACCATTAGACAAGCTCTTAGTAAAGACATTATGGAAATCAAATTGTCCTCGAAGAGTTAATATCACAATCTGGATCATGCTTTTTGGAAATCTGAATTGCGCTTCAGTCCTTCAAAAGAAACTACATTCACATTGCCTTTCTCCCAATATTTGCCACCTTTGTTTATCAGATTCTGAGGACTTGCAGCACCTTTTCTTCACCTGCAGCTTTGCTGTGAAGTGCTGGCAGCAACTATTTCTTCTTCAACTTGGCTTGGGTCTTCGAGATAATTTCAAGGATAATATATTGCAAATCTTAATCGGTCCAGCCCTCAAGAAGAAGCTAAGACTGCTATGGACAAATGCCATAAAAGCTGTGTTGTCAGAAATTTGGTTTGAAAAAAATCAACGGGTCTTCCACAACAAAGCATCGTCATGGATAGATAGATTCGAGATTGCAAAAATAAATGCCTCCTCCTGGTGCATTCTTAACTGTGTTTTTGAAGACTACACGATTCAAGCCTTGAATCTCAATTGGAGAGCCTTCCTCCAGCCTTCTAAATAGCTTTAATTTCACTCTATCGGCCAAGTTTCTTTTACTTACAGATTTACAGGTTTCGAGGTCTAGTTATGCTTTCAATCTTTTCATGTACTTTACTTCCCATCGGTTCTCTTCAGCTTCTATCTTTTGTATTGGGGAACTTTATCCGAGGTTTTTAGTTTATATGTTTCCTTGGTTTTTAGGATATGATGAGAGTGCTAGGGAGGTGTCAACCTAGTTGAGATGTCCTGGTGCATTCACTGATCCTTATTTACTATTCACTATTTAATATCTACTATGTACTAGTATTCTACATTGTATCATTGAGATTGAGATTCGTCTCAATTCATTCTATCAATGAAAGAGACTGTTTTCTTTTCAAAAAAAAAAAAAAAAAAAAAATTAAAGAAGTGTGGGTCACTGGGTCTTCACAATTGTTAAGGAGCAACTACCAAAGAGTTGGGGTTAATACAAGAACAAATACTATTTTAAATGTGGTCCAAACTTCTGATTCCATCGTTGAAGATTCTTCTATTCTTGAAACTATGACTATGACTATGTATCCCTTACCATTGATCCTTCTCTAATCCTCCCTTAGCCAAGCGTTGGATCCTCACAAAGATATAATTGCTTACGCAAGACATGAAAACCAAGAAGCAACCAGCAAAGGACAATATCAAGAAGCAACTAGCAAAGGACAATATCTCTACTCTGGACCAACCTCCTTATAAATTTATTATTAATAACATTGATCTTAAGATCTTAAGCTTCCTATCATCACAAAGAAAAGTGTGTATTAATGCCCTATACGCCCTATTCAAAATTATACATATTATACTTGCGTGGAATCTAGAAAAATTTGATCTTTCATGCCTCTTACTGATTCTTTTTTTTTTTGTTTGGAAAGGTAACAACAAACACTTTTTATTTATATAATGAAGAAAAGAGGCTAACGTTCAAAATTACAAGAACCCAAAATGTGGAACTAGAAAAATAAGTAATATTGGAATATTAAAACAGAACAACACAATCTAGATAAAAGTGAATTATAAGGATAACATGAAAGCGTTCCAATTAAGAAAAATATCTTGAATAGAGAATCCTGTGAAGCCTTTAGAAAGAGAACACCATGAGGAGGCCTTTAGACGAGTTGAACCAAAACAATCGTGACCAATGATAAGCTGTTCTCTTTCTCTTTTGATCACACTCTTACTAAAGCTACCATTTTTAATAATGATTGTGCGGCTCTTCAAACCAAATAGGTGCAAGCAATTATGGATTAGATTCATGCCTTTGAGAAAAATGTGATCGTTGACGGTATTAGGGGTGTTAGGAATGTCGAGTATTTAAGGTGTATTAGTAATTAGTTAGGGAAGTTTTTATAGCATTTGTTGCAAATAGATGTGGAAAGGATGGACATAGGCAATTGGTTAGTGACTTAGGCTTGATCGAGATCACTCAACTAAGAAGCATGAACACTTTATTATGCTATCAAATACTTGTTAGCATAATAGACATGTGTTTGACTCTAGTTGTAAAAAGTCAAAGGAGGTGTGAACCTAGTTGAGATGTCCCAGTGCACTCCCTAATCCTTAGGTTTTGCTCTCCATTATTGTATATTGAGCTTTTCTCTCAATTCATTATATCAATGAAAGAGACTTGTTTCATTCTAAAAAAAAAAAAAAAATATAGATCCAATACTTGTTAGCTATGTATTGAACACTTGTAAGTATACTGTATACTAAATAGACACATGGTAATGTAGGATAAAAATAGGTTGAGATCGAAATACATCAAATTCATTTTTTTAAGCTCATAAATGCATGAACTTGGTGACTTTGGATTTTCTTCTTATATATGTATTTTTTAATAAATGTGTTCACATTGTATCTATGGTTTAGATTTAAAAAGTGATGTGTCACTATGTCTATACCGTGTCCTACCCATGGCTCATATCTGTATCCATCCTTCTTACTCACTCAAGCACCTCAAATACTTGGATTTCTTGTAGTTTTTTATCTTTTGTATTTCAATTCTATTTTAGTTTTGTTGAACTTTGGGATATCACTACTCCCTCTTAGGGAAAGAAAGTCATAAGTGTAAATGAACACCTCAACGACTGATTTTTTTGGATAAGAAACATTTCATTGACGAAATAATCCAATGAGTACAATAAGGAGACACATCAAAAATACAGATGAAGCCCAAATGAAAGAGAAGATAACACCAAAATAAAAGATGTACAACCAAAAAAGAGAGATAAAACCAATAAAGTGGTGGGCCTCCAACCAAAAGCGGCAAGAAAACGCAAAAGATAGTCAATAAAACAGATCCAAACAACTCCTTTCAAAAACAATGTGAAGAAAATTTTGCAGAATCAAGTTGATGGTGATCCTTATCCAGTCAATTCTTTTGCTTTCCAGTCATATGATATAGAGCTTTCAAGATTTCGAAGTTCCCTCATCCCTCTTTTTTTCTCGGTAGATAGTTTGTTGGGATGCTTACGAGTTGGAATCGCCTTTATGCATAGACCTAAACCATGCAGCAAACGCCATTAAATGAGGAGCCGGATTGAATGAATCAAAACTTGCCTGAGGGATGAAATCATACCAATCCTCTGGAAGAGGAGAGCTAACTTATGTAATTTAGTAGTTGTTATCAGTCAAGCATACTGTTCGAGGGAGTACTATTGCTACTGTTCGTAAATTACCGTCATTATCCTATCATTCAATGGATGATTATGTTATTTGGCTGAAGCCCTTCTATTAAACGCCTTCCTAAGCTGATTACTGTTGGAGTGGAAACTAAGAGTACTATAGCTGCTGTGTGTTAGTTGCAGTTAGCTTGAGTCAATGGTTAATTCTGTTATTTGGCTTGATGGCCTTCTTTGAAAGCCTCCGAGTCCGTGTATTTTTTCTATTCTTAACTTTCAGCACTTGATTTATGCTTATCTTTGTTTCCGTATAACTGATGAAGTTTCTTTTCACTTTTATATGTTTCTCCCTAGTTACAAGATATTTTGCCATCTTATCCTGTAATCAATTTTTTTTTTTTTTTTTTTTTTTTTTTTAAAAAAAAAATTTTTATTTTTTTTTTTTTTTCCTTTTAATTTTTTAATTTTTTTTTCCTTTTTTTCCTTTAATCAATTTTTTTTTTTTTTTTTTTAAAAAAAAAATTTTTATTTTTTTTTTTTTTTCCTTTTAATTTTTTAATTTTTTTTTCCTTTTTTTCCTTTAATCAATTTTTTTTTTTTTTTTTTTAAAAAAAAAATTTTTATTTTTTTTTTTTTTTCCTTTTAATTTTTTAATTTTTTTTTCCTTTTTTTCCTTTAATCAATTTTTTTTTTTTTTTTTTTAAAAAAAAAATTTTTATTTTTTTTTTTTTTTCCTTTTAATTTTTTAATTTTTTTTTCCTTTTTTTCCTTTAATCAATTTTTTTTTTTTTTTTTTTAAAAAAAAAATTTTTATTTTTTTTTTTTTTTCCTTTTAATTTTTTAATTTTTTTTTCCTTTTTTTCCTTTAATCAATTTTTTTTTTTTTTTTTTTAAAGAAAAAAATCATAAATATGTATTCTTGATTTCTATGAATAAGATTGTAAGGATGTTGCAAAGCAACAATGTAACCATTACTAGGTTCTTGTTGTACCAATTTTCTTTATATTATAATGGGCTCAGAGAAAGAATCATTAAAGTTTTTGTACTTGTAGGATTCTCTATGACGGACGTAGTAAGATGCAGGAGAATAAGATACGATGTATTATACATTATTTCAAAAGGATATGTTCCAATATTCCGATGGGCTTTGTCTCATTTGAAAGGAAAGTACTTCCTTTGAACAATTGCGCAGGAAACTTTTGTTGTCCAAAGGCCAATTTTTGGGTCAACTCCACCATTCCTCTCTGTCAATTCAAGGTAATAATTGACTTTGATTTATATGCCGTTTTAATTATTGTGTGGCATCATACTTGAATGCTTTAATCTGTGGTAAATGATCAAGTTGGTCTTTTTTTCCCCATATAGGTTAAAGATTCTGGCCTAATAGAGGATCAAACATCCGGAGCTCTTGAAGTTGATTTTGCTAATGAGTATCTTGGTGGTGGTGCTCTTCATTCTGGCTGTGTGCAGGTCTAATTTATGAAGTTATGCTAACCTTTTCAGCTTTATATTGACTATTTCATTGAAGTAAATGGAATGTAAAATTACAAAAGGGTTAATTGAAAGGGTTAGTAGGATCTTCAATTGGTTTGTATAGAGGTAATACTCCATGCAGTCCCTTCAGGGACATTAAAGTTGGAACGATACAGAGAGGTAAAACAATAATTTAAGAAGTGTCTAGACTTGAGAGACACTAGGAGGAAAAAAAAATATTAACGGCATCCTAGAGTTGGTCAAGATCTCTTTCTCCATTGAGGCCTCTTATGCTTCTTTGAGCAAAAGTATGTAATACAAAAAATCCCAGCTTATGCACCCATGAGCATAAGAAATCTTGAATGACCTCAAGGTTTAATACCACGCAGAAATACAAGAAAGGAAAATTATTTAATGGACTTGAATATCTATGCTATTTACCTAAGAAGCACTAATACGGATATGAGATAAGGATGCGACACAACATGGATACGCTACACGCAATATTTTAAAAATCTAGGACACGACACGACAAGGACACGTCTATTAAAATATACATTTCTATACCAAAAGAAAATTCAAAGTAAATGTGTTGATGTATTTATATAATGTGTTGATGTATTTATATGCTTAAAAGACTTATTTTAAAGTATTTTCAGTGTTTTTTAAAGTTGAAGGTGCAATAAAGCTCAATAGTCTTTTTAAGCGTAAGGTGTAAAAGAAAGCGCAAACTTTTTTCTTGTGAGGTGCATTATGTATAAAAGTACTATATTAAGAAGAGAAAGCAAAGTTAAAGTGGAAATATGAAAAAAAGACCCCTAAACACAAGAACTTTTGCATTTAGGCTTAGTAAATTAGATTTTTTTAGTTAATAAAGAAAGGAAAACTGCAATTATTCCTATTTTTAAATAATAATAGAAAAACCCCAAGGCCCAAAGCTTTGAGCCTTGGGGCTTCACAAAAGTCAAAAAGCACTCGCCTCAGGTGCGCCTTATTTTGTGAGCCTCACCTTTTCAAGGAGAGGCGCCAGACCTGTGCCTTGAGCCTAGGTGCGCCTAGGTGCACGCCTAAGAGAGCTGTATAAAACACTGAGTATTTCACATTCAATTTATAACTATTGTCAAATATATGTCTCTTTAGTCTACCCAACAAGTATCTATGCATGTGTAAATATTTGTTGCACTAATAAGTATCTGATACGTGTCCAACAAGTGTCAGAGTATTCAAGTGTCTGACATGTTTCAGACACAGACACGCTAGCCAAACTAAAGTGTCCATGCTTCGTAGCTATTTACAACACTGTAAGCTAATATACATGTTATAACATTTGAGATCGAACATCTTACATGATTTGCAATATATTTATGTTATTTTGACAATTCAATGTAGGAAGAGATTCGCTTCATGACCAATCCTGAATTAATTATTGGCATGCTTTTCTTGCCAGCCATGGCAGATAATGAGGCAATAGAAATTGTTGGGGCAGAGAGGTTCTCAAATTATACAGGGTGAGTTTTAATCTCTTTATTGTGAATATTGTAATCCATCCCATCAACTTTATTCTATGGATAGCAGTGATTTAACATGCCATCAAACTTGAATGTTCTTAGCTAAACCACTCTACAATATTATTTTTTCTTCAATTAATATTGTTGATTCATTTGTTGGGTTTCCTAAATTGTTTTTAGTCCACAAGTGATGGAGTGCTAAGACTATGTTAAAAAGATTAAGTATGCCATAATCTATCAACTTAAGATTGGTTTGCTATTATTTTGTAGAACTCTTAGTGGTAATTCACCATTAAACATAAAAGTTCAAGTTCATAATTATTATTTTGGGAAAATATCAATTTATATTCCTAAACTTTGGGTGTGTATCAATTAGAACTCTGAACAAATAATTGTATCAATTTACACCCTCGTTCAAATTTCATTTGAAAAACATCGGGTAAAATTTATAATTTTCATATGCGAATCAATGTAGACCCTTTGTTACGATTACCTTTGAATATCATCCATGCATCTATTTTCACATGTGTGTAGACTTCTTCAAATATTAGTTTTATAAGATAGATGATTAGGATTAATGCATGGACGAAACAGAGTTAATCATCTCCATATGAACAAAACCTAGCAGCTGAGAAAATGGTAAGAATTTAGTGCTCTCTTCTCTCCTATCCCTTCTCCCCTTCCCCTCCCTTCTTCAACCAGCTTCCCTGGTCAGCCTCCTTTCTACCCTCTCTCTGTTCCGATTTAACACATCTTTTGAAGAATGGAAGTAAAAAGCTGCAAGGCAGATGGGTTTTTCTTTTATATTTGGCACGAATCAGGCTCATTCTATGTCGAAGACTTGGAAGTCAACAAGTTACTCATCCTCTCGAATTCACAGCTTAGGTGGTCCGTTGATAATATTCTAGATTTGATTAAGGGATCCAACTCATGATTCTTTGAGAGAAGCGGTTGAGATGGCTCCGGTTCAACAAAACTGTCCAAGTTCCTTAGCTCCTTAGGATGGATTATGAGATGTGTTGTTTGGCCCTCCTCTGGAGGAAGATATTTTATTCATGTACCCTCCGGGGAAGCAATGCAAGGTTGGTACTCTTTTGTAGTAATGCTCTTAGATTTCCAAGAAAATTTCGAAGCCTCTTCAAAACCTTGCTTTCCGAGAAGGAAAATTTCATCTTCAGCCTTGCCAAACCAAAATGAAGGTTATGGGGACCTATTAAAGTCATCAAAAATTCAGCGAAGGCCAATCTTCCGGTCGAAATCCAGACACTTGAAACAAAGCTTTACCCAAGTACCCGAAAATCAATGTAAGTCTCAACATTGGGTTATAAAGAATTTTGATGTCAAACAAGAAGACTTTAGCAAGTTGTGGTTAGTTACTAAATTGTTCGAGTTCAATGATTGGGCGGAAATAGAAAAAACATTGAAAGTCTACTTTAATTCAGAGATCATTATCAATCCTTTGTTTGTGGAAAATGCCTTAATAAAGTTGGACCAAGGATCATTAGAGGATTTAATAGCAAATCCTAGTAGATGGATGTCTTGTGGTTCATTTCACTTGAAATTTGAGAAGGGGAACAAACTAGTTCACAGCCGGCCATTGTACTCAAAAGGTTATGAAGGTCGGATTTCCATTAAGAATCTTCCGTTGGATTACTGGTGTAGACAAACTTTTGAAGTCATCGGAGCATATTTTTGGAGGGACTTTACAATTTCAGGCTCTAAAGCAAATTTCGTTAGAGGTCTTTAGGAAAGACTTTCAAACAAAGTACACCACGAAAATTAAGTTGGTCTTCAGGAAAGACTTTCAAACAAAGTACACCACGAAAATTAAGCTTTAGAAAAGGATTCAGATGAAGTCTCTTTAGTAAGCGCTAGTAGTGAAGAAGTAGAAAATTTTGTTTTGGAGGAGCCCCTCGAGGAAGAAGATTTAGATGAAGGGTTCGGCAATGTTTTTTAACAATGATTTCAATCAGAGGAAGACCCCCCACTTGGTACATGTGAAGCATCCAAACTTTCTCCCCTTGAAAAAGAAAAAATTCCACAGCATCTTCATTCAATAATTGATGCTTGCGAGATTGTTTTTGGTTGATTTCCTCCTAAGGAGATTGCCTACTCTTGAATCTGTTTTGGTCTAAATTATCTTGAAAGACCCTATCCCTGATTTTACAAGTAGTTCGGAAGCATCTTTGGAAGCATTTCTAGATGGATGGGCTGGTTCAGTTTGTTTGGGATTGTTGTTCAAGGTTTTTGCTCTAACAGACTGCAGAGTTTGAATGACTGGAGGGTCAGTTGGTTTGGGGATTTTTTCATTTGAGGAAGATGCTGCCACGGGTTTCTACAAGTCCAAAGTTGTTTGAACTGCTCTTAGCAAGCATATTAGGGCCTTCCTTCGCTATCAATTTTTCGACCCACTTTTTGGCTTTTGTTTTGTTGTCCTTTGGTTGTTTGTACTTTTTGTTGATTATTTGGGGATTATTTTCCTTATTGTGAATATTTTATCTTTGTATTTATTGGAAAGATATTTACTATATTTATCTCCTTCCTTATTTGTAATATGTTTTCTTTTATATAAGAAAACTCTTGTTTAACAAAGAAAATAAGAGAGAAATAAAATATTTTAGCATGGTATCAGAGCCTACTGCTTGAAACCCTAATTTTTCTGAAAAAGAAAAAAAAACCCTAATCTAACCTAATCTACCGGCCCCGCCGCCAACTCACTGCTGCCCTCAACACCCAAAACATTCGCCAGACACCTCACCTGAGCCACTGGACAACTCCTAGCATCGGTCGTCAGTGGATCTTGTCTTCCGTAAAGTCCAGACACCGAACAAGTCGAAGCTAGTTGACGCCGACGTCGACGCCGACACCGCCTGGGTTCACCTTCGCTCCGCCGATCGACCATGTCTGCACAAGTTTTCGGGTGATTTCCGACCAGTTCCGGCGACTCTCTGGTGGACCTTCATTCTGCCGCTGAGTTTTTTTTTGGGTTGGTCAAAATCGTTTTTTATGTCATTTTTTTTCTTTTTCAGATCTGTTATTTTTTGGGTTGTGTGCCTTTCTCTCTTCAATATGTCGGAAACTAAGGTATCTACCGCCAAAGTCTTCAAAAATCGGACCCATCCCAACAACCCCACGGTCCAAATCACCACCATTCGACTTAATGGGGATAACTTTCTTCATTGGTCCCAGAGTGTTCGGATGTATATTCGTGGTCAAGGTAAGATAGGGTACCTCACAGGAGAAAAAATTGCTCCTAGTCAAGATGACCCCTTATTCACTGTGTGGGACGCGGAAAACTCCATGGTTATGACGTGGCTTGTCAACTCTATGGTAGAAGACATCAACAGTAACTACATGTGCTGCACTACGGCCAAGGAATTATGGGTCAGGGTGACCCAAATGTACTCAAGTTGGGTGATATACAACAAGGAGGCAATTCAGTTACACAATATTTTCACTCTCTGAAAAGGATATGACAAGAACTTGATCTGTTTGAGACGTATGAGTGGAAATCCACAGACGACCAAAAACATTATCGGAAAATTGTGGATGATGGTCGCATTTACAAAATTTTTTGCTGACCTCAATGTTGAGTTTGATGAGGTTAGAGGTAGGATACTTGGGAAAAGTATTCTTCCAAATCTTAATGATGTTTTTTCTGAAGTTCGCAGGGAAGAAAGCCGCAGGAATGTTACTGAAATATTTTATTTCTCTCTACTTTCTTTGTTAAACAAGGATTTTCTTATATATTTCTCTTTACTTTCTTTGTTAAACAAGGATTTTCTTGTATAAAAGAAAACCTATTACAAATAAGGAAGGAGATAAATATAGTTCATATCTTTACAATAAATACAAAGATAAAATATTTAACAATAAGGAAAATAATCTCCAAATAATCAACACTCCCCCTCAAGCTGGTTTGAAGATGTTACTCATGGCCAGCTTGTCTGTTAACTTGTTAAACTGCAACTTAGGAATCCCTTTAGTTAATACATCTGCAATTTGTTCTGTTGTTGGGAGGTATGGAATGCATATTACTCCTACATCAATTTTTTCTTTTATGAAATGTTTATCGACTTCAATGTGTTTTGTCCTATCATGAAAGATTGGATTATGGGCAATTGAGATTGCAGCCTTGTTATCACAGTAAATGCATATAGGCATTATCTGAGCAAATTTCAGTTCTTCTAGTAGTCTTTTTATCCATATGCCTTCACAGATACCATGTGTTAATGCCCTAAATTCAGCTTCAGCACTACTTCTTGCAACTACATTCTGTTTTTTGCTGCGCCAAGTGACCAAGTTCCCTCCGACAAAGGAGCAATACCCAGAAGTCGATCTCCTATCCATTGTGCTACCTGCCCAGTCCGCATCAGTATAGACTTCCACCTGTAGATGCCCATGTTTTTCAAAGAGTATCCCTTTTCCTGAAGTACCTTTCAGATATCTCAAGATTCTAAAGACAGTCTCAAAGTGAGCTGGTCTAGGGGCATGCATGAATTGACTTACCATGCTTACTGCAAAGGCAATGTCGGGACGTGTGTGAGAGAGGTATATTAGTCTTCCCACGAGTCTTTGGTACTTCCCCTTTTCTTTTACCTCTTCTTCTATTGCAACTTCTAATTTCAAGTTTTGTTCAATAGGAGTTTCTGCAATTCGACAACCGAGTAATCCTGTCTCTTTGAGTAGATCGAGGATATACTTTCTTTGATTGACAAGAATGCCACTTTTAGACCTAGCAAACTCCATGCCAAGAAAGTACTTTAGGGATCCTAGATCTTTGATCTTGAAATCTTTCGCCAATTTTTCCTTTACAATAGACATTTCTATTTCATCATTGCCTGTAAGAATAATATCATCGACATACACTATCAGAACAACAACTTTGTTTTTTCCTGTATGTTTGTAGAACATAGTGTGATTGGCTTGACTTTTACTGAATCCATAGCTAGTGATTGCCTTTCCAAAACGTTCAAACCAAGCTCTAGGAGACTGTTTAAGGTCGTATAGTGATTTTTTTAATTTACTGACTTTGTTCAATCCAAGGTCGGCTTCAAACCCAGGCGGTAGGTCCATAAAGACTTCTTCTTCAACTTCCCCATTAAGGAACGTATTTTTAACATCTAGTTGATACAGTGGCCAATCAAAATTCACTGCAACAGAGAGCAAAATTCTAATCGAGTTAATTTTGGCTACAGGGTCAAAAGTCTCTTGATAATCAATTCCATAGGTCTGGGTGAATCCCCTAGCCACTAGTCTGGCCTTGTACCTTTCGATACTACCATCCGCATTACATTTTATCGTAAAAACCCACTTACATCCCACTGCTTTCTTGTCTACTGGTAGATCAACTATGTCCCAAGTACCACTTTGTTTCAACGCATTCATCTCTCTTCCATCACTGCTAATTTCCAATTCGAATCATTTAGAGCTTCCTGTATATTCCTTGGAACAAATAGGTTGGTTATTTTGGATGTGAAAGCTTTATGATTATCGGACAATCTATGATAGGAGAGATAGTTCGCAATGGGATATTTTGTGCATTGGCGGGTACCTTTTCTCTGGGCAATTGGAATATCAAGATCAGAGACATCAGGCAACATATTATGAGAGGAAGGGCTAAGAGACATACCCGGATTTTCAGGATCATTCATTGGAGTATCAGATTGGTTCTGTGTTTGCTCAACTGTCTAATTTCTATCCCTTTGAGTTATGTTTCTTCTAGTATAAAACTGAAGTTCAGGATTTCGACCTGTCAGATCTGTTTGTAGTATTTCTCCCCCTGTTGAAGAGTTTTCCATGCTTGAGATCGAAGGACTAGAGCTCATAATTTCAGAACTAATGATGTTTGGGAGAGGTGAAGTGTCCCAAAAATTCTCTTCAAGTAGAGATGAGAGGGGTTTTAAAATTCTTTTAGGTGTTGTAGAGGGGTTTTAAAATTCAACACCTTAGTAGTCATTTGATTGATTAGGTAAGCAGCTGTTAGGACTGCTTACAACTGCTCGAAAACATGCATTGATGAATGATGCCCTTATCATGTAAAAAGGTGGTTGGTGGTTTGTTAAAAAATTTAGTCCCATTATCAGAGTGAAGAATGCGAATTTTGGTTTGAAATTGCGTCTCAATCATTTTATGAAAACGAACAAAGACTTCTTTTACGTCCGACTTTTTTGTGATTAAGTAAAGCCAAGTTAAACGGGTGTGATCATCAATAAAAGTAACAAACCAGCGCTTGCCATTTTTAGTCAAAACCTTAGCTG
Organism: Citrullus colocynthis; assembly: GCA_031780015.1. NCBI lineage: Eukaryota > Viridiplantae > Streptophyta > Magnoliopsida > Cucurbitales > Cucurbitaceae > Citrullus > Citrullus colocynthis. The sequence continues at coordinate 1,177,589 of QLSR01000253.1, forward strand.
GCCCTCGAACATCAGTATGAATTAAGTAAAAAGGTGATGAGGGTTTACAAGATTTGGGTAAAAAAGTAGATCGATGATGTTTGGTGAAAATGCAGTCTTCCCATTGAAACATAGAACAATCAATTCCTTTAAATAAACCAGGAAACAAATGTTTTAAATAAACGAAATTAGGATGTCCTAATCTACGATGCCAAAGCATAATAGTTTCTTGGACAGGAAGAGAACGGACACTACTCAAGCCCTGAATCTTTTTATGACTAGTTGAAGCTTTGTCAAAGTAATAGAGACCATTAATCATCCTAGCACGTCCAATCGTCTCCCCCGAGTCCTGATCTTGAAAGAGACAATGGGTTTCACAAAAGATAACACGACAGTTAGCATCCTTAGATATTTTGCTCACAGATAGTAAATTACAAATCTAATTGAAGAACATGAAGAACAAAATGTAGTATGAGTTTTGTACTTAGGGAAATTGTTCCTTTGCCTGCAATAGATGTAAAACTACCATCGGCTATACAGACTTTTTCTTTACTATAAACAGGGGAGTATGAATCAAATAAACACGAGAGACTAGGCATGTGGTCAGTAGCTCCAGAATCAATGATCCACGGAGAGGAATTGAGACACGAGAGAGCTTGAGGATAATTAACTGTTTGTGCCAAGGAAACACTAGGATTACTCGTAAAATTGGAAATCAGCAGCTTCAAGATTTGGTCAATTTGCTCTTTGAGTGGACTGGAATCAACAACATTTGCATTGGAGGCATGCTGATGGGAATTTCTCTCAGATTGTTTCGAGCTCTTCCAATTTGAAGGTTTGCCATGTAGTTTCTAACAAGTTTCCCTCGTATGACGGGGTTTGTTGCAATGATCACACCATACATGAGGTTTGTCATGAGTTTTGTTGGATTGATGAGAAACTTTCATCGCAGTACTTTCAGTCACTAGCGCGAAACTAAGTCAACTGCTTTCTTCCCAATCATAACATTCCTGCAGCTTTCTTCCCTGCGAACTTCAGAAAAAACATCATTAAGATTTGGAAGAATACTTTTCCCAAGTATCCTGCCTCTAACCTCATCAAACTCAACATTAAGGCCAGCAAGAAATTTGTAAATGCAACCATCATCAACAGTTTTCCGATAATGTTTTTGGTCGTCTGTGCATTTCCACTCATACGTCTCCAACAGATCAAGTTCTTGCCATATCCTTTTCAGAGAGTGAAAATATTGTGTAACTGAATTGTCTCCTTGTCGCATATCACCCAGCTTAAGGTTTAGCTCGAACACTTGTGATTGCTTCCCCAAATCAGAGTACATTTGGGTCACACTGTCCCATAATTCCTTGGCCGTAGTGTAGCACATGTAGTTACTGCTGATGTCTTCTACCATAGAGTTGATAAGCCACGTCATAACCATGAAGTTTTCTGCATCCCACACAGTGAATAAGGGGTCATCTGGACTAGGAGCTATTTTTTCTCCTGTGAGGTACCCTATCTTACCTTGACCACGAATATACACCCGAACACTCTGGGACCAACAAAGAAAATTTTCCCCGTTAAGTCGAATGGTGGTGATTTGGACTATGGGGTTATTAGGATGGGTCCGATTGTCGAAGACTTTGGTGGTAGATACCTTAGTTTTGGCCATATTGAAGAGAGAAAAAACTAAAAAAATAGCTAATATGAACAGGAAAAAAATAGAAACAGAACGCTTTTGGCCAACCAAAAAACTTAGCGGCAGAATGTAGGTCCACCAGAGAGTTGTCGGAACTGGTCGAAAAACACCCAGAAACCTGTGCAGACGTGGTCGACCGGCGGAGTGGAGATGAACCCAGGCGATGGCGGCGTCGGCGAGCTTCGGCTTGTACGGCATCTGGACGTCACGAACGGCGAGATCCACGGACGACTAGTGCTGGGAGTTGTCCAGTGACTCAGATGTGGTGTCCGCCGAAAGTCTGGGGTGTTGGCGGCGGTGGTGAGTCGACGGCTGCGGCGGCAGGTTAGGGTTTCTTCTTTTTCAAAAAAATTAGGGTTTTAAAAGGTAGGCTCTGATACCATGCTGAAATATTTTATTTCTCTCTACTTTCTTTGTTAAACAAGGGTTTTCTTATATAAAAGAAAACCTATTACAAATAAGTAAGGAGATAAATATAGTACATATCTTTACAATAAATACAAGGATAAAATATTTAGCAATAATGAAAATAATCCCCAAATAATCAACAAATGTTCTGATTGGAAAGAAGGCAGTTGATTCAATTGATAGTTCCGCACTAGTGACTGAAAGTACTGCGATGAAAACTTCTGATCAATCCAACAAAACTCATGACAAGCCTCGTGTATAGTGTGATCATTGCAACAAACCCCGTCATACGAGAAAACTTGTTGGAAACTACATGGAAAACTCTTCGACAGGGTGAGAAACACTATAAACAGATCTGATAGGTCGAGATCCTGAACTTAAGTTTTATACTAGAAGAAACATAACTCAAAGGGATAGAAATCAGACAGCCGAACTAACACAGGACCAATCTGACTCCAGTAAATGGTCTTGAAAATTCGGTCTGATAATCATAAAGCTTTCACATCCAAAATAACCAACCTATTTGTTCCAAGGAATATACAGGAAGCTCTAAATGATTCGAATTGGAAATTAGCAGCGATGGAAGAGATGAATGCGCTAAAACAAAGTGGTACTTGAAACATAGTTGATCTACCAGAAGACAAGAAAGCAGTGGGATGTAAGTGCGTTTTCACGATAAAATGTAATGCTGATAGTAGTATCGAAAGGTACAAGGCCAGACTAGTGGCTAAGGATTCACCCAGACCTATGGAATTGATTATCAAGAGACATTTGCCCCTGTAGCCAAAATTAACTCGATTAGAATTTTGCTCTCTGCTGCATGAATTTTGATTGGCCACTGTATCAACTAAATGTTAAAAATGCGTTTGTTAATGGGGAACGTGAAAAAGTATTTATGGACCTACTGCCTGGGTTTGAAGCTGACCTTGGATTGGACAAGGTATGTAAATTAAAAAAATCACTGTACGGCCTTAAACAGGAAAAGCAGTCACTAGCTACGGATTCAGCCAAAGTCAAGCCAATCACACTATGTTCTACAAACATACGAAAAAAAACAAAGTTGTTGTTTTGATAGTGTATGTCGATGATATTATTCTTACAGGCAATGATGAAACAGAAATGTTTATTGTAAAGGAAAAATTGGCGAAAGATTTCAAGATCAAAGATCTGGGATCCCTAAAGTACTTTATTGGCATGGAGTTTGCTAGGTCTAAAAGTGGTATTCTTGTCAATCAAAGAATGTATATCCTCGATCTACTCAAAGAGACATGTTTACTCGGTTGTCGAATTGCAGAAACTCCTATTGAGCAGAGCTTGAAATTGGAAGCTGCAACAGAAGAGGAGGTAAAAGAAAAGGGGAAGTACCACAGACTCGTGGGAAGACTAATATACCTCTCTCACACACGTCCCGACATTGCCTTTGCAGTAAGTATGGTAAGCCAGTTCATGCATGCCCTTGGACCAGCTCATTTTGAAGCTGTCTTTAGAATTCTGAGATATCTGAAAGGTACTCCAGGGAAAGGGATACTCTGTAAAAAACATGGGCATCTATAGGTGGAAGTCTGTACTGATGCGGATTGAGCAAGTAGCACAATTGATAGGAGATCGACTTCTGGGTATTGCTCCTTTGTTGGAGGAAACTTGGTTACTTGGCGCAGCAAAAAACAGAGTGTAGTTGCAAGAAGTAGTGTTGAAGCTGAATTTAGGGCATTGGCCCATGGTATCTGTGAAGACATATGGATAAAAAGACTATTGGAAGAATTGAAATTCGCTCAGATAATGCCCATATGCATTTATTGTGATAACAAGGCAACAATCTCAATTGCCAATAATCCAGTCCTTCATGATAAGACAAAACACATTGAAGTCAAACATTTCATAAAAGAAAAAATTGATGCAGGAGTAATATGCATTCCCTATCTCCCAACAACAGAATAAATTGCAGATGTATTAACTAAAGGGCTTCCTAAGTTGCAGTTCAACAAGTTAACAGACAAGCTGGCCATGAGTAACATCTTCAAACCAGCTTGAGGGGGAGTGTTGATTATTTGGGGATTATTTTCCTTATTATTAATATTTTATCTTTGTATTTATTGTAAAGATATTTACTATATTTATCTCCTTCCTTATTTGTAATAGGTTTCCTTTTATATAAGAAAACTCTTGTTTAACCAAGAAAATAAGAGAGAAATAAAATATTTTGGCACTTTTCCTTTTTGATCCATTGTTTTTGTCCTTTTGTTTTTTTTGAAAAGGAAACAAGTCTCTTTCATTGATAGAATGAATTGAGACAAAATCTCAATCTCAATGATACAATATAGAATACTAGTACATAGTAAATGGTAAATAGTAAATAGTACATAGTAAATAGTAGATAAGGATCAGTGAATGCACCAGGACATCTCAACTAGGTTAACACCTCCCTAGCACTCTCATCATATCCTCGAAACCTATAAATTTAGAAATACAAGAAACTTTGCCGAGAAAGTGAAATTAAACTACTTAGAAGGCTGGAGGAAGGCTCTCCAGTTGAGATTCAAAACTTGAATAGTGTAGTCGTGAAATGCACGGTTAAGAATGCACCAAGAAGAGGCGTTTATTTTGGCAATCTTGAATCTATCTATCCATGACGAGGCTTTGTTGTGGAAGACCTGTTGATTTCTTTCAAACCAAATTTCCGACAACACAGCTTTAATGGTATTCGTCCAAAGCAGTCAAGGCTTCTTTTTGAGGGCTGGACCAATTAAGATTTGCAAGGTATTATCCTTAAAATTATCCCCGAAGACCCAGGCCAAGTTGAAGGGTAGAAATAGTTGCTGCCAGCACTTCAAAGCAAAGCTGCAGGTAAAGAAAAGGTGCTGCAAGTCCTCAAAATCTGATAAGCAAAGGTGGCAAATATTGGGAGAAAGGCAATGTGATTGAAGTTTCTTTTGAAGGACTGAAGCGCAATTCAGCTTTCCAAAAAGCATGATCCAGATTGTGATATTAATTCTTTGAGGACAATTTGATTTCCATAATGCCTTTTCTAATTGCTTGTCTAATGGTGTGGCGGAAGATAGGTGCTTGGTGCGTGATTTCACTGTGTAGTGGCCGTTTGGTTCTACTGACCAAACTTTTCTGTCCTTGGAAAAGGATAGTCTTTTTTCATGAAGAATACCCAAAAGAGCTTGGAAGCTTTCAGCTTCGTTCTCCTTTAAAAATCTTCGAAAGGATATGTTCCATGAATTGGTAGAGGAGTCCCAATGACTTGCAACTGAGCCGTTGGGAAGGGTTGCTATTTGGAATAGCCTCGGGAACCTTACAGAAAAAGGTGCAGAATCTGTCCATGTATCCAACCAAAAAGCAATTCTATTTCCATCACCCAGTTTGAAGGTTGCCAAACTTTCTACCTTTAGCCACAGTCGTGAAATACATATCCAAGGACTCCTAAGGCTCACTCCCTCCTTGCCTGCCGTATGCCAATTGTAAGAATTGCAACCATGAATGCTGAGTATTACTTGTTTCCAGAGTGGAGAGTCTTCTATCATAAAATGCCATCCCCACTTTGCTAGGACAGCATGGTTTCTGATTTCAATGCTACCAAAACCGAGGCCCCCTTCGTTAAAATCTTTACTAGAAATTTCCCAATTGACGAGATGGTTAAGTTTTCCACGTTTATGCCCTTGCCAAAAGAAATTCCTGATGGTTCTTTCTAAGGTGGCAGCCACCTTAGAAAGATTGAACCTCTTCCATTTATCTAACTTGCTTTGAACTCTGTCTATCACCGGTTGCCAAATTTCTGATTTCTTGGGATGAGCCCCCAAGGGTAAGCCAAGATACATGATGGGTAAGGCCTTTGCTTTGCAACCTAACAACCTGGCTGCCGAAAGAACCTTCCTTTCATTGATATTAATGCTGCATAAGGTTGAGTTCTCCCAATTAACCTTCTGACCCGAGCACCATTCATAAAAATGGATGATATTTCTAAGGAAATCCGATGATTCATCATCGAATTTGCAAAAAATTAAGGTAACATTAGCAAATTGCAGCAGAGGGACATGAATTTTATTTTTCCCCACTATGAAACCTTCAAATTTCTTTTTGTCATGGAGTCTATCAAAGAAGCTGGTCAGAACTTCACTAATGAGTAAAAAAAGAAAGGGTGAGAGAGGATCACCCTATCTAATACCCCTTGATGCCATGATTCGTCCTCTAGGACAATCATTAATGAAAACCGAGTATTTGGGCTTTGTGATACAACCCATTATCCATGTGATCCATTTTTGGTTAAAATTCTTTCCTCTTAGAACTTTTTCTAAAAATTGCCAATCGACCCAGTCAGAAGCCTTCTGCATGTCTAACTTTAGAATCTACCCCTTTTTCTTCTTGGCTTGATATTCTTCCACAACTTCATTGGCAATGAGAGCGGGATCCATGATTTGTCTGCCTTCTATGAAGGCACTTTGAGTGGGGGCTATGATTCTTGGCATGACAAGCTTTAATCTCTCGACCAAAACTTTAGCAATCAACTTGTAGATTAACGTTGTAAGGCTGATTGGGCGATAATCTTTAATTCTCCCAGCATCTTCCTTTTTCCTTATCAAACAGATGAAGTTTTCTTTGATGCATGAATTCAGCTTCCCATTTTCAAAGAATTCGTCTAAAAGACTTAGGAAGTTGTCTTTAAAATGCACCCAAAACTTGATGAAAAATTCTGCTGTAAATCCATCTGGACCAGGAGCTTTGTTTTTACCCAACTTTGTTAAGGCTTTATAAATCTCCTCTTGAGTGAATCTCAAGATAAGCCTACTGTTTTGGGCCTCGGATACCATTACCCGATCAATGTTGGCTGGAAATGATCCTGCAAAATGATTCTTAGAATAGAAAGACGTATAAAAATTTAAGATTATGGATTCAATGTCGCGGAAAGAGTTTGTCGACTTATCTTATCAATGAGTTCAGTGACTAAGTTACGTCTCTTTTTTGCAGCAAGAAATCGGTGAAAAAATTTTGTATTCTCGTCTCCCAATTTCAACCAATTAAGCTTGCTTTTGTTAATTAAATTCCTCTCTTCTAGTCTGAACAAGGAAAGCAATTAAGCTCTCAAAGTTGATCTCAAATCCAGCTGTACCGATGAAAGATGAATTTTGTGTAATTGTCTTTTTATAGTTTCTTTGTTGTTCTGTTCTCATTTAGCTAACCCCTGTAATCTTTATTATACCATGAGATTTTATCTCTTTACATTTTATCAATGAAAGAGATTATTTCCTTTTCAAAAAAGAAAAAAAATTAATGCATGGACAATTCTCAAAGGAAATTTTGTCTAAATTGATTCACTTTTAAAAGTTTTGAGGTTTAATTGATATAATTATAAGTCTCACATGATGTTTTTTCTAAAAAGGAAAGTAATGGAGGATATAAGTTGATACACTTACAAAAGTTTAGGGTTTAAATTGGTACAATTATTAGTTTAGGGTTGGAAACCTCCAAAGTTTAGAGTATAAGATTGATATCTTTCCAATAATTTATCAACTCAAGTAGAGTTGACAGGTAGAAAATCTTTTTATCTACTCTATAGGCACTAGCTCCCCCCCCCCCCCCCCCCCCCCCCCCCCCTCCACCACACACACACGCACGCACGCAAAGAGGAAACAAACAAAACATACAAATTTTAGTACTAGCAGAGAACACTCTCCCTTCCCCTCTAGGAGGATGCCATTAGTGAAAAATTTCAAATCATATATAAGCAGCTGTACTGTACTGTACCTGAGATCTTCCTTAAAAGCCTGTGTCCTTGGATATTGAAACTTAGGCCTTCTTCAGCTCCCCGTCTCCCAGCACTAGCAGCCATGGTGAGAGACATAATCAGTCCATTACATTGAAGAGTAGACATTAGAAAAAGACAGCAAAAACCTTGAAGCTTGAGTTAATTCTTCTTGGGCAGAATAGATTATTNGGTGGAAAGTTGTAATGTTTATTGTTCGCCTTACTGTATTTGGTTTGAAGAAGGTTTTTTCCATTTTGAGGATGTGGAAGCCAAAGAAACTCTACCGTTGTCAAACTCCCATTTGAGATGGTTAATCGAATCCATATATTAGAACTGCTCCAAGGCCCTCCCAATAGGTACTTCTTCAAAAATGATTGGGACAATTATGGCGTGACAAGAATTTCAAAATTTATAGCTGACTCAGGATGCTATCTAAGATGCGTAGTATGGCTAGCAATGGGGGGTCGATTCTTCATTCATATCCATTCGGGAGTCTCTCAACAGGGGTGGAAATCCTTTCCAAAAATGTTGAATGAGTTTTTGATAAAATATGAATACACTCAATGGAAAAAGCAACGACTCCCTAAAACAAAACCCATCAATCAGAGACCGACAGGGGTCGAAATACTATCTGTTCAGGTTCAGGGCCCAAGCTATGCAGATTAGGTGAAGTTAAAAGATCAACGCTAATCCTTTGACTTAGTATCGGTAAAACAGAGCAAAACTACAGAGGAAGAATCCAACTCGGGGATGCCGTCTATTTTGATAAAAGGAAAACAGAGCATAATATCATTTTGTGTACGCAAGAATACAAAGGTTTTCAAGGAAGATTTCAATAATTTATGGATTGTTTCAAGATTGTTCGTGTTCAATAACTGGAAAGAGATTGGAAAGGTTTTGGAAGATCTATTTCATACCAAAGTTATCATAAACCCATTGTTTGCAAAGAACGCCTTGATTAAACTAGAAGATGGAATGCTAGAGGAGTTAGTTGAAGAACCAAGGAAATGGCAGGCTATGGGTTCCTTTCACTTGTCGTTTGAGAAGTGGAACAAATTCAAACACAGTCACCATCTATTGATGAAAGGCTTCGGAGGCTGGCTTAAAATAAAAAAACCTTCCTCTGGATTATTGGGGTAGGAAGGTCTTTGAAGCAATAGGAGCATATTATGGGGGCCTCGAAATATTGCAACGGAAACTCTTAACTTGTTGAATTGCTCGGAAGCCAAAATCCAAGTGAAAAGGAACTTGTGTGGCTTTATGCCTTCAACTATAGAAATCATTTATAATAGAGGAAACCTATTTTTAAATTTCGGGGATGTTGAAGCTTCGGATACTCCATCAATTTCTACAAGGCCTTTATTCATTAATGACTTTACAAATCCACTCGATTTACTACGACTGAAACAAGTTATGCGAGACAAAGGTGTTCACTTTAGTTTCAAATCAAAAGAGTTGGATTATTTAGTCTCAATTCAATCAATTCCATTATTTTCAAGAAATCCAATTGAATCTTTGTTAAGAAAAGAAGTTAAGATCCGAAGATTCCAACGGTGCCGAAGAAGAAACACCAAGAGGCTCTTGTTGATCCTTCAAACCATAATTTTTCTAATGAAGGTGTGAACACATCCTAGAAATGCGAAGAGTTTCATTCAATGAGGAGAGATAAGATAAGCTCTTGTTATATTAAAGAAGCGAACGGTGTTATTCATGTAGCCCTAACCAACGAATGCAATACATCTATGATAGAAGGAATGCCCCATGGATCTCCCTCTGGGAAATATCAAAAGGCAGAAACACAAAGCAATCTTTTTCTCCCTTTAGTGAAGCTTGATGTCTACATTAAAGCATCTGAAAGTCTCCCTCTCCCTAAGTCATTATCGTCAAAAGGTCTCAAAAAACTTTATGCATCCGCTGTTTATTCTGGGAGTGGAAATAAAAATTCACATTTGTTGAAGCCTTTTCCAAGGCATTTTGCACGAAAGAAGACATCCTTCTTTAATTCCTGGTCTACACTAGTGAACTCAGATTTGTTGGAAGAATGTTGCATCCAAGCTCAAATTCCAAACATTTCCCACAATAGGTCAATTCATCAATCCTCCCCCACTCAACAATTCCAGCATTCAGTCTTCCACGTCCCAACCGTAAGACCAAATTTCTGAGAGGTACTCGGTGTATCTCCCCTATATCTCAGCAGAAAAGGACTTATGATTCAGACAATGACTCAATAGTGAGTGCTAGCAGTGAAGAACTAGAAAGATATAAGGAAGAAGATAATCAAGAAATTTTAGAACAAGTTGACAACTTTGTGGAAGAGTGTAACTCTATGTTTTAGATTGAAGAAGGGCATCACATAGAAGAAGGTTGGTACTCCTGCCTTAAGCCTTTGCCTCAGTTGGAAACTCCTACGCATTTAAAGTCCATAATTGTAGGTTGTGAACTTGTTATGGGATAATCCGACCCTCTCAATCAGTCTAATTGTGAATAAGCCACAACTTCAATTTGGATCTTTTTCTTGGTTCTCTGGGGACTAAGTGTTGCACATAAGATGTTGGTCCTTGACAAAACCCTTAAGAATCGTAATATGGATATAGTTCTATCTCAAATTTCATAGACACCTTAGTTGTTGTCCTCCTAGAAGTTTTTTTTGGAGAATAATTGAAATAGGGGGAAGTCTGTTGAATCCTTTGGCATATTAGATCATTGGTTCCAAGTTGTCTTATTCGAAGGCAGCAAGTTCTTCATCAGCTTTAGACAGACTTGTTTTGAATTCAGTCTTGTGGATTTGGCATATGGTTTGATTCGATTTGTTTTTCAGACTTGTGAAAGTTGACTCAGGTTTCCTCTCCCGTGGAGCTTATCCTATTAGTTGTCCTCATTATAGTGTGGATTTGTTCTGTTAGTTTCGAGTTGGTGGTTTATGGGGCTTGTTGTAAAAAGTAAATTTCCTACGATTTGGGTTGTATTTGTTCACATTTGTTCGTGGTTGTTTGTATTTGTTTCTCCAGTCTTTTTCAGCTTTGGTCCTTTTGGTTGTAATTGTTTTAAGTTGCTTTTCCTTTTCAATTTCATTGTAATCTTGAGCATTAGTCTCTTTTCATTATATCCATGAAAAGCGATGTTTTCTCCAAAAAAAAAAAAAAAAAAAGAAGTAGGGTTGATAGGTAATTTAACCTAGTTTTGATAACATATCAAGTTACTAAGCCTAAAAGCTTATACTTGAGTTGATAGGCTAGAGTGAACTAAATCCTTTTAATATATATATAGATTTTGCTTTCGCGGCCTCATTTTTTCATGTTAGTAATATTGCCCTTCTAGTGTTTTTATTTTTCATCTTTTGAAATCATGGACTCATTAGGCTCTTTTAAAATCTATATTTCCTTTTTCTTTGTCTTATCCAAAAAAAAGAAAAAAAAGACCTATATTTTTTCTATGAAGATTCAAAAACCTGTATCTTCAAATTCTTGATTATGAAATCATCTGCAAGAGATGTAGGTATGCTTTCAACTTTCGCTTTGCTGGAAATCATGAGGACAAACAGGAAATAGATTCACTTGGAAGACGTAAGACCTTTATCACAGCTATAGATGCATTGTGCAGTCCAGGGATGAGACAGTACAGATTAGAATTCCTTCTTCGGTAAGCAAGCTTTTCTGTAATCGCATTTCATACAGTTGTTAGAGGAACTCGCAAAGAACTTTTTTTGTAACTCAGATTCCTTTATTGACTCAAATACTGATTTACATCTTTTTGTTTGTTAACAATGTTTGAGATGGTGGCACTATCCTTCGTCTTTGGTGAATCACTTCCTAGTTTAGTAGATTATGCAGTCACAGACATCCCCTTAGTGGACTGCTGGAGCCCGCAGCTAATGGAAGCTCACAAAATTTTATAATGGGGGTGGGAAGGAAAGATGCACCCTTTCTTATTGTGCAGATGGAACTTGATCTTTTGTGCCCTCAAGAGGATATATTTAGAACAACTTTAGCAGAAGTATGGTTGGGAAGGGTTGAGGAAAGTGGAGTTTCAGCACGGTGCTAGTGCTAGTGTATCTGCACGTTCTTTTAAGCCTATTCAATTTCTGAAGTTCTCCGTGGTAGTTGTTATGGGGTGGAAATAATTTTTTTTTTCATTTTCCTGTGCGGCACCTCGGTTATCCTTGACTAGCCTAAAGTTCAGACTAAATTAATTCCCCAAAGGTGCCTACAACGGCTCACTAACCTGAGAGGTTTGTTTGCTTTAGTCACGTTAGGAAGGGGGAAGGAGAGAATACACCTGATGTGTGGAAACTATCACTTTATTATCAAAGGTAGTAAAAACCACAATACAAGACTCAAGGGGCACTCTATACGACTGTTCTACTCTAGAGAATTACAAAGTAAGGAAAGAATCACTTTAAAAGTAGAAGTTGTGACCCACTTATATAGAGAGAGGCGTGAGGAAGTTTAGGTTCAATAGTAGGAGTGGCCGTAGTGGTGGAGGTAACTGCCCACTACTTTTATTCTTGGACACTCCTCTCCCATGACTAGCAACTTTCCCTAAATAATAGGGGGAGTTGTTTGTTCATAGCCTAAGAAGCACAAGTACTGACATGTGACACGAATATGACACGACACGACATTGACATGGTGACATGCCAATTTTAGAAAAAGTAGGACATGACACATCGGGTTTTTCTTTTCAAATATAAATATAGTTGGGTATATAAACATATTGTGAAATATTACCTTTAGAAATATCAAAATAACAACCATATAATTCATGAAAAACACAATAGATAAGATGATCAACGATCTAACATCATAAGTTATAACAAATAAAAACGGAGATATATTTAAGAAAAGGAAAAGAAAACAGAAAAAAAAAGCAGAAATAGATCTAAATAAAATATTAACAAAACTATTTAATATTTTAAACAAAAGAAGCAATATTTTCAGAAATTAGCCAAGCAAGTATTCATCAATTGGAGGAAGAATACTGCCATTTGGCTGCCAGATTTGACAGCATGCAAATGGCAGTTTGCATGAAATAATGCTTCTAGAAATTCAGTCTTGTCTTTTCATATGTGCTCTCTTTTTCTTTTTCTTTTGATTTTTCTTCACTTCTTTTCATTTGTCTTTTCCTCTTCTTCTATCCATTTTTCTTCTCCTCCCTGACTCATCTCCTTTTTCATGTTTTTTTTTTTCCATCTAGTTCTTACTCTTCTTATTTTTGTTTTATTATCTGCCTTTCTTCTTGAACAAGACATCAAAGAAGCCAAAGAAGAAAAAAAAGGTAGTTTTCTGTGTCCTGTAGGCGTCTGAAGCCGTGTCTGGTCGTGTCTGGCTGTGTGGGATCGTGTTGGTGTCTAACACGTGTTTGACACTGATAGTTGGCCATTTTAGGAGTGTCCATGCTTCTTAGGTCATGGCCTTCACCTTCCTAAAAGCTCTTCACTCCCTTGCTCCATGACTTGCCACCTTGACCAAGGATTCGCCACCACGTGTCCACCTTTGACCTACTCCCTACGTGCCACATGACGACGAACCAATTCCAATAGACTCAAGTCTTGGAGTTGTTTGGATCACCCTATTCAAGTGGGCATGGGCACTGCCGATGTGCACCCTGCTTTGCCCTGCCATCCCTTGCAGTGAGCATTGGCCCCGCTGCGCATGCCCTTTGTCTTGCCACCCACGCGTGCCTACGCCTGCCCTCCCTGGTGTGCGCTTGTGTGTAGGGCCGTGTGAGGCCCACACACGTGACCAGCCCTATGTGCCTTCCTCGTCTATGCAAATGGGTTTAGAGGTAGTGTGGGGTCCTAATGCTGTTAGCAGGCCTCTGCGTCCTATGGTGCCCTGTGAGCGTGCCGCTCCTTGTCCGGCTGTTTGTCTCTGATAGGGAGCGGCACACGCATGGGGTCTCACAATCGCACCTTCAACGCTTCGATAAGCGATTGTGCGACACTTGTTCTCGCCCACGAACAAATCAGCCAACTCGATTTCTGATTGCCGACGACACACTAGGGACGGCGAGATGGGCATGCAGCCATGGGCAACACGCCTTGGACAAGTATGACTGTGACATTCTCCCCCACATTGGTTGACGGACATTAACCGACTCTGCTCGAATGCAACAATTTGAAGAGCAACAGAGTTCAGGTCTTCAACGCGCTCCTAACTGATTTCTTCATCTGGGAAGTTTTTCCACTTCACCAAGAACTCTTTCAGGACTCATCTCGGTCTTCCAACTCGGCGGGCTTTTTCAGCAAGTATCTCTTTGACTTCTTTCTTTGTTGTGTTCTTCATCGTGACAGGTGGGCGTGTTATGACATTACGTTGCTCATCGTGAGGTTTGGGGTGGTAGGGTTTCAAGTTACTTACATGAATGACAGGATGAATCTTCATCCACGAAGGTAACTGAATCCAATAAGAGGTTTTCCCAACCTTCTTGATCACATCCACGAGTCCTTCGCATTTCCTGAGATGCTAGTCTCTTTGGCCGTGAAACTGGAACTGTTTAGAGCGCAGCTTGATCAAAACTTTATCTCTTGATTGAAACTCGGGGCCCTACGCTTCATAGATGCCCACTTCTTCATGTGTCTCGACGCCTTCCCTTGGCATGCACGAACAATTTCCAAAGATTGTATCCAGTCTTTGATGAAGTTGTGTGCTTGAGGACTCTTGCCCCCATAGGGATGGTCTATGACACATAGCATGAATAACCGTCTACTGCACACAATCTCGAAGAGCATTTTTCCTGTGAAGGAACTCTTCTGACTGTAAAATCTGAACTGAGCAACGTCTAACATCTGGACCCAATTTTTCTGTCTTGCATCGATATGGTGCTATAGATATTCTTCAAGCATATTGTTAAAGCGCTTGATTTGCCAATCAGTTTGTGGGTGACAGCTGGATGAAATATTCAATGTCGAATCAAGTATCTTGAATTGTTCAGTCCAGAATGTACTAGTGAACCTTCCATCACGATCACTAATGGTACTTACAGGGACACCCTATAGTTTCATAATGTGTTTGAGGAACCATTGTGTTGTCATCTCGACAAAACATAGTTTCGAAGTTGGAATGAATATAGTGTATTTCGAAAACCTGTCTATGATTACAAGTATCAATTCAAACTCTCCAACTTTAGGCAGGTGGGTGATGAAATCAAGAGACACTCTCCCATGGTCTCAAGGGCACAGGTAGGGGTTCCAACAAACCTGCTAATTTTGCCCTTTCAACTTTGTCTTATTGGCAGATAAGAGAAGTCTTGGTAAATTGCATAATGTCGTCTTGGAAACTTGGCTAGTAGTAACCTTGTTTCAATAGTGCATAGGTTTTTTGCCAACCATTGTGTCTAGTCCACGATGTGTCATGACACTCTTTCATCAGCTGTTGTCGCAGGTCCCTATATCGTGGAATGTATAGGCATTTGCCCTTGGTTAGGAGGTCATTTTCTACCCAAAATTGACGAGTCTTCCCTTCGTTGACCAAGTGTTTTTTGATGGTTTCCTGGATTGTTCCACTTAGGCTGTCGGCTTTTAGATGAGCAAGCATACACAAGGTTGCATGTTCGATCTTCTGATTGAGGGCATTTGCCACTTGGCTTTACCAAGTCTGCATTCAAATTGGAAGTCAAATTCAACTAGACATTCTTGCCATCGAACTTGTATGGACGACAACTTAGGTTGGGTGAAGAAGTGACCTATCGAGTTGTTGTCCGTCTTCACAACGAACTTGGTCTATAACAGATACTGCATCTAGGCTCGCAAACAGTGAACTACAACTAGCATTTCTTTCGCAAAGGTTACATACCTCCTTTCGGCATAATTTAGTTTCCTGCTCTCATAGGTGATGGGGTGGTTGCCTTGAAGGAGAACGCCGCTTAATGCAAAATTGGATGCATCAGTCTTGACTTCAAAAAGCTGTCACATCAACAATTCCAAGAACCAGCCCCTCCATCATGGCCTTCTTCAAGCCTTCAAAGGAGGCTTGACATTCTGGGGTCCAACTCCATGGATGATCCGTCTTCAACAACTTAGTTAAGGGTCCTACTCTTTGAGAATCCCTCCATGAACCGCCTATAGTAATTAGCTAATCCGAGGAAGGAACGTAATTCTGTCACGGAGGTCAGCACCTTCCAATCACATATCGCATTGACTTTACTTTCTTCCATGCCGATTCAACCACACTCAATGTCCAAGGAAGTTTATGTGCTCCTAAGAAAAGGAGCATTTGTCTATCTTCACATACAAGTTCTATTTCAGCTTCTCAATGACCAACTGAAGGTGGTGTTGATGTTCCTCCGTCGTCACACTATAAACCACAATATGATTCAAATACACTATGACAAATTTGTTGAGGTATTTGTGAAATACCTGATTCATCGGTGTGTAAAAGGTAGCTGGAGCATTGGTGAGGCCTAAGGGCATTGCGAGGGACTCGAAGGTCCCATCCCTCATGACACACGTTCTTTGGTTCAGCCCCTTCGACGATTCGCACCTGGTAATACCTTTGGAGGTCCAATTTCAAGAAATATTTGGCGCCATGGACGCAGTTAAATAAGTCCATGATGATAGGTAGTGGGTATTTGTTACGAATGATGAGCTTAGGTTTGATAGTCAATGCATAATCAAAGGCTTCCGTCTTTCTTCTTTTGGAACAACACTGGGGCTCCATAAGGGGCTTTTGCTTGTCGAATGAACCCCGCACTTTGAACTCATCTAATTGCTTTTGGAGTTCTGCAAATTCAGTGGTGCCATGCCATAGGCATTTTTCGCGGGCGGCTTTGTCTCTGGTAACAATTCAATTTCGTGGTCAACCTCCCTTCTTGGAGGTGAGGACTTAGGCAGGTTGTCCGGCATAACATCTCGGTATCTTTCCAAGACGAACTGAATGTCTTTGGGGGCGATCTCTTCATTCGTCTCAACTGACTCGATGAGGATTAACATGGGCTCGTCATGTGTGAGACCCCTCTTCAGCTAGAGGGCCGAGATCATTCTTATCCCATTTGACTATTTGATATTGGTTGGAACAATAGTGGGAGTGGACCCCGTAATCACTAAGTATTTTGCTAGTGGCATCGATATTACCTTGTGTTCGAGCAAAAGTTTCATCCCCAATGCTACATTAAAATTGTCCATCTTGACGATATGAAGTCAGCATGTCTACTCCAATCTCCCATCTTAACTACTGCTCTTTTTACTACTTCTGTGATGGGTAGGGCTGCAGAGTTAATGAATTTCATCTTCCTTGCGTCCCTCTCCCATCGAAGGTTTAGTCGACGCGCTTCCGTCTCAGTCATGAAGTTGTGGGTGGCCCCAAGTCGACCATGGTACTCTTGGTCGATCTATGGTTGGCCCATGCATCTACATACATGAGCCCTCGCTCCAAGGGTTCCTTTGCTTCCCCTATCTTCCTTCGGAGAGCTGATAGAAATTTCAATGCTCCTATTGAGGGATTATCATCCACCTCTGTTGGGGTGGTTTCAGTGTTTGTTCAAACTTGCTTTCTGAGTCAGTTGTTAGGGCAGCTTAGAAGGCGTTAAACGTAGTTCGATTCGAACATTCACTCGCTCTGTGTTGTCTGTTGCATACGAAACACTGTAAGGGCCCATGGAAATGAATGTTCTGCTGATTAGGTCCCTACCATATGTTTCCATTCCTTTGTTGGGTGGGTTGATAGTGCTTACAATCTCCATTCGTGTTCTTGTCTCCCCTTGTATTTCGAGGAGGTCTGGAGCGATTGTTTTTGTTTCCTCCACTCGGGGTCTTGTACCCTTTGTTCGTATAGCTTGGACTTTGCACACGATTTAAGGCCTTCGACAAAACAAAATACTTTGTCTTTGTCGGACATATCACATATGTCCAACATTAACCCTGCAAATTGCTTCACATAATCTCGGATAGGGGCTGTGTGTTTAAACTCTCGAAGCTTTCAACATGTCAAGATCTCAACATTTTCGGGGAAAAACCGAGAATGTAGGTCTTGTTTTAGTCTATCCAATGTGTCGATAGTACAACGCCCCTCCTGGACGTCCATGTAGCTAGGCCTCCACCACAACTTGGCTTCATTTGCCAGGTGCATTGTCACCAAGGTGATCTTCGACTCTTTAGTAGTCCTGTTCGTAGCCCTAAAGTATTACTGCATGTGGAATATAAAATTCTCTAGAGCTTTTGCGTCTCGAGCCCCACAGAAGTGCTCAGGTTTAGGTATTTTCACCCTATTGA
Organism: Citrullus colocynthis; assembly: GCA_031780015.1. NCBI lineage: Eukaryota > Viridiplantae > Streptophyta > Magnoliopsida > Cucurbitales > Cucurbitaceae > Citrullus > Citrullus colocynthis. The sequence continues at coordinate 1,195,622 of QLSR01000253.1, forward strand.
ATTGGACCACACCCCAGTCAGGGTTTGGTTTCTCACCACTCTCATGGTGAGATTCACTCTTACACTGACATCCGCGATCTTTGTCCCAACGACATTGAGGGCAGCTCTGAAATCTTCCGAAAAATTGGTCAGCTCTTTGGGTGTTGTTTAACTCTTTGACATGCCCCTCCATGTGGGCAACTGAGCTCGTCGAGCTGCTCCACGCTCAAAGCTACTAGATCTTGTAGCTTTTTTATCTAGGGCCTCAACCCTCAACATCAACTTTTTGATGGGCATCTCGTCTAGGCAGTTGTTAGGATTCTAACAATTATAAGAAGAAAATCCTTAGTTGATTTCCAAATCAATCCAAGTTGCTGAATTTTTATTTATAAACCAATTGGATTGAGATACACATAACAGAGACGACAATCATAGGAACAAAACAAACTCTACCAGCACCTTAAAGAAAGTTGGAAATCTTCTCCCTCAGAGTACAATACTCCTCACTAATCACCTGCTCTCTCCTGTCCAAAAACCTCCCTTAAAACCTCCCCCTCACACGACAATATTCCTTCTAACTATTGGTGAAATACCCTTCTTACCCCTCCGTCTATATGTATGTATAATTGGGGGTCTCGCAATACCCCGCCCTTAAAATTCACCTTTAGTGCATCCGCTATTTCCCACATCGCTTCGCTCTCTGGATAATGCTTCCATTTGACCAGCCACTCCTCCTTGTACATCTCATTGTTCCAGCGTACTCCCAATACTGACTCAGGACTCATTTGCAACTCAAATCCATCTGATAAATCTGATGGTTAGGGTAGAACTTTCGCTTATTGACCCACACATTTCTTCAGTTGTGATATATGAAAAACATTATGTATCATGGCTTCCTTGGGCAATTCCAGTTTGTACGCCATCGCCCCTATCCGCTCCAAGACTCTATATGGCCCATAGTATCGAGGAGCTAACTTTTCACATCGACGTCGTGCCAAGGTCTTTTGTCTATAAGGAGGAAGTTTGAGAAACACCTCATCCCCCACGCCAAACTCCAGCTCCTTACGATGCTGATCTGCAAATTTCTTCATTCTGTTTTGAGCCAAAGATAAGTGTTCCTTCAAAGCCATCAAGGCTTTATCACGGTCAATGAGTTGTTGCTCCAAGGTGTCATTGGTCGTCTTCCAGTCGCCATACGACACCGGGGGGGGGGTTGTCCGTACAGTATAGAGTATGGTGTAGCCTTGATCAAAATGCGAAACCGGTATTGTACCAATACTCTGCCCACGGTATCCACTTCACCCATTGATTCGGTTGCTCATTACAAAATCACCTTAAATACATCTCCACACATCTACTAACCCTTTCGGTTTGGCCATCCGTCTGTGGGTGGAATGCAAAACTTCATCTGAGTGTCGTTCCCTATATAGGAAAAAGGTCAGTCCAAAAGTTACTTACGAAGATCTTGTCTCTATCGGACACAATCGATTGAGGAAAACCATGAAGTCGAATGACTTCCTTAATAAAGACTTCTGCTACCACCTTAGCTGTGAAGGGGTGCCACAAAGGGATAAAGTGATTATACTTACTGAGTCGGTCCATCACCACCATCAATGTATCAAATCCTTGAGATTTAGGTAACCGTTCAACAAAGTCCATTGCTATGTCATCCCATACTTGATCTGGAATGGGTAGAGGTTGTAACAACCCCGCTGGGGCCACTGCTTCATGCTTGTTTCCTTGACAAATAATACATTCCGCCACATGTTTTTTTACACTTTCTTTCATTCCCGTCCAATGTATTTCGCCTACTAGTCTTTTATAAGTTAACCGAAAATCCGAGTGCCCCCCGAGGACTGAGTTATGAAATGTAGTTAGAAGTGCTGGGATAAACTGGGACATGGCTAATAACACTAACCTTCCCTTATATAACAGTTTCCCTTACTCCAATGAGTATTTTGCCATACTGCCCGGTTCAACCATCAACTTTTGAACAATAGCTTGCAACTCAGTATCTTCATCCAACTCTTTCTATACCATATTCACATCAATTAACGTTGGTGTCGCAATCACCATCAACTCCGTGTGACTTGGCATTCTAGATAACGCATCTGCGGCCTTGTTGTTTAACCCTGGCTGATACAAGATCTCAAAGTCATACCCCAACAATTTCGTTAGTCAACACTAAAATTGGGGTTGGACCTTGTGTTCGAGAAGGAATTTTAGAGCCTTCTGATATGAAATCACCATGAATTTCCTAAGAGGTAATGTCGCCATTTCTGAACCAATAATATAATCGCCATGAGTTCTCGTTCATATATAGATTTATTTCGAGCCCTCTCTGATAAGGCTTCACTGAAATAGGCAATGGGTTGCTGATCTTGCATCAATACTGCCCCCAATCCGACGCCTGAAGCATCTGTCTCAATTACGATGGGTGATCAAAGTTGGGTAGTGCCAAAACCGGAAGAGTCATCATGGCTCTCTTGAGTAGTTGAAACGCCCCCATGGCTCCTCTGTCCACCGAAAACCCTCATTCTATAAGCGTTGAGTTAGCGGTTCGACTATCGTTCTGTAGTTCTGTACAAAGCGACGGTAGTACCCCGTCAACCCCAGGAATCCATATAATTCCGTTAGATTCTTCGGAGTTGGCCAATTGGCCATGGTTTGATCTTGTCCCCATCGGCTTCGACTCCACGTTTTGACACCTAATGCCCCAAATAGTTGATATGAGACTGGGTAAACACGCATTTCTTTTCATTGGCAAACAGTCGATTGTCTCTCAAGGTTTTCAAAACCATGGTCAAATGTTTAGTGTGGGTATCTTCATCGTCTACCCGACCCAACTCCAACGGTAGGAAATCTTCCATAATTGTTAAGCTGGGAAGGACCACCACCATCGCTTTGCAAATTCCTTTTCTTTTGAGAGCCACCCCATTTTCGGCGACTACCCCATAAGAAGTCTCCGACAATGGCAATTTGAGTTCATCCACAATTCTCTGGTGAATAAAATTATGAATCGCGCCACAATCTATCATCACCATGACTTCCTTTCCCGCAACAATCCCGTTCAATTTCATCGTACCCTTGGCCGAAAATCCCAGAATCGGTCTCAACACCACCTCCACATTGTCCGCGACCTCCAATACTTTCACCTCGGGCGATTCTTCCATTGGTAACTCGGTGGACTCGTCCTCTTCTTCCTCTTGCACAATCAATAAGTTTAGTTCCCTCTTCTCCTTCGATTTACACTTATGTCCCCAGAAGTATTTTTCGTCACACCGAAAGCAGAGACCCTTGTCGCGCTTCTCCTTCGCTTACGCATTCGTCAACCGTCGGTACGGAGTCTCCTTCTTTCCTGATTCCCCTTTGTCGGGTATTACCACATTTTTTAGGGTTGTTTCAATAGCAGTCTTCTTCGGGCTTTTCATGGTTCCTCCTTGTTGGGCCGACCCACGATTCGGGCCCATTCCGTCGAATGCCAATTTAGGGCTATATTCCAATCACTTACCGCCTGGGGCTCCTTCATACACTGAGGTCCACTGGGTGTCGGCTCTTCACATCCGCTCTTATCTTTGGTGATAGACCATTCAAGAAGGCTTGCTCCAAAACATCCTCTGTTGTGTTTGGTAGGGGTGTCGAAAACGTTTCAAACTTCTTGAGGTACTCTTCATATGTTCCTTCTTGCTGAATTTGGAGTAGTCTTGAAAGCAACAAACTCTTGTGTTGGTCGGAAGCAGCAGAACAATCTTTCCTTCAACGACTCCCAGGATGAGATGGGTCGCTGATTGTGTGTCCACTAGAACCAATCCACTAAGTCTAGCGCGAAAGCTATGGTTGCTACTTTGATCTTTTCCAAGTCACCACCAAATCGTGAATCTCAAAATAATGCTTCGCTCGATATAACCATGAATTCGGATTCTCCCCTGAAAAAATCGGCATCTCTAACCTCTCGTATTTACTCCGATCAACTTCTCTTCCCTGTCTCCTCTGTGAACTCTCGCCTTCATCACCTTCCTTTGATTTCGTTGGTAGAAATGAGCCAGATTGTACTACATAACCCTCTTTTTCTCTCACATTCATCAAGTTCTGGACATTCGCCGCCACGAGATCAATAGTTTTCCTCATCTCAATCATCCATTCCTTCATCTCAAATATTCCTTTGGCATTACTTTCGATCTTCTCTTCCATTTCTCTCTTAGTCTCACTCCTCATCCTCTCCAAGATGAAGAACGGTTCTGATACCAAAATTGTTAGGATTCTAACCATTATAAGAAGAAAATCCTCAGTTGATTTCCAAATCAATCCAAGTTGTTGAACTTTTATTTATAAACCGATTGGATTGAGATACACATGACAGAGACTGCAATAATAGGAAACAAAACAAACTCTACCAGCACCTTAAAGAAGGCTGGAAATCTTCTCCTCAGAGTACAATACTCCTCACTAATCACTTGCTCTCTCCTATCCAAAAACCTCCTTTAAAACCTCCCCCTCACATGACAAAATTCCTTCTAACTAACTAACTATTGGTGAAATACCCTTCTTACCCCTCCATCTATATGTATGTATAATTGGGGGTTTCATAGCAGTATTGCATCTGTTCTATCAGCTTTTTCAGAGATTTCCTACATCTGCATTTCCAGGAAACGAACGGTGTCAGAAACTTCCATTAGGTAGAGCATTTGTTCTTCTATCTCCACCAATTTGTCCACTTGGGACTTGCTCAATTGCTTTGTTGCCGACTTGTCTGTCGATTTCTCACTTTATGAGCCGACTTGGCTCTGATACCAATTGTCACAAGCACACCTTCAATGCTTCGATAAGTGATTGCACGGCACTTGTTCTCACCCATGAACAAGTCAGCCAACTTGATTTCTGATCGCCTACCACACACCGGGTGCCTCTCGCAATCTCTACCCTCGTTTCTTGAGAGAACAGTTTTAGAAAATGGGTTGGGAGGAAAAAGTTTGTCGTAAGGCTAGAAAGTAATAAGAGACAATGACGACTTAATTGCTCACAACTTCGAATATGAGGATATGATGGTTAGTCTTACCTTCATTGTATATTATAAGCACTTTTAGAATTATAACCCTTACATATGCAAAGAAGTGAGCAATCACTTACAATAAAAAGAACAAGAAAAGTAAACTAACTTACAACGAAATACATAAGATGAAAGCATGATAAAAAGGGGTGGAGATGGGCATATGGTCATGGACAACATGCCCTGAACAAGCATGACCATGACATGAGGTGTCGTGGGACACAGGGGCTTGCTGGTGGCATTAGGACCCTGCGCTAACCTTTAAGCCCAGTCGCATAGATGGGAAAGGCACGTAGGGCTGGACATGTGCGCGAGCCTCACAAGGCCCCACGCACAAGTGCATGCCAGGGAGGTAGGCATAGGTGCACGTGTGCCCAACGCTCACTGCGAGCAATGACAAGGCAGAGCAGGTGTACACACCGTCAAGGTGGACACGTGGCGACAGATCTTTGGTTGAGGTGGCAAGTCGTGGAGCAAGGGAGTGGAGAGCTTTTAGGAGGTGAAGGCCATGACCGAGCAACTCTCCCTATCATTTAGGGAAAGTTGCTAGCCATGAGGAGAGGAGCGGCCAAGAATAAAAGTAGTGGGTAGTTATCTCCCCCACTAAGGCCAACCCTCCTACCATTAAGCCCTAACTTCCTCATGCCCTAATCTATATAAGTAGAACACTACACTACTACATGTCACAACTTCTACTCTCAAAGTGATTCTCTCCTTACTTTGTAATTCTCTAGAGTAGAATAGTCTTGTATAGAGTGCTTCTTGAGTCTTGTATTGTGGTTTTTACTACCTTTGACAATAAAGTAATAGTTTCCACACATCAAGCGTATTCTCTCCTTCCCCCTTCTTAACGTGAGTAAGCAAACAATCCTCTCGGGTTAGTGAGTCGTTATAGGCACCTTTGGGGAATTAGTGGGTCCAAACTTCAGGCTGGTCAAGGATAACCTCCTTGGTGCCGCCTGGAAACTCAAAAAAAATTACGCATACTGTGCTTCCGTCCCATGACAAGTGGTATCAGAGCCAAGTTCCATTGAAAGGAACCTTATACCCAAAACTTCGCGTGTTTTTGCTATCGTGACAAAAGGTTCCAGAGTCCACATTTTTTGTCTTTTCCATAACCTACACTTCTACTTATTCAATAGAGGGGATCGACGACTTCAACAATGTCAGAGACACTAAGAGATTGAGTTAGCCGATTAGAGGAACATGTCACGTTTTTTCCCGTGGGACATTCAATCACGGTGGTTGAGATGGCAATGACTCACGAAGTTCGACTCCTAGCGGTTGAAGGGATGTTAGGAGACTTCATAGCCCAAACAAGCAAGCGTTTGGAGGAAGTCATTGTAGAACAGGAAGACATACCCTCTAGAATTGCCGTTAGCATAGAGACTTTGAAGGAGGAACTCGAGCTGACAAACAATGAAATAACCTTGGTGAAGAGGGCACTAGCGGATCCCTCATCCAAGGTTGGCACCAATTCAAAGGTGAAGATTCCCGACCATCAGCGTTTAGTGGTTTGAGAGATGCAAAGGAACTGGAGAACTTCCTTTGGGACATCGAAAAATACTTTAGGGTTGCCAAGATCACAAGAGGAGGCACAAGTTGGCATTCCTGTGATTCCCTTGGATGATTTGATGTAGTGCTAGGAATGGAATTCCCAGTGGAGGCAAAAATCTCCCGAATGCTTCACCTTAATGGGGTGATGGTCAATGATGAGACCACCCCATACTTCGTTAGAGTGGCATCGATCGACTCGGGTGCAGTAGGGCTTCGCTTCACCTCTATCGTGCCATCCAAGCCATAGGAGAGGCTTGAAGGAGTGCTCATGTATTTCTTCCACATTTAGCATGAGTGCCCCAGGAAGTCCGAGTGGATGAACAGCTCAGACCAGATCTCCTTAGTCCTGAGGAGGTTGAAAGGAGAGATGCCCGGGGAGAGGGCTCATTCCACCAGCAGGCTTGTGGGGTACAAACATAGGAATGTTGGGAACAACAGTGAGAGTTGATAGTGAGACCATTGGAAGAGGATGAACCCAACGAGGACGTTGGCTAGCTCAAATGGAGGAGGTTTGACAAACCCCTGATATTCGAAGCATGCCCGACAGGTGAGGAGTATGCCCATCGGGCATGTCTCTCTTGCTGTTCCATATGCTTCGGATATCAGGGGTCTGACAGTAGCCATCTATGGAGTTCTGGGAGGCAGTGGTTGAGAAATTAAATATAACCTGCCAGACCAACGAAACCCAAACCAAAACCAAAACCAGTTTTTGGAGAAGCCCAAACTAGGCTCCAAAACAAAGAATTTGATTGATTGAAATAAAACATCTCAGCCACCCTAAATTACCTTACATAATGCTATGTTTAGAACTTTTTGAGTTCGTGAGGCTAGGCCATCACTTTGGGGTGGCAATTCGTCAACAGCACTATTCAAGAAAAGCCAAAACATCGTCATGACATTGATCATCTAAATTTTCCACGTGTAAAAAACATGCCATCCCCCAATGCGTTCATGCCTTTGTTTTAATATAATTTTGTGCATTCAGGTTGGAGTTTGTATCTTCAAATACTTTATTGATAGTATGGCTGAGAAAAAAACTTGTAGCTTAAAGATACATGAAACATTGCGAGAGGTCTCACTCACTGGGTCATACTGTGTATCATAGGGAAAACATGTTTATGATTTGTTCTAAATATGTTATGTTATGTTACGTTTTTTGTTTTGTTTTGATCTTTGATTTTTTTTTACTTCCTATTGTAATTTTTGTTCTCTTAGACAGACGTGGCTTTTGGTTCTGAATAGATTAGATGAAGCAGGATTTGTTGTTTGAGTTAGAAGGAAAAAAAAGAAAAAAAATACTAGACAAAAGTGTGTGGTGTCTCAGAATTAGCCATTTATTGATTATTAAGGTGCTTAGAAGGTTGGACTCGATAGTTCAATACTGATGTGGAAGTCTTCTCGGTGAATACCCTTCATTCTGATCTTTATAATCATATATTTTACAATGCTTTCTGAATTCAACAGGGAAGTCAATAAGGCATTCTGTGGTTTCTTCGATCAATCAAAATTTAATCAGTATGAGAGTCTATTCTTAGAAAGTGGGCAAGATGTCACGGACCATACTGACACGTCAAGAAACAATCTCTCGGTAAAATTTCTTTCTTTTTTGTTTTGTATTTTGACATTATACTCAAATGATAAGTTAAGAACCTTATAGTTAGGATCATGATCATAATTAGCACTCTTAGATGATCCCCATTTTAAGTTTAGTTTCAAACTTTCTTATTAAAATGATTTTTTGTTACAACATGCTTTATGCTCATCAAATGCACATAAATTATTTGTTCTCCTGTTCCTAGTTTGCTTGCTTGGGTTTCTTCTTTATGGAGCTATTATTCTTCTTTATGGTGCTATTATTTTAGGTGCGTGAATCTACCTCGGATAGTAGAGAGAATTATTTTGGTACATCTCTCACTCCAGAACGCTTGGATCACAAAGATGATATTGGGATTGCAACAGGCAATTGGGGTTGTGGTGCCTTTGGAGGAGATCCTCAAGTGAAGTCCATAATACAATGGCTTGCTGCTTCTCAGGTACCTTTCAAGTGTTTGTATGGTTCCACATGCACAACATATTTCATAAGGGTAGTGATAAATAGCCTTTGACATAAAAAGTACGTTTATCCTGTTAAAACGCTTTTCAAAATGTTCAATGTTTATCTTCCGGGAGAAGTGCTTATAAAAGAATTGCTTTCACTTAAAAAACACAATCATTAAACTCATCCTTACACTTAGATTCATTTTCCTTACTAGTACCCACAAACAACCTTATTTTATCTACTTATGTTCTGCACATCCTTAGTTACCTTCCAATTTTTTGATGGATAGTGTTGAAAATAAAACAAGATTTTTGGGGATATTGTAAATTTTATTTTTTCTTTTTATATTTCTTAATATTTTTTCTTTTATAGATTTGGAGTCTATTCATTTTTCCTCCTCTTGTAACATTGAGTGTATCAAATTAATAAAAAGAGAAAATTTCTATCGTGGTTTTTTCTCCCTGTACTAGGGTTTTCCACGTAAAGCTCGTGTTCTTTTTCTTCTCTTCTTTTTCAATATGGTATCAGAGAGTGGTAACGAAACCCTAGAAACCCTAACCGTCGTCGACGACAACCAACCACTACAAGATGGAACCCGCTGCCGTCAACCGGTACCTAGTGTCATTGAACCCTAACTTCGCTGCTGCTGCCATCCAAGATGCTGTGGATTGGGAACTTCTGGCCAGATTGACAGCAGCTGGACCGTCGAATCGATCTGCCTCCTCAAACTTGAGTGTCGTTGCCATTGTTATCTAAGACACCATGTACTAAGAGCTTCTGACAAGATCGGCAGCAGCTGGACTCTTGAGTCGACCTTCCTCCTTGCGTGTCGCTAGGTCTGCCGTCAAATCTGTCTTCTCTGACCGTGTGGGAGCTGCGAATCTACCAGTAGTCGCTGGGGGTTTTTCCGCAATCGCCGCCGGTGGTTTTTCCAGCACTTATCCCCTGCCTCCGATCAATGTTGTAGCTGTTGGAACTTCTACCTATGCTGCGGGCACCTCACCTCCCTACCATGAGGAAAAGAATGGAGTCTTTGTTAGGTGTAACTTCCAGCACGATTCAACAGCAACTTGTCAATCTTCAAGCAAGTTTTCAACAATGGGGCAGCCCTTGGTGCTTCGACCAGTAAATTCAGGTATCCAATCAGATCTACTGATGTATCCAGAGAATCCGATAACTGTTTTCCTACCTTAACTACTGCACCCCTATATGTCTGGACCAATGGGCAACTCCACAGGACTAATCGTTGGTGGAAAGTTAAGTTGTCAAAATTATTTCTCCTTGTCTCAATCCGTTAAAATGGTACTTAAGGGACGCCACAAATTTGGGTATCTAACTGATGAGATACCGAAACCCAGACTAGGAGATCCCTCAGGAGCGCATTTGGAAAGGAGAGGATTCTTTACTCCGTTCTCTGTTGATTCACAATATGGAACCTCAAATTGGAAAACCTCTACTGTATGCTGCAACTGCTCGGGATATCTGGGATGTTGTTCAGAAATTATATTCCAAGAGACATAATGCATCACGGCTCTACACTTTGCGGAAACAAATTCACAAATGCAAACAAGGGAATATGGATGTCACACCATATTAACGAGTTGTCTCTTATTTGGCAGGAGATGGATTTGTGTCGAGAACTTATCTGGGACTGTCCATGTGGGGGAGTTCAATATTATAAACTTGAGGAAATTGATTGTGTGTATGGTTTTTTAGCAGGTTTGAATTCCAAATTTAATGCTGTGCGAGGTCAAATACTGGGACAGGGACCGATACCGACCCTGATAGAAGTCTGTTCCGAGGTTTGTCTTGAGGAAGACAAATCAAGTGCTATGAATATCATAGTCACTTCCGTGACTGACTCTGCCGCATTCAGTACTAAATCATTTGGTACCACTGAAGACAAGCAGAACGAGAAACCGCCCCCCGTATGTGAACACTGCAAGAAACCTTGACATACGAAGGATTAGTATTGGAAGTTACATGGTCGGCCCCCAAATGGCAGATGACGACCTCCAAACAGCAAGCCTAACTTTAGCCAGACTCTGGTGAGTGAAACTGCTAGTGGCTACCAGTCACAACCCCAGGAGAACTGTCTAGCTGACACCAGTGCCTCCTCTCTTGGGGCAATTCCCAATTAGGTACATCTCATTCCTTAAGTCTCCTCAGTATTACTAGTAAGAAGCCCTGGATTCTTGATTCAGGAGCTACATGTCATTTGACTAGATCGTCTAACAACTTTTTCTCATATCATCCATGTGCTGGTAATGAAAAAATCTGAATTGCTTATGGAACCTTTACTCTTGTTGCGAGCAAGGGTCGCATTTCTCCTTTTGATGGTCTGATATTACAGAATGTGCTGCACGTCCCTAAAATATCTTACAATTTATTGTCTATGAGTAAGATAACTAGAGATCTAAACTGTTGTGTAGTGTTCTCACCAAATGATGTTGTTTTTCAGGACTTGAGCTTAGGGAAGATGATTGGCACTGCCCAGCACAATAGGGAACTCTTTTTCCTTGATGATGATACTTCCTTCCTCTAGGCATAGTTATAGGACTAGTTTGTTGTCTTCCTATTTCTCAACTTCCGAAAATGATTGTATGTTGTGCCATTTTTGTCTTGGTCATCCTAATTCCAATATATGAAATATTTATTTCTTCCTTTGTTCAATAAGGTTGACATCTCTTCCTTGTCCTTTGACGTGTGTATTCGGGCAAAACAACATAGGGTCTCTTTTCCATCCCAACCAAAATCATCTTAACCTTTCACTCTTATTCGCAGTGATGTTTGGGGTCCCTTGAGGGTTCTACCTCTTTAGGTAAGCGCTGGTTCGTGACCTTCATCGATGACCACACTCGCCTTACTTGGGTTTTTCTTCTCACAAATAAGTCTGAGGTGTCATCCATTTTCCAATAATTTTATACTACCATCGAGACTCAGTTCAATGCCACAATTGTCATCATTCGGAGTGACAATGGTCGTGAATTCCTTACTCATACCCTGCGTGAGTTTTTGTCCACTAAAGGGATTGTTCATCAGAGCTTGTGTGCCTATACCCCCAACAAAATGGAGTGGTTGAAAGAAAAAATTGTCATCTCCTCGAAGTTGCCCGATCTCTCATGCTGTCTACCTCTCTTCCGTCTTAGTTATAGGGAGATGCAATCTTGACTGCAGCTCATCTTATATTGAATGTATTTCCATGTACTCAACTTCCAAACTCCTCTTGATTGCCTCAAAATATCTTACCCTACCACCCGTCTTATACTTGATGTTCCTCTCTGGGTGTTTGAATGTACTACATTTGTCCATAGTTTTGGCCCAAACCAGACTATGTTTATCCCTGTGCTCATAAATGTGTCTTTGTTGGGTACCTTCTCAACCAGCGTGGTTACAAATGCTCCCATCCCACTTCCCGGAAATACTTCATCTCCATAGATATCACCTTCCTTGAAGATACCCCGTTCTTTCCTGTTAGTCCTCTTCAGGGGGATAGTAGTAGTAAAGAGATTAACCACTCTGATCTCCTTCCTAATCTTATTCCTGAACCCCTTCTGAGTACCCATGACACTGTTCTACTCACTATACAGGTTCCCTGGATAACTTACTACAGGAAGAATCTCAAAAAGGAAATGATGTTCCCTACTGACTTGTCGGCTCCGATCCAAGCATCTAAACCAACATAGGCTCAAGGTACTACGACCCTGATATTAATACTATTTGTGTTGAAGATGATATTGTTGATTCGACAAAACAGCTGGCAGAGAATGACAGAGATGATGTGACAGAGAATGACAGGGTTGCTAAGAATGATGTGGTGTCAACAACAGTTTAGGAGAATGAGAATGAGATCATGCCTTAGAAATCTACTACTGAAGAGGAACCTGATAAACCAGGAGAGTATGATGCGTCCCTTAACATGCCCATTGCTCTAAGAAAGGACACCAGGTCTTGCACCAAGTATCCCATGTATAGCTTCTTTTCTTATAATAATTTGTCCTCCTAGTTCAAAGTGTTTACTGTCAGTCTTGACACTATAACAATATCAAAAAATATACATGTGACTATGGAAATTTTTGAGTGGAACGCTACCGTCATGGAAGAAATGAGAGCTCTTGAGAAGAATAATACATGGGAACATGTAGCTCTTTCTGAAGGGCATAAAACAGTGGGGTGCAAGTGGGTGTTCACAATGAAGTATAAATCCGATGGAACTCTTGACAGGTATAAGGCCAGACTTGTAGCAAAAGGGTTTACTCAAACTTATGGGGTAGACTATTTTGAGACTCTCTCCTGTCGCAAAATTAAACACAATCAAGGTTCTTCTGTTTGTTGTTGTCAACAAAGACCGGCCTCTTTATCAACTAGATGTGAAAAATGCATTTCTAATAGAAGAGTTGTATATGAGCCCTCCTCTTAGTTTTGAAGCTCAGTTTGAACATCGTGTATGCAAACTTAGAAAGGCTCTATATGGGTTGAAATAGTCATCGAGAGTGTGGTTTGAAAGATTTACTACCTTCGTTAAGTCCCAAGGCTTTACTCAGGGACACTCTGATCACACTCTGTTTACAAAAAGGTCAATCTTAAGTAAGGTTGCTATTCTAATTGTGTGATGACATTGTTCTATCAGGAGATGATACTACTGAAATCAACAAGCTAAAACAGAAAATGGCGGATGAATTGAAATCAAAGACCTAGGAAACCTAAAGTACTTTTTTGGGATGGAGGTGGCAAGGTCAAGAGAAGAGATTTCGGTTTCACAGCGAAAATACACTATTGATCTTCTGAAAGAAACAGGTATGATTGGATGCAGGCCTGCTGACACCCCTATTGAGTCTAATGCTAAATTGGGAGAGTCTGTTGACAAAGTTCCTGTTAATAAAGAAATGTACCAATGTCTAGTTGGAAGACTAATTTACTTAGCTCACACTAAACCAGACATTTCCTATGTTGTCAGTGTTGTTAGTCAGTTTATGCAGGCTCCCTACGAAGAACACATGGAAGCTGTTAAATGGATTTTGAGATATTTGAAAAGCATACCAGGAAAAGGTTTGATGTTTAGAAAATCCGACAGGAAATGCATTGAAGCCTATACCGATTTTGACTGGGCAGGATCAGTGATTGACAAAAAATTTACATTTGGGTACTGTACCTTTGTTTGGGGTAATCTTGTAACATGGAGAAGTAAGAAGCAAAATGTGGTTGCTAGAAGTAGTGCTAAAGCTGAATAAAGAGCTATGAGTCAAGACATTTGTGAAGAAATTTGATTGCAGAAAGTTCTATCTAATCTTCACCAAGACAATGACTTACCAATGAAACTCTATTGTGATAATAAGGTTGCTATTAGCATTGCAAATAATCTAGTTCAACATGATAGAACAAAACATGTGGAGATTGATAGACACTTCATACAGGAGAAACTGGAAAATAGGAGTATCTGTATTCCTTATGTTCCTTCTAGCCAACAAGTTGTTGATATTCTCACCAAAGGATTACTTAACTAGAGCTTTGACTTGTGTTAGCAAGATAGGCCTCACTAATATCTACGTCTCATCTTGAGGGGGAGTGTTGAAAATAAAAGAAGATTTTTTCGGATATTGTAAATTTTATTTTTTCTTTTTATATTCCCTAATATATTTTCCTTTTATAGATTTGGAGTCTCTATTTATTTTTCTTCCTTTGTAACATTGAGTGTATTCAAATTAATAAAAAAAGAATTTCTATTGTGGTTTTTCTTCCTGTACTAGGGTTTTTCACATAAACCTTATGTTCTTTTTCTTCTCTTATTTTTCAATAGATAGCTTTAGCTTTTTTTTCTTCATCAATATACACACCTCATATGAAGCATGGACATAAATAAGCATGTTAATATGTGGAAAGTAGAGAATCCCTAGTATGATCCTCCAAAATTTTTTCCACTTTCTTGGTTTTAAGTTTTCTTTCTTATTTCAGGCTTTTCATTGAATAAATGAAAATAGGCTAGGGAACAAAACTTGTCAAGTACACTTGGAGCAATACATAGAACAACAAGATAATAACCAAGTATATGGTTTTAAGTTTTCTTAATAACGGAGTATATGTTTTACAGGCATTAAGACCTTTCGTCTTGTATTACACATTTGGCACCAAAGCACTGCAGCACCTAATAAAGGTATGTACCCCATTCTTCTTTTGGAAGTTTCTGCAGAGTCCTTAATGTAACATTTAGTTTTTAAAATTCTTACAACTTGAACATGTAAGACGCCTATTGTATACAATGTTGAAACTTACGAAATCTACTAGACACAAAATCAAGGATTTAAGGGTGTTGTAAGAAACTTTCAAAAGGTTCAAGAACCATATTGTAAACACAAATCTTGAAGTTAGCTAACTACTTTAAAACCTGTATATGAATGTGTGTCCCTCAAACCTAAAGTTTTAGAATGTGTACTGAAGGTTTTGTTATGCAAACTTCAATGACAAAAAAAAAGTTTGAAATGTTTGAATATGATTCTTTCATTGGATGTTTTGGACAGGTGAGTGAATGGATTTTGGCACACAAATGGACAGTTGGTGATCTATGGAGTATGTTGGTGGAGTATTCTTCTCAAATATCGAAGGGACAAACTCATATTGGTTTCTTTGATTGGCTCCTCCCAGCCTCCTCCAAAACTAACTCATGTTGTTTCTCTTGATTTGGCTAACCCTAAAATGCTCTCAACAATGTTTGGATTAAATTATATGTATATGGTCAGTTTTACCCTCATTTTAAAATCTATCTCAATTTTACCCTTAGACAGAATGACATGAAGCTTGGAATGAGACTGACACCAAGGTTTAAAATGTCAATGTTGACAGAAATATCTAGACCTTAATTTTATGAAAATTTTGATGGAAATGTCAATAAAATATCGATTTCAATGGATATTTTTGGAAAAATTAAAAAAATAAGAAATTAAAAAAAATAGTAAATAAACAATTTATGATTTCTATTATTTATAATATGTTTACATTAGTGACATTTTGTTGCTTATTTTTATGTTTTGTGGATTTTTCTATGATACAATGGAAATGTCAATTCATCTCTTATGTTAATGTTGAACTCATAGAAACATGAAAATATTTATGATGAAAATTTAATACTATGATACTTTTGAAAGAGAGAGAAAGAGGGCTTTTGTTACATAATTTTATAATAATTCTATTTTTAAGAAGGGAAAGAAAATAACATTAATTAGATGATTAATGTGTAATGTTTCAATCTTTCCAAATTACAATACAATACTGCAATAAAACAGACATTAATACTATCAATTTGCTCAATTTTAGATTTCAAAAAGACCTTTCATCTTCTGAAAAGGAGTTTGCAGTGAATATGAAGAAAGTTTCCAAATTATATGTATATACATTGAACGAGGTCTCTCTTATGCCATTCGTTGAGAAATATGGAGGATAGAGAACCCAAAAGGATTTTACTTTGATAGATACGTTCCTTTTGATTCTTTAAATTCCCTACTCCACAAAGAAATCATGTTTTTTTTATTTGCTGACTGCCTTCCATCAAAAAATTTGAGCAAATTGTAAAGTCACTCTTAAACTTATATGTGTTATATGTGTAAAAATTGGGTCAAATTACACCTTCAAGTTTATGTAATTGTATAAATTGCAACATTTATATAAGTTTGAGGATTCAATTTTTATCATCATTGAGTCTAATTTCTACAATTATTAGAAATTCAGGGACCTAATTTTTACAATTGAAAGTTTGAGGATGTGATTGCCACTATTACTATATTTTAAAGGTATTTACATTTGGTCCAAAATGTTCTTTTTAGGAGTGTGTTTGGCTCATAAGTTTGGCATTAGGGAGTGTTCGGGACATGTGTTGGGCATTTGGAATAAAATTCATAGGAATAAGAAACCAAATCCATGACTTTGGAATAGAGTTTTTTCAAAGAATGTTATGGGTTTAAGAAAAATCTCCCTTCTCCTACATTACATCAATGTTTACCAGCAATCATCAACAACAGCCACTAGCTGGTTGCTCATGACGATTAGCAAGACCATCATGATCAACTATTGGCCCATTAGCGAGTGATCGTTTATGATCAGCCTTCGTGACTGTCAGAGACTGACTATCTCAATTGTTGTGATCATCAACTACCATTGCTAATTGACCGCTATCACCATCAATAATCGACAGCTGGTTGGCTGTGACCATTAGTCATCAATGACTTCTTTCTCTCTCTTTCTTTCCTCCATTCATTTGCCTTTCTTCCTTCCTATTCCATTAGATTGTTCATTCAATTTCACAAAAATAAAAAATGTAAACAAACTTTCTTATTCTAGAGCTTCGAATTTGAAGCGTGACGTCAAGTGCGATAGTCGTGATCGTTGGAACTTCTTCATTGCCCAATACTAAATGGCATCGATTGTCTTGGTCATGGATCATCGAGTTCTCTTCACTACTTGTTGCCCACTGGCCTATTGTTGGTCAACCCACCAGCGGGCATCAACCACTGATTTCTTTCTTTCATATTTCTTCTTCATCCCTCTTCCCTTCAATTTCTCCTTCACTTTCCCTTCTTCTTTATTTTCACAATATATATATATATATATATTAATTGTCGAAGCAAAACTAAATTTTTATTAGATTTGTTATAAAATTAAATTTCAAAGTTTTGTTATTTGCTACCAAAAACTAAATTTGTTATTTAAAAAAAAAAAAAACAATTAGATCATTGTCATTTTTACATTGTAGTCGTGGAAATTAATAGAGCAATGGAATAAATTTAGTAGTACAAAAGACATAGGCTAATATAAGTTTCTTTTTAAAATGAATAGATCAAATATTTCATTTAAAGTTATAAAATAAAAATGGATCTACACGAGAGATTATACAGTTTACAAAAACTACCACCAGAAACAGAGAAAAAAATATGAAGTACCCAAACTAGACATAAATAATCTGCACCCTAAAAACTCAGGCTTATAAACCTTGCATTCGAAACATAGACATTTGTGATTTCCAAATTTCACAGTTCACAACCCCCTTGAATAAGCCTCCGGGGATTGTGCAGGCCAAATATCTCCACATTGTCTTTGTTTCCATTAACTTTTGTAAAGGTTATTAGACATAGGGAGTCTAATGGAGACTCTTACTGGAAGTGAGGGTGTTGTGAACAAAACATAAATATATCATGTAGCGAACCTGTGAAATGTTAAAGCGATAAAAGAGGAGCTGGAAGAAGAGAGAGTCGGTGTAAGAAGAAGAGGGAGGGCGAGAAAATTGTTGGGTTTGTAGTCAAACATTTTTATTTTAGAAAATAAATTAATGCTTCCAAATGAGCTTTATAATTTTTTCCTTCTTTCTTATTGGTAGGGTGTAAGAATGGCATAAAGTTATGAACTTACAACTTGTAATTTTATTATTTAATTATAAATTCTTTGTGTTGTATAATATAAATTAATTATTAGTTGATTCTAAATATGTGGAAAATTAATGCTCGGAATGGTTAATTTATAGTTGGATCTGGAATACATTCAAATTTCCCTCTTCTTTAGAGAATAGGTCAAGAATAGTTAATTAGATTTATGTAGTATTATAAAAGTACAATGGTATTTAGTTTTTGCACTTCCTTTGTATTTCAATAATTTCAATGGTAACAAGTGTCATGCAATTCAAAAAATAATAAAAGAGTAGCAAAAAACTTGAGGTTGAGTAAAGTGTGAATTGCAGGACCAAAAGCACCTCAAGAAAAAGTTTATTCAAAGTTGTCTATTCTTTTAAAAATTGAGTGTGTTGCATTCTATTTTTTAATATATTTTTAAATAATATCTTTACTTCATTCTTCATTTTTTTACCAACCCATACTAACTTTAAATTAGAACAACAAGATTTTACATACATCACACGTGTATTTAAAATTGACAATCAATTATCTTATATTATCTCACTAATTTATTTAAAATTGACAATCAGTTGTCTTATATTATTTCATTATAGTGTTTCAAACGGTAGATAAACATAGATTCACTTGCTCCAAAAATTAAATAAAAACTATTATTTTCTGACTATAGAATTAAAAAAATCCATCTTTAGAATACTAATGAGTTAATATCCAAAGTGCATCACGTCTTCTATTTTTTAATTGAGTTTATGTTTCCCTTGTATGCACGAGACATATATTTTCAATTTTTTATTCAATTTTGAATTTTGTGCATAGTGTTTGGCATAAAATCTCATTTTATTTTATATTCTATTTCTCATTTCTAGGTATGCAAGTTAAATATATAAATTGATTATTCTTGGTCTCTTTGATTTTCAGAATGCTTAAACAAAATTTTGTTGAATGTAAAATATTTTGGAAATTTGCGTCAAATTGTGTCGTTGGATATGATAGTTTATGTGTTTTGCTGTAGTTGAGCTTGAGAGGAGCCTATCAAGCTTAGAAGACCAACTATAGTGGCCAACACAAAAGTAAGCCTACCCATTCTCATTCTCTAAATTTACTTCTATTATGTATGTCTTCAAACTTTTTCTATAAATGAATTGCTATGACTATGTCGTTATGGTAATCATAGCTTTGTTATTGATAAGTTTAGTTGCTTAGGTTGTTAAATTGTTCATGACTTCTATTGATAAGATTACTTGCTTGGTAGTGTTTTTGTTAGTGAGTTTTTTTTTTATGGGTGATAAAAAAACTCCTTTGAGAGTCGGAACTATGAACCATGTTGAACAACAAGACCCAAAGAACTCAACTCCAAAAGTCCCCAAAACCAATTTGATCTCAACCCCTATGATAAGCTAGACAATAAATTACTTAGACGATCTAATAAACCAAGAATCGGGCAAAGTTAGAAACTCCCATCAACCCTTAATCTTTAAAGCACTCCACGAGCAAGACAGATCAATCATTACTTGAATGCTCCAAATATTCATGCATTCTATCTCAAAAACACACAAGACACAAAGCTTAAAAGCTTTCTAGGTTTATAATCCAAGATTCTACATTTTTCCAATTCCTTTCTTTTAATGTGATTTACAACCCTATTTATACAAAATAAAAAGACACAATGAAAGGACACAACCTTTCATCTATCAACTAAATACATGAACATTCAATAAATACAAATACATAAATTGAATAAATACATAGGACTTTAGTAATGTAAATTAATTAAATTTTCAAATTTATTATGACTATTGGGCAACCAAGTGACTCTTGGATGAAAAGGTGGCTTTTGAGTGATGATAAGTTGCAACTCTTCACTATGGCTTGAAAACTTATCTTGAAAGCAAACATTTAATTCTTCTGGAATTCTTTTAGCTCTAGCTCATCATTGGTCATTGTGGCATAATGATTTTCTCATGATTGGGTTGACCTTGAATGGTCTTTCTTGAATTTCAACATGAGCTTCATTTGAGTGGTTTTAAGCTTGCTAAGCTTCACTTTCATCTTGTAGAACCTCATTATCTCCTCCTTCCGTCAGTCCCGTATCATTGTCACTATTTGCTTATTAGGTTGGTAGTCATGTTTTTTTTTGGATTTATAATTAGTGTGCTAGAAGATTTTAATGAATGTATTGAAAATAATGTTGGTCATAAGTTGTTTTTAATTTTAATATTGGAACATGTGGCTTATAAATAGTTTTGTTGTTGCTAAGTTCATGGCTTCATGTTTTTAGTTTTGTCTTGGGTTTTGACATCAAGTTTCTATTTTCATGCTTTGGTTGTTAAATTGTTCATGGCTTCTATTATAGTTGCTTGGTAGTTATTGGTTTGTAGAAAAAGAGAGTTGTTATGTTAATGTCTTTGTTAATGAGTTTTGTTATGGTTGGTAGTCATGTTGTTTTTGGATTTATAATTAGTGTGCTAGAAGACTTTAATGAATGTATTGAAAATAATGTTGGTGATAAGTCGTGTTTAATTTTGATATTGGAAAATGTGGCTTATAAATAGTTTTGTTGTTGATAAGTTCATGGCTTTTTGTTTTGAGTTTTGTTTTAGTTTTGATATCAAATTCCTATTTTCATGCTTGGGTTGTTAAATTATTAAATTGTTCATGACAGCTATAGTGCAATTTTTTTATGAGTGTCTTTTCTCTTAGATATGACAAGCTTACATGTTAGGTTCATAAAATTTGTTTATGGTTTTCACTAAGTTGTTTGTATTTATAAGTTTATAAATTTTCTTAAAGAAATAAAGAATTTTTTTTTAAATATCTCAGTTAGTGAAAACATCAAAGGTATGCATTTATTTGTCTTTCATTTGCGTTTCCGTCTGGGGTACGATTCATTTGTTTTCATTTGCACTTGGTTTTCTGTTGCACATGCTGGTGTTAGGGTTTGTAGAAGTGCCCAAATTGTACAATACATTGGGGTTTAGGAGATTACGAGGGGACTAGGGCACGAGAGAATGTATCGAGATCGATTGTAGCAGATGAGAGTATTTTGGAGATTGTGGGAGATGATATTCAGTTCGTATGAGACTCTCGGTTTTCTGTTGTGCTAATGTAAGATGCTTGTGTGGGTGCACTTGGTGGATGGTCGAGAGCCGAGAGTCGAGTGTATCAAGACCAAGGGACCACCTAGGGTTATAGACAGACTAAGAGCGAGATTACTGAGTGCAAAACCACCAAGAGCGACACTACTGAGAGCGAGATTACCAAGAACAAGATTACCAGTGAGATTATCGAGAACAAGAGTACCAAGAACCCATAGTAAGAGTTTTACAAAATGCATTTTTTGCTTTATCTGTTTCTTTTCCTTTATCTGATCATGTCTTTGGCTTACACTTGCAGATGGCCAACTTCAAGATTACTGATGAAGAACGTTTCCTATCCGTGCTACTAGCTTGTCATCACATATTGGAGTTGTGGACCAACTAGTAAAATAGAAGTTGACAGATAGGTAGCTAGAATTGTTCAGAAGAACTGTTTTTGGGAGGTTCGTGGACATGGACATAGTGTTTAACAGTCCATTAGTCCACCACATTCTACTGAGTGAGGTACACGTCCAGAATAGGAATGTTGAGTCCATATACTTCAACCTCAATGGATATATAGTCAAGTTCTCCAAGGATGAATTCCTATTAGTGACTAGGTTTTGCAGGTCAATGATAGTTCCTTGCATTGCTAAAGTGACTGGTGCACTTACGGTGAAGTACTTCCACTGCCTACCTAGATGTAGTGAAGGTCAATCTTGTATACATCTATGAGCTTAGGTTGAGTGGAAAGGATAAGACAAAGAGCAACATTGATAAGTCGTTGCTCGATGATGTGGAGGACTTGAATTTCTTCAATTGTTGGGATTGGGGTGAAATTATATGGGAGCGGACCTTCAGTGGCCTTCAGAAGACCTTGAAGGACAAGGTTTTCGCGTACAAGGAAAAGGCTCGTGCCAACCAAAATTACGTGGTCAAGTATAACCTACGGGCTTCCCTCACGCCTTCTAGGTAATGCCTATTCTAATAATTTACTATTGTTTATTACATCTTTGTCTTTGCACTAACTATTTTGATGTCGTTAAGTATGGGCGTACGAGACCATATCTACGATTGCCGGTATAGCTGTGGTTGGGCTAAATGAAAATGCGGTGCCCCGTTTTCTACGTTGGGCATGTACATACATACTCACTCCCCAACCGAAACACTGTAAATAGATGTTTTTAACTCTCCTACGATTTGTTATAAATGTTTTTACACGTATATTTTGTACTTTGTATTCTGTTTTATTTTTACACTTAATGATGCATTAACTGTTATTAGTGCAGACGTATCACTACAATCCTCGTACTGTTGGATGTAGAGCAGTATTATCGAGACACGCCAGTTGCAGAGCGGGCTGTGTATGTGGACCAACCAGAGGATGATAGAGTTTATAACCTAAGTCTCACTAATTCAGACTCCATTGATAATGATGGGGTGAAGATGATCCTGAACATGAGCATGTCGAACATGACGAGGAGCGTTCTATCACTCTAGATCATGATAAGGAGCGCCCATCGATCAAGATCATTATGAGGAGCTCTTTGTTGACCCTCTAATTGTATCTAAGAGGAGAAGGGTTGAGAGTGGTGAGCATGGCCACTCTCCACTTAATGAGTGGCTTGGAAGAGTGGAGGCGAAGGTGGATGAGCTATGGTGTGACCTACACAAGGTCAAATCCCAGTTGCAGACCATCACAATGCTCTTGAGATCACTATGTCGAGTATGAATTTAAATAATAGTCAAAGTCTTAATTTATTTTTTTATTAATTTTAAAGTAATTATTATATATTTGAAGTGTGTAGGAATTTCTCGACACCCATCCCGAGACCACCACCACCACCACCACCACCACTCATCCCGAGACCACTACCACCCACCCCGATCCCACCACCCTGTCGGGTTGTATGTCCTAAAACTCGTAGTTTTTGTAAATAAGTGAATTTTAGTACATAT
This sequence comes from Citrullus colocynthis, assembly GCA_031780015.1. NCBI lineage: Eukaryota > Viridiplantae > Streptophyta > Magnoliopsida > Cucurbitales > Cucurbitaceae > Citrullus > Citrullus colocynthis. The sequence continues at coordinate 1,218,665 of QLSR01000253.1, forward strand.
GAAGTTATTCAAGTGAATTAATTGTTTATTTACTCTAAATCCAATTAAACTACGAACCATTGACTATTATCATGAATACTTAGACTTTATGTGGAGACATAAACAGGACCAAGTTAGAGTAAGTAACCTAAATAGTCTATAGTACATGGATCAAGTTGGGTATCTCTTCTTGGAGACACTATTGAATATGGCCTGCTTTGTGATTATTACAAATATTGTAAGGTGTCATAAATGAAGTGGTCCTGATTTGTTCATATAGAGACATGTGAGCGGGGGTACTATACATAATAAGATTGTGTAAGATTGACTCTGAAATAATCACTGTTACGTATTAATACCGTTTACAATTAACACTAATTAATTTCACTTATCGATGACCTAGATAACTTGATCTGAATCTTGAGGTATCTATGAACTCCAGTTTATTCATAATTATCCCTTGATCTGCATAGGTGAGAGTAAGTTCAATGGCACTGCTCAACATTCCTCCCATTTTAGGGATAAGACCGGGTAGATAGCTGGGAACATAGAATTTGCTAGACGGAATTCACTCCTACCCAACTTATGTTTTCTTAAGTGTTGTTCCTAGATCTTGAAAAGGGGCTCCATCCTCTCACTGGCCCGAGAGGGAATAGATTTAGTGATTAGATCCTAAATCAATTGTTCATTAGAGAGACAGTGGTACTTAAGAAGAAAAGATGTAACTCAGAGGTAAATCGGTATTTGACCTAGCTGAAGTTATGAATGACCTGTGAAGGATTGACTTATCAATGACGATTATATCAAATGGACACAAATATATCTATAGTGAGGAGAGTGCAACTATGGGCTTTAGTGGAGTGTCCTATTAGTTAACGAATGTTGGTTAACTAGGTTAAAGAGTTTGGCCGATTAATCTCGGATCGTGGAAGCTCATGATCTGTAGGTCCATTAGGTCCCTCTACTAGCTCATAAATGGACTAAAATCTTAGATAGTGTGGTGAATAAGTTTGAACTGTTCAAATCTTGGCTTAAGGAATGAAAGTCAGATATATACGATATATTGACGTTTAACTACAAATTAAACGTACAAATAAAGTTAATTATAATATATAAATATGATTTAAGTATTAATCATATGAATAGGGATTCATATCGAATTTTAGAAAAATCAGGACAAATGGGAAAAATAATATTATTTTAATATTTAATTAGTTAAATATTAAACTTTTTTATTTATTTAGTTATTTAATTATTGAAATTAAAAATCAATTTTAATTCAATTTTTAGAAATTCATTGAAAATTGATTTTAAAATTGATTTTTGAAGATTTGATTTTCCCACTAACTAAGGTAGGAGCTTGGTTGTCTTTTTCACAATTAACCAACAAATGAACCATTTTGTGTTGTCAAATTTTGATACAATTGGATTGTATGTTATTCTTCAATAAATAGAGATGATTTTGACATAAAAATGGTTAAGAATTTTGTGAAATTAAGGGTTAATTTTGCAAAATTCCATCCATTGTTCATCTTCTTCCCAACCTTCATTCCTTCTAAAATTTACCAAAAATTTTGGATCCCACCATCCAATCTAAGTCTAGAGAATAGTAGAGAAGACTCTTGTGGTGGTCTACAACCAAGTGGTGCTGAAATTCAGCAAGAATTGAAGGAGAATTTGGAGCTTCAAGGGTAAGTGTTCTTGAAACTTTGGTTTTTCTCTTTAATTGCATGTTTAATTCTCTAAATAGATCATCTTAGAGTGAAAATTGATCAAATTAACTTCCGTTGCATGCTCATTTATCCATCACACCCATCTTCAGCTAGAGACCACCACCACCACTACCCATCCCGATACCACCACCGACCTCGAGACCACTCATCTTGAGTTAGAGACCACCACCCATCTTGAGCTAGAGACCACCACCATCGACCTTGAGCCGGATTCCACTACTACCACACATCCCAAGACCACCACCACCACCTATCTCTAGACCACCACTACCCATCCTGAGGCCACCACCGACCTCGATCCCACCACCCATCTTCAGCCAGAGACCACCACCACCGATATTGAGCCAAAGACCACTACCACCGACCTTGAGTTGGATATCACCACTACCACCCATCCCAAGACCACCACCACCACCACCACCACCACAGATCTCGAGTTGGCCACTACCTCCATCGAGCCTACCCCAATGACCATCCTTGATCCTTGCATGGCCATCGAGACATTATCTGATAGTGAGGAATGTGATGTAAAGGTTTGTCATATCCCTCCACTGAAGGCGAAATCAAGGACGAAGTAGAAGATGCTTAGCAAAACAAGAGACACCTTGACATACAACCCGGAAGCAGAGAGAAGTCACACCATATACCCCTCTACTGGATGCGAAGAGGGCGAGGAAGTATATGGCTCCGAGCAAGGTGGTATACGATCCGACACATCCCGTGCCCCAGGACATCCTAAATGCGTTCATGGTATGGGTTACGGTTGATGATGTCAAACCACATGTACCCTATGGGGGACCTATTTCGGCCCAAGATGACCACCCAAGAGATTTTCTGGGAGTTGATGAAGGATAGCCAGTGGGTACACTACAACGTAAGTAACTATCCTCATAGCGCTATGTTGTTTGTTAGTGGTCCTTACTACGAGATATTGCTAACTAAATATAACGTTGCAGGTGCTCAAGAGCATACTGGATTTCCCAAGGAAGAAGTTCATTGCACGTCCAAAACTATGTATCCATCGCTTCACCATATTTCCAGAGACATATACTGTCACACCCGCTCCCAAGTTACCATCTTAACCTAGGAAAAGGTGTGAGGATAAGAGATATCGACCCTTTTACGATATCTACTGTCAGCCTGTACAATCCGCAAATCAAAATCAAGCACCTAATAAGCAGTTTATAATTTACAGTCGAACATCAATCTCAAAACTCCAAATAAGCTAGCATATAGACTTTCAATTCTCAACTTAAAAACAATATATGATTACAAGCTCCTACTCTTTAAACAGATGTACAACACATGTCTTATGCACAAATATTTACAATGTGTACACATTAGTGGCAGGCCCAAATGAGTTGTTGTATAGGTTAAACACTCCAGTTTCGCTTGCTACTTGGCAAACAGAAAAATAATAGAAAACATGAGCTAGGTTGCCTAGTGAGTGACAAGTTCATAAAACTATACATAGCTTTAAACATAGCAAAATCACAAGATAAACAGTAATAATCTTAGTAAACATTTCATCATTGAAAACTATAAAGTTCTGCATATGCCTGAAAGATTTTCCTTAGTTGCGGCGGAGGGAAGCTCAATGCTACTCAACGTCGAAAACAACCTTAGTTAGGATGGAGTAATCTCGACACACCCAACGTCGAATAACCTTAGCTGTGTGGAGTAATCTCAACACAACAGTGTCGAATATAGAGATGTGCACATAGGAATTATAACTCGAGTTGCCCATATACCTTCTCAAGTCTTGCAGTACCAGGTCCCATATACAATATTTAGGCTACCCATATGTCTTCTCCGTGTCCTTCAGCATTGGGGGCCTTTTATAATCTTTTTGTAAGTAAATAATGCATGCTTTGTTATTGATAATAAATAAGACGTTCATAAATACAAGTCAAACAAAACCTCAAAGTTTCATAGCATTTAACAACAGCATGATTTGTAATAAAGTTTGTCACCAAGTAATATCATGCATAATCATCAAAGCCATGTAAAATCATGCTCAAACTCATATTAAATAACTCATGTGTTTCATACTCCGGATAAGAACTGAAAGGGGTGTCCCTTAGATATGATACAAAATGTCAGCAACTCCTGTGCCATATTCGAACCTCCAACTTGTTGATCGGAATTTGAGCTCAACTCGTGCTAGAAGAACTCATACTTTAAAAATAAATCAAGCATACAAGAAATATTGAGAAAACAAAATGTTAAATAGAAGTTTGTCACTTACAACTTGTCCCGAGCTCTTAATGGAAAAAGGATAATCATCTTAAGAAGTTGGATAATTCCACTTTTTGCATGGAAGAAGGAGGTGGGTTTCATGCAAGTATTCTCTTCACCTTCTTCTTCCACCTCATATTTGGTTTCCTTATTCATCGAAATTGGTGTCAAAACCATGGGAAATATGTTTTGCATGGGATCTTCTTTATATAAAAGGAAGAAATTAAGGAAATAGTTGAGGTTCATTGTAGAATTTTGCTGAAAATTCTCTTCTACTCTAAACTCTCCAAGCAAGTGCGTTCTTCACATTTCAACTCCAAATTCAACTCAATTTGGATCCCACAATCCGTTCTAAGGTCTGAGAATAACAAGGAAGACACTAGAGGTTGTCCACGAAGTGCTTATAAATACATACAACTATATAATATAAAACTTATATTAAATAGAATACATGTTCATGCTAATAATATCATACATCCAAATAATATGACACTTATATTAAATATGATGCATGATAATGTTTATCTTAAGGTGAGATTTTAAATTATATGACATACATTATGCAATATATCTAAAAATTAATTTAACTATACATCTCATGCAAAATTAAATTAAATAGCAAAAATAGACCAATTTTGGACACCCTAAAATTAATTAAATCAATATAATCAAATTATATCAATTTAATTAATAAGAATAACATAAAACTACATAAAATACAAAAGAAAGAAAAAAAAATGCACTAGGCCAAGCTCAAACCCACCAATCTCGCAGAAACTGGACATGTGCCTCAACCAACAAGTATCGCAACACTATTGGAAAGCGTCACTACGCTCTGGCTTTTAAAGTCGAAGTGTAACGATGCTCAAGACGAGCGTTGTAGCGTAGTGACATTGTGCTTTACACTGAAGCACAAAGAGTTTTTTCTGCTCTTTTTTTGCTCTGTTTTTGGTCTGTTTCCTCATCAACTCTTGCATTTCGAACGTCACCAACTTACAAACTCGATAGCATAATTAAAATGCCCAAAACAGAGTCCTTACACATTTTGATCACATCAAAACAGTAAATCTAAGGTGCCAAAATTGAAACCTTCTATTTTGCAAACCCATATTCAAAATGTAGAATTAAACACTCACCCCTTCTCCAAATTTTATTTCCAAAACAAAATTTAATGCACAATTTGGCTCTGATACCAATCGAAGAAATCAAATTTTCAGTGGAAGCGAATGATCACCTTGTGCCATTAAATTTGCTTTCGAAAAATCAAAATTATAGAGAAAAAAATATGTATAAACAACTAAATTAGCATGCCTTTTACAAAAATTAAGAGGAAGAAATTTTCCTACTTTTGAAGACTGTCTTTGACGTGGGAATCTTCTTCTCCAAGTCACGAACTGGAAATTCTCCAACGAATTTATAGGAAGAACTTTTTTTCTCTTGGGAACACCACCACAATGTTACATTGCTATTTTTGGGGAGGAACCAACAAGGAGGTGTGGGCTCTCTTTGATTTTGGCAAGAGAATTGTTTTGTGAGGATGAAGAGAGTTGGAGAAGGAGAGAATTCTTGAGATTGAAAATTATAAAACTCTTCTGTATTTTTTTCTCTGTAATTTTGGTTTTCTAAAAGCAAATTTAATGGCACAAGATGATCATTTTCTTCCGTTGGGAATTCGATTCCTTTAATTCGTATTAGAACCAAATCATGCATTAAATTTCGTTTTGGAAACAAGATTTGGAGAAGCGATCGGTGTTTAATTCTGCATTTTGAATGTTGGTTTGCAAAATAGATGTTTGCAATTTTGGCACCTTAGATTTATTGTTTTAATGTGATCAAAATGTGTAAGGGCTCTGTTTTGGGCATTTTAATTATGCTATTGAGTTTGTAAGTCCATGTCGTTCGAAAGGCAAGAGTTGATGAGGAAACGGATAAAAAACAGAGCAAAAACGGAGTAGAAAAAGCTCTCTATGCTTCAGTGTAGAGCATAGTGTCACTACGCTGCGACACAGAGGCTTAAGCGTAGCGGTGCTCGTCTTGAGCATCGCTAAGCTTTGACTTTAATAGCCAAAGAGTGTAGCAATACTTACCAATAGCATCACTCGTTGAGGCATATTTTCAATTTTTGTGAGATTGTAGGTGCAAGCTTGGCCTAGTTCAAAATTTTCCACTTTTTTGTATTTAATGTAATTTTGTGTTATTTTTATTAATTAAATTGATATAATTTGTCAAAAGGAGAGAACAACGAAACAAGAGATAGTGCAATATCCAAATACAAGGAAAAAAGGTAGCTCATAGAATCTAAGGATTAGGATAAGATTCTAAAATATATGTTTGTATTTTATCTAAAATATGGAATCTGTTTGTGTTTGATCTAAAATATGCTATGTTACGTCCTTAATTCAGGTTACTTTCACTACTCTCACGTATATGGTATAGATGGAGCAGTTCGGAGGTACGCTGGGGCAATTAGACCACATGGAGCTAATTAGACCTAAATTGAGCAAGTGAGTAATGAAATGGGAAGTCAAGCCTAAAAATTTGAGGAAGTAGCCGTTGCACGCCAAATTGGGTGTCAAAATGTTGCGGTAGACAACATTCAAGCTACACAATTATTTCATTTAATTTGGTCCTTTAAAATTTTGGTTTAAGAACTTGTGAAGGGTTTTTATGGTTTTTATGGTTTTTTTATTTATTTTTTATTTTTCTCTTCATGTGATTTTAAGATTTCATTTTTCTTGCGTTTTCTTTTCTTTTTTTTTTTTTTCTTTTTTGTAGTGATTTTAGGATCCAAGTTAAAGGTGTATTGTTGTTTAAAGTTTAATAGAGTTTTCTATGCATCCAATAGAAATCCTATTTAGAATGGGGTTATTTTGATAAATAGTGTTATTTTAATAAATAATGATAAAAATAGGGTAGCGAAATTGTGGACGGATCAGCAATTTCCACATGACATGTACATCATGGACCCGTGATAACACCTAAAATGTGTTATCTTCCTCAGCTTAACTCGAGATCATTGTGTTGTTTAATGTGTCTATTGTGTTATTTTGTAGGTTTCGAGCACTTAACAGGTAGAACAGGGTGTTAGCACCAAAACCGGGCTAAAATAGGCCAAAACAGAGTTCCACGGCATCAACCGGGAGATAAAACTCCAAAAGGACAAAAATTCCCTTGAAGCCACGGCGCTGCCTAGGCGCAGCCGAGACGCTTTTTCTCGAGACGCTTTGTTGACGAAGTGAAGCAGGCGTCGCGACGTTGCTTTGGAGCGCCGTGACGCTCTGAATCTATTCCGGATAGTGCTATGGCGCTAGTCCAATGTTGGCATAAAATGCCCTAGCCACCAGCCATTTGGGAAAAATAGTAACACGAGTCCCAAGTCTTTTTTTGGAGTTTTTCACTGCGTTTTTCCTTCTTTTCATCTTGAGGAGAGTTTCTTTGAACAATTATTGGGTGAGCACAAACATGTATCAAGGCTAAGGTAATGTTTTCTAGCTTGGGTATTAGGGATTTTCCATTATAATTGATGTTCTTTTGAGGTTTTGAACTTAATTCAAGTGTATGCATGATTTAATTCCGAGTTTTCAAGAATTATGATCAATTTGTAACGCTGGTGTTTATTTTGATTATTGGTTTGGTTGTATTACAATTCATGACAATTTGTTGTATGTCAATCATAGGAAGCAATAGATTAGGTTAGCTTGCAAATCTAGATGGTGATGCACATTGTTCTAATCAACCTAGAATTAAATCGATAGGACATTCAATCTAGGTCTATCTAGTTGCATGTCCCACCTAATTTTCTCTTAAACTTAATGCGGTTAGGTTTAGTCAAATTTTGCACGCTTTTCATCAATTTGCTTAAAGCTAACTTGTCGACTAAGACAATTCAATTCTGGTCTTTCCAGTTGAATTGATTAGATGCTAGCTTCAATGAATTTAGTAATGACGAACCAATGATAAGAACATCGAACAAATGAAATCCCGCGTAACCCAAGCTACAGCTTATTTAATTGAATTTTAACTTTGTTTACCTCTGCATTTTATTTTCATACAATTTAAGTTTCTTGTAATCAATTATTTTTTCAAAACCCTCTTTGGTTACCTTGAATTCTAAACTTTCCAACTGTGAAATTCGAGGGCTCCCTGTGTTCATCTCGGCTTGCCACTTCTACTATGGGTAAGTTAGGAAAATTTATTTGGCACGAAATTGGGTGACAAATTCCATCCGTCAACCTGGTCCACAATTTACCCTCCACATGGCATGCAAATTATAGGTTCGGTCCACGATTTGCCAATTTCTTTTTTTCTTTTTCTTTTTTCTCTTCTTTGTGACTCCCGCTCTTTCCCTTTCTTTTTTTTTTCTTTTTTTTTTCCTTTGCTTCTTCTTCTCCTGCAACTTCTTCTTCTTCTTCTCTGATTTTTCTTCTTCTTCTCTGACTCTTCTTTTTCTTTTGGTCCAAAATCCGACTCGACCCAACTTTAGTGAGCGAGAGCGAGAGAGAGAGATAAGATCAGGTGAGTGAGGAAGGAAGCGAGACGAGCAAGATGAAGGCGAGATCAAGATAAGAAGAAAAAGACGTCTCACTCTTGCTTTCGTCTCTTTCATCTTGCTTGTCTCTATCGTCTCGCTTGTCTCGCTTGTCTCGCTCGTCTCGCTCTTGCTCGTCTTGCTTCCTTCCTCACTCACCTGGTCTTATCTCTACTCATCGAAGTTGGTCGCATCGGATTTTGGACTAGAAGAAGAAGAAGAGTCAGAGAAGAAGAAGAAGAAGAAGAATCAGAGAAGAAGAAGAAGAAAATGGGAAAAAAAAAGAAGAAAGGGAAAGAGAGGGAGTCACGAAAAAGAGAAAAAAAATTGGCAAATTTGTGGACCGGGTCCACAATTCGCATGTCATGTGGAGGGTAAATTGTGGACCCAATCAACAATTTACATGTCATGTGGAAAAATTGTGAATCCTGTCCATGATTTCGCTATCCTGTTTTTGTCAATACTTTCAACCCAACCCTACTTTTGTCATTATTTATTAAATAACATTATTTTAAAAATAAAAAAAGAACTTTGGAATGTATCTTAGAAATTGGGTTTCTTGATCTTGAAGGTATCAATTTTTTTGTCGATGTATTGATGTGATGGATCATATAGGCCGAGCCCTTTGAACAATTATTTCCATAATGGTTTTTATTGTTTTTCTTAGTATAATAGTAATGAGGAGATTTTAAACCACAAACTTTATAGTGGCTAATGCTATGAGTGATTTTGGACCAAAGGACATAAACAACATTTGGCGAGAACATAGGCACCAAAGTTAAGAAGATAGCATGATTCAGACTGAGGGTAACAAACCTAGGACCAAAATGAGCCTAGGAGAAAGAGGTTAGCTTGGGCCTTGGGTCAAGATAATATGCTCAACCTCAATTATGGCCGAGGCTGAGCCTCATCAAATACCTAACGGAGCACGCTTGACCCAAATGGCTATTGTAGGCCCAAAGTATTGTTAGAGTGAAGTGCTTGGTCTCGGCATTGGTCAAGGCCAACCCTCATCAAATACCTAATAGGGTATGTAACCCAAGTGACATGTAGGACCAAAGCATAGTCACAGTGAGGTGCTCAACCTCGGCCTAGGCCAAGGCTAACCCTACCAAAATGTCAAACAAGACACACCCCTCAGGCTCACACATCCAAGTCCAATAAGTCGGATAAACCTAAATCAACTTGGAAACCCAAGATTTCTAGGTAAACAATAGTTATATACTCCATTATAACTCCAATTTTTAAACTTCTGATTCTTAAACTTTTGTCTTCTTCTCCATTCTATTATTCTCTTAGCAAGTCCTCTTTTCCTCAATTACAAACTGAACTGCCGGTGACATGTGAGAGTGCAAATTTTGCATCAACAATTGACACATGCAAATATCAGTTGAGTTATGCTCTCTCACTCATGTTCTTTTTTTTTTCTAAAAAAATTGTTTTTCTAAAAAAATATTTGAATATATTCTATTGATATTTCCATAAAAAATAGAGACTCAGCAATTTGATGTCTCGATATAAGAAACTATGTTTTGAATGCATGTTTTGGACGTTCGGGTTTAAAAAGCTTATGTTTGGAGTGCAGGCTTAGGAAGTCTAAAATGAAGTGCAAATTTATAAATCTTGAGTTTGTGAAATATTTTCTTGTATTTAATCAATGGTTAGATTTTAGTTAATTTAAATTTGTCATCTTAATTATTTTAGTATAATTAAGTTTAAAATAAACTTAAAAATTTAGAAGAATATATTTTTTAAAATTTTTAAATAGAGATTTTGACTAAAATTATAATTTTATTTAATTTATTATTTTAATAATTTGAATGTTTAGTTTTACTATAAAATTTTGGGAAATTATCTTAAATGACAAAACTGATGAAAATATTTACAACTAATAGCAAAATACACCGCGATAGATCGTAATCTACCGCGGTTTATTGCATATAAACAATGAAATTTTGTTATATTTGTAAATATTTTGGTTCGTTTTGCTATATTTGAAAAAAAAAACCTAAAATTTTATAGATTTTCGTCACTTTAACTAATTTGAAAAGGATTGTTACTTTAAATAATTTGAAAAGGATTAATTTTTTTTTTTTTTTAACCATAATACACTAACTTAAAATTTAAATAAACTAGTATAGTGAGCTTTTTCAAATATAGGAACATGAACAAAATATTTACAAATATAGCAAAATTTTAATGTCTATTTGCGAAAAACCGTTTGTGTTTATCTGTTTCATGATAGACACAGATAGTAGTCTATCGCAGTCTAACCAGATAAACTGTGATATTTTGCTATTATTTGTAAATATCTTCAACAGTTTTGTCATGTAAAATAATTTCCCTATTTTAATATTAATTTACATTTGATGAATAAAAAATCATAAATTTTGAGTTTTAATTTTTATTTGGTCACTAAGTTGTTTCCAACATTTTAAATCTTTACATTTAAAAAATGATTCTAAATCTTCGAGCTTGTTAAATAACTTAAATTGACTAGCAAAAAAAGAAAAAGAAAAAAGAAAATATTATTAGATTAAATTAAGACTTTCTACACATATAGTCTAAATAAATACACCTAATTATACAATTCATAATGACTTATTTGAAATGACTTAGTAAAAAATGCTTTTCAAAAATTTACTTTTATTTAAATAATTTGGATAAAAACTCCTTAAAATAAAAACATGGTGTGTTTGATACTCTTTCTGAAAAGTGTTTATATATGAGTTTGTTTAGTTTGTTATATACCAAAAGTGTTTTTATTAATATTTTTCAAAATTGGTTGGTGGCGATCGTCGGAGGTGGCAGTCAAAGGTTGACTGACGAAGTTGGTGACTGGAAGTTCGCTAGCAAAGGGAGGGTTGTTGGAGGTTAGCCGATAGTAGACATTGGAGGTTAGCCGATAGCAACGGTCGCCGGAAGTGGCAGATAGAATAGGCCGATGGTAGTCACCAAAGGTGGTTCTGGAAGTTCGCCGACAAACTTCCTAAATTTAATTGAAAAAGGGAAAAAAAAAAAAAAAGCATAACCATAATTTACTAGAAAAAGATGTAAGATGCTAAGGTTTTCAAGATCCTTGTCCCAACCGATCGCAACACTTAAATGAAGACCATCCGAGATTTTGGATTTTGGGGTTTTGGGTTTTGAGAGGCCTTTACAGAAACACAGTGACCATTTGAGCTTGGTTTTCAATTCTTGGTTAGTTACTCTTATCTTTCTCTCCTCTGAAGCAACGCTTATGGCTTTTCCTTTCTTCTTCATATTTCTCCTTGTAAAGTTCTGGGCACACTTTATGATCTAACAAGCCTGTTTAGCAAAGTTATAAGTTTCATCCTACCGAAACCAATTGGGAATTGAGACTTTGATTTACAACTGTGGAATTACCTTCTGTTTTTGTCATTTCCATCTGTCTCTTTTTTGTTATTACTTCTTTATTGTTGTATTATGCTGTGATTTTATTCTAAACCCATTTCTCAAACAATAGTTGAGTTCGTAATTTGTTCATGTTTGTAGAAATGGCGCTGCAACATACACTAGGTTTACCGTCTCTGGTTTTGCCTTCTTCTAATTGCAAATTCGAAGGGGTTGCTTTCTTTGTGCCAACGAATTCCCAAACCAGCAATGGTTTTTCTTCATGGAGGTTGGAGTCTTCTTATCCTTCATCCATCTCTTTGATGAAGTTTTCTTTCCAGGTAATATCATTCTCTAATTCATATACTTGTACACTTCGGCATATGGTATAACTTCCTTTTACTGTTTTTAGATGCTTAGAAGTGTTTTACCTAAGATTTGTAATTGATATTAAAACTTCTTATAAGAAAGATTTGAAAGTTCTCCAACAACTGATTTTAGAGTGATTGACTGAGAATCATTTTGAATTCACTTTATGGTAATTTGACATTCGTAGTATTATTTTAGACATGGTGCAAAAACATACTTGCAAAGAAATCCCTTAAATCATGTAGATAAACAAATATTTTTAGAAAAAGTGCTTAAACTAAAATGAATGCTCAAGTCACCATTAGTGCTTGTTTCTTGTTACTTGGGGAAACTAACTGTGAAGCGCTTCATGTTATGATCTGTAGGGTAGTTGTTTTAGAAGCAGCACTCTAAGGGCCTATAAAACTGCAGGATCACTCAGGTCTGGTGATGGAAAGAAGAAGAAAGGACAAGCAGATATGGACTCCGATGAGGATGATGATTCTTCTGCAAAGCAGCAAGACTTTGAGCTTATGGATGTTGAGGAGCGACAGGAATGGAGGAAGAAGATTAGGCAAGTGATTGATATGAACCACAATGTTGAGGAGGAGATAGATAACATAGAAAGGAGAAGGAAGATGGAAAACCTTCTCGCTGACTATCCTCTTGTTGTGGAGGAGGAGGATCCTGATTGGCCTGAGGATGCTGACGGTTGGGGTTTCAACTTGGGTCAGTTTTTTGATAAGATCACCATCAAGAATAAGAAAAAGGATGATAGAGACGATGATGATAAAGCTGACACTGATAATGAAATAGTTTGGCAAGATGACAACTACATTCGTCCAATTAAGGACATAACAACTGCTGAATGGGAGGAGGCTGTGTTTAAAGATATTAGTCCACTAATCATTTTTGTTCATAATCGATACAAAAGGTATGCTCTTTGAAAGTCATCTTATTGCCTGTGATAAGATTCCTAAGATTAGGATCTTGTGCGGGCTAAAATTTGTATTGACATTTATCTCATTTATTATATTTTTTTTATTGATTCCAAACCTGCAATGCAATGGAAGGATCTTGTTAGGTATCCACCCTTCACCTCCACACAAGAAAACCTAACAATGTACCAGAAACAAGGGAATAAACCCTGCGATTCTTATATTACGATAAACGATAGTCTAGCAAGTCCACAATATCAACAAAAAATCCTCAGGAGATACTCTTTAACTTTTGGGTTAAAGTCCTAGGCTGAAAACTTAATAACTTACCTTAAATGGGCTGGCTCTTTAGGGTGGGCAACATGAGCATAATCCAAGGAGTAGGGTCTTTGGTATTTGTTCTCTACTCTTGTGCGGCAACCATTGTGATTTTCTCTTCCATCGCTTTTCGGGTTTTGTGGATATGTGTTTCTTGATGTTGCAAAACTTGCTTTGAGGCGTTTTGGAAAAAATGGAAGAAATAGTCAATTGCAGGATATAATTAGGATGAACTAGTTGCTGGACTTGGGAACTGTGATAAGTTAGTCCTTTTTTGTTTTCTCTTAAAGAAGAGTGCCCATGGCTGCCCTCACATTTCTTGGATAGGAATGATGCAAGGAAAAATTGAGGGTCTGATACAAAAATTTGATATCTATTCTTCAGCATTTTATTTTTATTTATGTTTACTTTTTGGAATCATTTTAGCTAAGCTTGGACTATGGTTTTCATACCTTTCCAGTTATGTGTTCAATTGCTGATACTTTCTCATTATTTCCCCACGACCTCCTCAGTAAAGATATCACTCTCCTCCATAATTTGAAGATTGTGATTATGTTGGTGCAATAGATCCTTATTTCCCCCCTTTTTCCCATGCTTTGGTGCATTTCCGCCTTAGTTTTTGAGTCCTCCCTCTCCATCACTCTTTGCAGTTCCTCTAGTTGTGCCTGAGATCTTGTACTCCACTGAATGATTCTTACTACCATGCTCCAAATATTTAATTGCGAGGATCTTACTAATCTAATAGACTAATACCTATTGGTTATTAGAACTCAAATTGAGGCAAATTATTATGTCAAACAATACAGACAAGGAGGATTCAAGAGCTCCCTTTCTCTCCAAATGCCACCCCTATGCTGCACACACTTTATTATGATTTGTGTCAATATTTGATTTCTCGATTTAACTTGTTGGGAATATGAAGGAGTTTTGTATTGTGGACATTAGTAATGTACAATCTTGAACAGCTCTGAACAATGCTTAAACTGTTATGGTTGCAGTGGTTTAACAATAACATGAATCATAAGATGATCTATATATGACAGAAATTTGCATATTTTGAGAGTTATGGCTTTGATGTATTTGTCTTCACTTAGGCCAAAGGACAATGGAAAAGTTCGTGTGGAGCTGGAGAATGCTATCCACATAATATGGAATTGCAATCTGCCTTCGCCAAGAGTAGGCCTTTCCTATTTGTTGACTTTAGATTACTCATCTCTCTACCTTTAGCAAATGTCATTATTTTAAACGTACTGTTGTTGACTGCAGTGTGTTGCCATCGATGCCGTTGTTGAACACAACTTGGTCTCTGCTCTTCAAGTGTCTGCCTTTCCAGAGATCATTTTCACTAAAGCAGGGAAAATCTTATACCGTGAGAAGGGTAAGTGCAAAGCGAAGACACAAAACATCGCGTGAGTTTTTTTTTTTTTTTTGCTCCAAATTTTGTGATCTGAGCTCTGAGTTTTGGTTTGGTTCAGGATTTGTAAGTGCAGATGAGTTATCTAAAATAATGGCATTCTTCTACTATGGAGCAGCTAAGCCACCGTGTTTAAATGACATTGGGAATTATCAGGAGGCGATACCATCAGTTTCTATTGATGCCTAATTGTACCATGGGAGGATAGGGGTATGTGCTCATTTTAAAGAAATTTGAAATGTAAAGTATGGTCTTTTTGGATTGTTGTAGATGAGGAATTTCGGTGCAGGCAGTCTGTTGGGCCAAATATTTTTGTAAAGGCCGAAGAACATCAGTATACAACTTTATGAGCTGTTTAAGGGTATTATAGAAATATGAGATGTATCATAACTTAAGATGACATAGCAAGAAGAGCAGGTAGTTGTGATTCTGTATTCTTTTTCAGGTCAATTAGTTAGGGTTCTTAATTAACTTCTCCTGCCACTATGTCAACATGGTTTTTGTTTCTATCATTATTTAGGCTAAATTATATAAAATACTCTAAACTTCGTAAATTAAGATTTCAAAAGTTTCAAAATACCTTTAAGCTTCTAAAACGAATTAAAAAAATACCTTTTATTGTTAGTTTTGGATGAAAATTGTTAATATTTTGTGTAAAAAATACTCTTAAACTTTTAAAATTTTAAAAAATATTCTTAAATTAGAAAAAAAAAAATCAAAACTATCTTTATGGTTAATATATGTAAAAAAAAAATTATTAATATTTATTGAAAATATGGAGCCTACTTTACAATCTAAAATAAAATGTTTATTGTATTGAATTTTGAAAATACTTAAAAGGTGCTGATTATTTATTTATTTATTTTTAATACTTTATGATATTTTAAAATATTTATAGAACTTAATTAATACTTCTTCCAAAAGATAGATTTAAAATATCTCATTGAAACATTTTAAAACATAATTAAATACTAGATATAACTATAAAAAATTCAAGTATGTCACATGTATTCCTTGTCAATTTTGTATGTATGTAGGTATGTTATTTCGGCGTAAATGAGAATGAAAAATGCTTATAATTCCAGCATTAAAAAGAAAAACAATTTGAATAAATAGGCGTACATGAGAATGAGAAATGCTTATAATTCCAGCATTAAAAAGAAAAACAATTTGAATAAATAGGGGCTGCATCTTTGCTTGCTACCCATCCAACCAACCTAACTCAAAAATATTTAAAAAAAAAAATAAAAAAAAATAAGAGTTCATCATGCGTTAAACTTTGATTGGACCCCGAGCTGGACTACAAATGATGGGTGCAACCTAGATGCATGCATGTATTATTCTTTGTTTGTATATGGTATTGTGGCATATAAAATATTAGGTACATCCTAGGCTACATCTATCTTTATTCAACTCATCAAATTGTCCAATCATGTTTATCACGTGACATTTTAATTATTTTTCTTCTGTGTAATAGGAGAGATGCATAAAGATAGTTGCATTTTGGGATGCACATAAGTAATTCCCTTGTGGCTTACATACATAGGTATATATCAATTTGTTAAAAGAAAGTCAATTTGTTAAAAGAGTATATTCTTATAATAAAGAATATGCCAAAAGGATATACATTAATGAATTGGAATTTAGTTAGGTTAAATTCATATCCATAAATATTGTATTTGGTTGGTGTTGCGGATTCAGAATGAGATGATGCTTTAGCCCATTGATACTTTTGTTGTTGGTCATCTCACCATCCAAATTGCATCCTAAAGCCATTTGGTTAGATGACCATCAACGAACGTTTCCATGGAAAAAGTTGGAGTTTTGTAGTATCTATTAACATATGCACTCTTTAATTCTACCAGGTAATTTCATACATATATTCTTTAACTTCTTCTTCACTACTCTCTTTGTTCATTTTTAAAGAAAACAAATGTGAGGGGAAACTTTGTTGTTCACCTTCAAAACCACAACATACACCTTCACTTTATTGACATGCAAAGTATTTATTGAGTTAGAAAGAAAACTCAATTTTGTAGTTCACTAATTGTTCTTACTTGGCACCCCGCAACCACGGTTATAGATACATTCGTCAAATTTTCAAAAAACTAAGATATGGAAATACGGAGATACCTATTTTTTATTCTTATTTTTCTAAGATATATGTAAAGCTAAACATAAAGATAAGAAATGTCATCCACTGGAAAGCATAAAATAACAAGAATGCAAAATACAATACAAAAAGCAACTTTAGAGATATTGAAATACAATAGTCAATAAATTACAATAGAAAAAGTTGGTGGCGCGCCGAAGTCAGATCAATTACAGAAAAAGATTGGAAGGAGAGGCACGAAGACAAACGAAGATGTTTTTATTTTTCTTTAATTATTTTTTTTATGACTCTGTGAGGACTCAGACATAAAAAATTAGACAATTTTAAGATTTGGTTATTTATTTATTTAGTCTTTTGGTCTTAGGTGGGGGCAGTGAACTTTTTAGATAGGTAGCTTAGTTTTGAGTTGAGGAAGATTTGATGAGTTGTTTTTTTTTTCAAAAAAAAAAAAAAAAGAAAAAAAGCTAGCATGTCCTCACATATTTGGGAGGGGACAAACGTATTTGATATTAAAAGACAAAAAAAGAAAACCAAAACAAATATGCCAAATTGTATATCAAATACGTTTTTAGGAAGTATCTAGACATATCGATTTTTGATACGTATCCGATACCAATTCTTTGCCTCACTTAAAGTGTTTGTACTTCATAACCATAAGCTTTTGATTGTGTTTGTAGAAGATAAAAGAAGATTCAACCATTGACAACAACCAAGGTTGTCTTATTGAAAGTTCAAGATAGGAAGTAAATCAATTCGTAGGTTCACTCCAATAATGCTCTGAATTGTAAAGAAGCTGGCCCTTATGACTTTTGTCTTAGTACAAGAAAAACAGGGATAGACTTCAGATTTAACAGAGTTTTGGTTAGACATGTTAGAGAAGTTAAATTAATTTTTCACTGTTTTCTAAAAAGTCTCCACCTTAATCTAAGTAATTTTTTAGCTGCATGGACTACTCTTATTTCAATTAGAGGGTAGATCTCGCCATATTGAGCAAAATTAAACAATGTTCAAATTTAGACATAGCCTCTTTAATAGTTAAAAGTGAAACTACTAATTGAAGATTAGACTTTCAACATACTACCGTTGTCATGTTTCTCGTTTATTAATTTTTAGAACAAGAAATAGGACTATGTTTGATAATTATTCCTGTTTCTTCAAATTTCATAGGACTAATATCCATCAAACAAATGTGTTAATTAAAGACCTTTCAATAGTGCCACATAGGTATTCTAATATCCATTTTGTTGCTTCCTAGTAAAGTTTACCAGAATTGTTCATATACTTATTAAGCTTGAAAAGTAGGTCAAGTCTAGTCTTGTGCAAACCATTAGATACATTAGACTCTTGTAGCACTTAAGAAATTTTCTCCATCAACAAAAAAAAAAAAAAACTCTTCATTGTCTAGGGGTGTCATTAACTAATATTGAAATGTTGAGTCAAGTGAGTTCTTATAGACTTGTTATACATATTGAACCATTACTAATATCTTTTTAGGGTGATCTCCTTAAGGGAAAATTTGTACAGAGGGTCCCAAATGAAAATTAACCTCAAATTTGGAAATCAATGAGTTTTGTCCCTTTGCTTATGTCACCATCATGCGAATTTACCACTTTAACCCCAAATGTACTTCTTTCTTTTATTTTCTTCTGTTTTTGTTTTCTACATTTCTCTTTTCTTTTTTTCTTTTGCGTGTTTATTCTTTCTTCTTCATCTTTCTTTTTCTTCTTCCTTTCCTTTGTGTCTCTTTTTCTTCTTCTTCTTTTCCTTTTTTTTTTCCTATGTTTTTCTTATTCTCCTTTTCCCTTTTTTTCCCTGTGTTTGCTCTTCTTCTTCTTCTTCCTTTTTTACTTGTGTTTTTCTTCTTTTTCCTTCTTCCTTTGCATTTTTTTCTTCTGCCCTCTTCTTCTACATAGGAGCGAGATTAAGAAGCGAGAGGAAGAATTGATAATCAAGTAGGAAGAATCAAAGGAAAGCGTTGATGAGGGAAAAAATCGAAGAAGTGAGATGAAGGAGCAAGAAGTGAGAAGATCGAGAAGCGAGAAGAGTGCTGAAAAATATTATTTTCTCTCTTATTTCTCATAAATAGAAAGGGGTTTCTTAAATAGAAGAAATGCCTCATTACAAATAATTACATATAAGGAAAAAATAAAAATAGAAATACAAAAAATATAACACAATAAATACAATGGAGATATTAACAGAAAAAGAAATAATCAACACTCCCCCTCAAGCTGGTTTGAAGATATTAATCATGGCTAGCTTGTCAATAAAGTTGTTGAATTGCTACTTTGGAAGGCTTTTAGTTAACACATATGCAATTTGCTCTGTTGTCCGAAGGTAGGGAATGCATATTCCTGCATCAGTCTTCTCTTTTATGAAGTTTTTATCAACTTTAATATGTTTCATCCTATCATGAAGGACCGGATTGTGGGCAATGGATATTGCTGACTTGTTATCATAATAAATGCGCATAGACATCGTTTTAGAGAGTTTTAATTCTTCCAATAGTCTTCTTATCCATACGACCTCACAAATACCATGGGCTAGTGTCCTAAATTTTGCTTTAACACTACTTCTTGCAACTACACTTTGTTTTTCTTACTTTACAAAGTAACTAAATTTCCTCCAACAAAGGAGTAATAACTCGAAGTGGATCTTTTATTAGTCGTGCTGCCAGCCCAATCAACATCAATATAAATGTCACACCCCCTCTCAGGTACCCTCTTAACCTAGGAGAGAGTGTGAGGACAGCAGACACCTACTCTCTTACGACATCTACGGCCAACTTGTTCAATCCTCAAATGTGACCAAACACCTAATAAACGGTTATAAATCATAATTGAACATTAATCTCCAACTTAGGATAAGCTATCATACAAATACAGACTTTCATTCAAACTTAAAGATAACATATGATTACGAGCTCCCACTCTTTAACCATCTATATGTACAAAACATGTCTCATATACAAATTGTCACACTCTACTTTAAAAAAAGAAAAAATTGATGCGTTGAAGAGCTTATAAAGAAAGGAAGTAAGAGACCATGTTGGATGCATGATCAGGACTAAGGTAACGCATGATAAAGGTGGACGCATAGAAAGTAACCCAAGAGCTTGAAGGAAAAGAAGTGAAACGCATAGAGGGATAATCAAGGAATCTTCAAGGATAGGAGGAAGATCATGGACGCAAAACAAAGTAAAGGTGAACACAAAGAGTACAAACACATAAATGGTCGTCTTGAGTTGGATTTGGTTAACAAGGGTAAATCACATCGTCGGATGTGTGATCACACAAGAGAAGGATTTGTAGTTAAGGTTTGACATAAGAGAAGAAAGTTGGACGCACTGTATGATGCGGTAAGGTACAAACGCATAATAGTGTGTGTTTGGGACATTGACGCCTAGTAGTATGCGGTGGAGAAGCGGGTTCAAAGGTTAGCGGAGAGTAAAGAAAGTAAGTAATGAAGCTAAAACCTTAAAAGAAATTAAATGGACACATAAGGTGGTATGATTGAATGAATAGTTTGTATATTGAAATGTGTTGGATGCATAAGATAAGTTTATAAAGGCTAGGTGGCTTCATATAGACTTGACACCTTATAAGTAGGAGGTGTTAGAAGGCATGTTAAGTATTTCATGCAAGGTGACGCCTGGATAAATGCATGGTTGGTTAAGCATGCAGCATGACATGTGGCAAACAAGTGGCAAAAAGAGAGGAGAAGTAGTATGACAAGCCCTCTATTCAAAAGCTATAAATAGGACCTTGGGGGAAAATGAGCGACTGATGACTCTGAAAGGAGAATTCTTGAGATAAAGGGGAGAGAGAAGGCAGAAAGGAGGAATCCTTGCGTCCGTAGTAGAAGTCTGCGGCCAAGAGAGAAGATATTCTTGACAATTTAGCTATCTTGTGTTAAAGAAGTTGTCTTGCGTCTAAGGGGTCAGCCTTGCATTCAAGGTGAACGATGTGTTCAAGTTGGACCTTGCGTCCAGGAGAGGTCGACGCATCCAAAAAAGAGAAGTAAAGAAGAGTTAGGCTGCACCTCCCGTTAGCTATCAACCTTGCGTTCAAGGGCAGGGTTATGTCTAACCGAGCTGACAGAGGAATAGAAGCCTCGCGTTCCAGGGTTAGAACGCTGCGTCCAAAAAGCTCGAAAAATAGGAAATAGCAGGAAGGAGGAGGAACTATTCTTGAGCAAGTTTAATGTGAGGAACATTAACGTTTTTTTTTTCAAAATATGATTTCATGAGGTTTCAATGAATAAGTGCATGTGTTTTATTTGAAAAGCATTTGAGTATGCTGGTTATTTGTTACATGTTTATAAAACGTATGCTGATTGATAATATGTAATTTCATGATTTTACTGGAAAGCATGATATTTGATATTAAAGCTTTAAACTTGAGTTTACTGGAAGCATGATGTTTTGATATTATATGATTTTATTTGGAAACGGTTAACTTATGAGTTATGATATGATGTTTCCAAAACATATTTTGTGTATTTATAAAACTTTGAA
This sequence comes from Citrullus colocynthis, assembly GCA_031780015.1. NCBI lineage: Eukaryota > Viridiplantae > Streptophyta > Magnoliopsida > Cucurbitales > Cucurbitaceae > Citrullus > Citrullus colocynthis. Next base: position 1,240,144 of record QLSR01000253.1, read on the forward strand.
AAGGGTACTCGAGGCTCAAGGACTTGGAGAAGGCCAAGGGGTAGCCGGGATATAGAAAAGGTACCCAATGCTGAGGGACTCGTAGAAGGTAAATGGGTAACCTGGATATGAATATAGAAAAAGGTACCCAATGCTGAGGGATTCGTAGAAGGCAAATGTGTTGAGATTACTCCACACAGCTAGGGATAATCGACGTTGAGTAGCATAGAGCTTGGCTCCGCCTCAACTAGGGAAAATTATATGAGATATTTTCGACGTTGAGAAGTGTAGAGCACTGCTCCGCCTCAACTAAGGGAAATTTTTAAGAACGAACTGATTTCATGTACAACTATTCTGGAATAAATTTATGTGATTTGATTAAGTTGATGAAAAGTATGATTTTACAAAAATGATGGTTTGAATTATGTTTTACGTAAATTGTGGGACGTGTGTGATTTGATTAAATTATTGAAAAATATATTTTGCGGTAATGATGATTTAAATCAATGTTTCATGATTATGGTGTACAGTAATTTTAACATGTCTGTTTCCGAAGTAAAGATAGTTTTACAAAAATTGTTACTCATTGAGCTGTTAGCTTACCCTTTCATATGTTTTCCATTTTTCAGGTAGCATAATAGTTCTCGTTGCCGATCGAAGTCGAGGTTTGTCAAAGAGTTAATGGTATCACCGTCCTAGGAAGTGTAGTTTAATGGGAATAAAGGAAGTTCGACAGTGGGAGTCGACCAGTAAGTCGATGACTGCTGTCTTCACGCTCCATCTTGGGCTACAGGAGGATAGTTTGGGATGGGGTGTGACACAAATATTTACAATGTACACACACACACACTAGTGGCATGCCTAGATGAGTTGTTGTGTAGGCACTTTGGTTTCGCTCGCTACCTGGAAAACAGAAAAACGAAAGAAAACATGAGCTAGGTTGCTCAGTGAGTGACAAGTTCAGAAAATCCTTACTTAGCTCAGGAATATAACAAAATCATGCTAAAAAATAAATGATAAATAGTAAATAGCTCATCTCCAAACTCAAGAAAAACATGCTTAACAAAGGAGATTAAAACTATATGCATTTTGTCCTCGAAAACCATAAAAATTCAACATACATCTAGAAGATTTTCCTTAGTTGAGGGGGAGCGAAGCTCAACGCTACTTAACGTCGAAAACAACCTTAGTTAGGGTGGAGTAATCTGGACACACCCAACGTCGAATAACCTTAGCTGTGTGGAGATAGCGTCGAATATACCTCTATGTGCACATAGAAATCATATCCTGGGTTGCCTATATACCTTATCAAGTTCCTGAGTACGGGTCCCATATACAAGATTTAAGCCACCCATATGTCTTCTCTGTGTCCTTTAGCATTGAGGATCATTCTATATTCAGGCTGCCCGTATGCCTTCTCCGAGTCCTTCAACATTGGAAACCAGTTCTATATCCAGGCTGCCCATATGTCTTTTCAAGTCCTTTGGTATTGGGAGACTTTCTAAAACATAATAAAAAGTAACATGCTTTTGGAAATAACATGATATTAATCACGAGTTTATAATGTCTTAAAACTTCACAAATTCACCACCAGATATCATGTTTTCATAAAATTGAAAATTAATAAATAGCATGCCTTTTGTAAAACTTGTTTAACAACTAGCATGCTTTCGAATAATTTTCAATGCAAAACACATAATATTCACATGCTAGAAAACACATGCTTACTTCAAGCAAATAATCATAGTTGCACAATAAAACTCGTGAGAATATACACATTAAAACATGCTTACAGGCTTACTTTGAATGAAATTGTCACTCACTACTTGTCCCGGGCCCTTAATGGATTATAAGTCTTTCCTAGCTTTTCTTGGCCTGAAATGACATAATTTCTGCTGTTAGATTCCTTAGGATTCCCATTAAGGTGAAACAAATATGTCTTAAGCATTAATGTAAAGCTCACTAGCGAGACTAAACTACTTAACAAAACCAAACGACCAGCGAGACTTAGTCTACCAGCGAGATCCTTACTAGCGAAACCAAGCAACGAACGAGATTTACCTGACTAGCGAGACCAGCGAGACCAGCGAGACCAGCGAGACTAGTGAGACCAGTGAGATTTGTGAGAGAAAAATGATTAGCGAGACTTAGCGAGATTGGTCTTGTCACACCCCCTCCCAAGTTACCTGCACAACCTGAAAGGAGATGTGAGGATAGTATACATCACCCCTCTTGTGACGCATACCATCCGTTCCCTCACACACATTCTGAACTGTTCACCATGTAATCTCCAGATTCTAAAACATATTAAACATCACATATGGAAAAGTATATACAAGCCAAAACAAAATTTTCTCAATTCTTTTACATGTCCTTACACAACCCATAGTTCAACCCCTGGTAATTGTACAGACATATCTACATGCCACCTAATAAAGGTTTAATATCCAACCAACACCTCAACAAGTCAAATTATTCAGAGTCTCGAAGCTTAAGCAGCGCGAGTGGGAGTAGGCAAAGTACCAGAAACGTCCTTGCTACCTAGAGGGGAAAGAAAACATGGAAAACATGAGCTAAAGGCCCAGTGAGTGACAATTTTAACAAACCATTTTAGTTCGGAAATCATCAGTAGTAAAATTATTCTCAACATCAAACATAAAACATGTAATCACTTCAAATACGTTAGTTAAAACAAACTTAATTGCCCTTATCACTTCATACATGATTTTCAGCAAATCATAAGAAAACAGTATAAGTGCAGTACTTTTCCCTTAGTTGAAGTGAAGCAAAACTCAACACCCCAACTTCGAAAACATATAAGGTTCGATGCGGAGCAAGACTCAACGCACCAGCATATAACCTCTATGTGCACATAGGAATATGGCGGGTTGCCCAAGTACCTTCTCATGTCCTTGAGTACAAAGTCCCAGGGAAACTCACATGCCTTGCTAGCATTGAGCCTCCTCTAAAACATTTTACAGGCGGGTTGCCCAAGTACAGGGTCCCGGGGAAACTCACATGCCTTATTAGCATTGAGCCTCCTCTAAAATATTTTCCTTTTTAGAAACAACATTTCATGCAAACCGTTCGTATACAAATCGTTCATAAGAATACAGGGCAATTATTATATCGATAACATTTCATAAACATGCTTTTCAATAGCTTTAAGAACATAATGTATGCCTCATAACGCATTTAATCACAAATTCACATTTCATTGGAAAACCGAACTATCATGTTCAACAAATCGTTTAAAAGTAAAAGAAGTGTCACTCACAATTCTTCCTAGGCCTTGAGTGGATTATACGCCTCCCCTATTTCCTCTTGGCCTGAAATAGATATTTTCTTTGTTATACTTCTTTTCCATTCACAAGAACATAAACAACAACTTATCATATGCTCGATGTTTATAGCACATCATGCGGTTAGGCTTTCATTAGTTATTCTCAAGCTTTAACTCTAAAGCTATAACTACCAATTGTCCCTTACCCTTCTGCTATACCTTGATTTCCAAGAACACTTTACGTGCAGCTCACTTGCTTTTATATCCACACTTGAGCTTTAGTTTCTGCTTGACAAAGCTGACTGTTACAGCTTGATGTCTCTACTTAATCCCTGCTAAAAACGCATTTCCAGCCTATATTAAGACTTCTTTTCTTCTACGAACTTGTAAAGAATTGAGTTCCACAGCTTACCTCAAAATTTCAAGGCTTAACTCTTTTTCGTTCTCCAGTTATGCCAAAATTACTCCGTGTTGCTCTGGATTGCATAGTAGTTCTGTAGTTGTTGCTTTTACCTAAAGATTCATATGATTAACCTCAATTTCAGCTTAACCATCCTTCATAAGACTTGTTACGAATTATGTTAACTTACTAACCTCAAAATTTCAGCCCCAAACTCGGCTTCCTTGAGTCGTTCTACTCCAAACATCAACCACTGTTCAGTCTGTGCGTCTACGATCAATCCTCTGTTCCAGCTCGGATTTGAGCACCAAAACAGGTAGAATTTCGCCCAAAAACTATAAGAACACCTTCCTCTTCCTTCTCTGGTGATTCCTCAGAAAGATGGAACTGACTTAAATTCTCGAAATGTCTGAAAATAATTAAACTCACCTATATATATACTGCCGACTTATCCCTCACAAGTACCAAGATGATAATGCCAACTTACCCCTCACCATAGGTTGGCGCTGGTCTTTCCTTCGACGCAAGGCACTCATGTCTATGTTCTCCTCCAACGTCTTCGGCAACTAACCATTCTCAGCGCATAATGTTCCAGGCGCCTCCTACTTCCGACGCATACAACATATTCATCCACATCACTAGCTTCATCGCGTGAAGACCATTCTGTCTTGGACGCAATGTGACTTCAGCGCATGGCTATCTTCGACGCATGGTAATTTCAACGCATGGCTGTCTTCGGCACATGGTGACTTCAACGCATGGTTCAAGCATATCTCTTTCCCCTCCAATGATCACTTATCCTTCGACGTGCCGACTACCTCATCTCACAACCCTTTGTGATTCAATCAATAACGCATTGTTTCTCAAATAATTCAACCTTCCACTACATTCACCAACGCATGGTCTTTGTCAACACTTAACCAAAATTTTGCTCCACTTCTCAGCTACTTTTCCTCTAATAACGCATATGCTCAATCGCATTGCTCTCCCCAACACTTGGTCTTACAAGTCAGTGCTTACAGGTCTCGCTACTCACCTTCACGCCCTCAGTGTTGCTGTCTTTTCCAGCGAAACCCGTCTTACCAAAGCTTCTGTCTTCGCTTCCAACTGCTAAAAGTAGTATTTTCAGCCTGAATTAGAATTTCCCTCCTCTTACAAACTTGTAGAGAAATGAGTTTACTATCTTACCTCCAAATTTCAAGGTCTATCTTCCCTTCGATCGTCGAATAACTCAATTGTAATCCACCATGCTCCAGATTACTCGAGAAATCAAACCAGTCACTTCTATCTACAATTCCACCTATTTTCCTTCACATACAACTCTAGAATCCTTCACAAAAGTTATTAAGAAATGAATTAACTTACTAACTTCAAGTTTTCAGCTCTAAACTCGATCTCTACAGCTCGCTGTCCTCCAAAAATCAGACCCCTTGCAGATTGCTCGAATTCCAAAACTGCTTTGGTTCTTCTTTAACTTTTTACCAGGTTTCTCCTCAAAATTCCCCTCCAATCATCCTAATTCTTCTTCTTCTTCCCCTTCTCGATGCCTAGTTGCAGAACTATGAGTTGGTTTCAGTTTGAAGAAGAATGGGAAGTTAGCAAGAATGAGTTGAAAAATATGCTTCCACCACTGACTTTGTTTTTCTTGTTGTCTCTTTTTCTCTCTCTCTTTTTTTCCATCCACTAACTTAATCAAAATTTCCTTTTTTTTTTCTTTCATTTAATAATAATTATAGAATAATAATTATTCTAAAAATAATTAAAGTCCATAATTGCATTTTTCCACCTTGGTTCAAATGGTAACATCCTTTTTAAGTCTTTTATATTCTAGTTGGCATATCAAAATAGATTCCAAGCTCGATTTATCTCATAAGGATATAAAATTAACTTACCAAAAATACTCTCAGCTTAATCCACAAGCCTATCTTCCTCGGCTTTCCTTCACTTCCCCTTTCAATCTAAACAAGAAATTGCGATTAAGTCCACAACTTATTACATACTTAAGTTAAGTACTTAGAAATGAAAGTAGGGTTTACAATTTACCACCTCCTTATAAGAATTTCATACTCGAAATTCAGTAGACTACAAGCTCCTCGGAAATAGATGTGGATGCTTCTTGATCATTTGCTCCTTGGTTTCCCAAGTAGCTTCTTCAACACCATGATTCTTCCAAAGTACCTTCACTAACGGAATCACATTGGTCCTCAAAACTTGTTCCTTCTCGCTAACACTCAGACCGCTTCTTCTTCATAACTTAAATCTTCCTTTAGCTCGATTAGTTGCACCTTAAGTATGTGCGTAGGATCAGAAATGTATTTCCTTAAAACTGAAATGTGAAATACATTGTGAATCTTGGACATTTCCATTGGTAAAGCTAATATGTAAGCTGCTAGTCCAACTCTTTTCGAGATCTCGTAAGGTTCAATATACCTTAGACTCAATTTCCCTTTCCTACAGAACCTCAAAACTCCCTTCTACAGTGACAACTTTAGAAATACTCTATCACCAACTTCAAACTCAAGATCTCTTCTCATGGACACAATAGCATGGACACAACTTGTATAACACCCTAATTCACAATTACTACAACATTATATCTTGGTAGATCTCGTCTTTGCACAACGGAAACTCAACTACCATTTGAAAAGTAAACATAAAGAAAGAATGAGCTCACGAAACCCAGTGAGTGGTCAACATGTAACGAGGGTTCACACGTCCCTTTTTAAGAATGTCATAAATGAACATAAATAAATCATAAATGGATATAACTATAACTGACATTATATACTTAAACCTCCCGTTTCTAGACGCATGGTTCGCTTCTTGGCCATAGGGTGACCCTTCTGGACGCAACTTTGCACTGTGTTGGACACAGACCACTGCTTGGATGCAAGGTTGATGTTGTTGGATGCCTACTTGGTGCTTCTAGACGCCTAAATTATAGTCTGGACGCCTGATGTTCTTCGAAAAACTCTCAAATTCTCTTAAATGAGCTTTGGAAAGATTTTTGAGTGAGGGAAGAAGTGATTCCTGAGCCTATTTATAGGAGTTGGATGGCAAGCTTTGTCACTTAACCAAATTGTTGGCTCCTTGCATGTAGTCTTCACCGTGCATCATGACACACTCAGCCTAACAAGTCCTCTTGCATGTTGCCCTAGCCATGCACCACAACACCTCCTACCTATGATGTGTTAACCTCAATAATTTGCCACTTAGCACTACTTTTTCCTCCCTGTCATGTGTAAACCCTACTTTTGTTTCTAAGTACGTAATATTGTCGTGGATTTATTTGCTTTCTATTGTGTAGATCGAAGGGAAAAGTGAAGGAAAGCTGAGAATATTTTCGGTAAGTTAAATTCTAAATCATTATCAAACTTGGAATATATAAAGACTTAAGAAGAGTGTCACCATTCGAACTGAGGTGGAAGGATATAATTAAGAACTTTAATTATTATTAGAATTAATATTTAAAAAAACAAAAGGAAAGGAAGGGAAATTAAGTAAGGTAGTGGAGATTAAATAAAATAAATAAATAAATAAATAACAAAAAAGAAGAGTCGGTGGAATAAAGAAATGGAATGGGATAAACTTCATTATGGTTGCCAACTTATCATTTCTCTCCAAAAACATAAACAAGCTCATGGTTCGAAGTTTGGCATCGAGAAGAGGAAGAAGAAGAAGACCAAGGTGAATTGCAGTCGAATTTTGGAAGAAATCTTGGTGGAAATTGAAGCAAAACTGAGACTGGTCTGGTGTTCGTGCAATCTAAGCAAGGTCTGGTATTTGGAGATTAGTGATAAGCACTTGAAAAGTGCTTTCTATCCTCTCAAATTAAGGAAGTTTATATTAGATTTCACTTGTTTGCTAGTGGTTTTCAGGTTAAAATGAGGAAAATTAGAAGAAAAGACAAAAGATCAAAACCGAGCAAGAGTATGGCGAAAAAGAAAAGAAAAACTCAATATGACAAAAATTGGGGCAGCGCTGCCGCGGCGCTAAAACCCGAGAGCAAACTATTATAAACGCAACCCTAAAGCTGCGGTGCCATCTTCAAATTTTAAATAGTGTCGCGGCGCCAGTTTTCCATAAATGAAAAATGGGTATTTTTGGTAAGTTTTTGGGCTGCCAACTCTATAAATTTGGCGGTTTCCAGCAGCCCTAAAGATCAATCTACCATCAATCTATAGACCAAAAGAGGCACGAGAAGGAGAGAATTGAGTGAGAGTTCATAGAAGAGTTCAAATAGTGAGTTAGTTGCAAGGAAGAGGAAAAGAGTTCGAGATAGTCGTGGTGCCGTTCGAATTTCGACGTGAGAGCCAAGGAGATTGTGACGATGCTACCTTAATCAAAAGCCTTTTTTCAGTAGAGTTTCCCTTTCTTTACACTCTTTCTTTGTTTATTTTGCTTATTGGATTTTGAGTTATGCAAATAAATAACACTTATTTGAAAGTAAATAATATTTTATTTATTATTAATTTGTTTACAAATTTATTTACAAACTACGAGATCTAGGACATTAATCATAACAATTTCCCATTTGTCCTAAATCTAGTGCGATGTACAATACATATAAAAGAAAATACAATAAACTAGGGCATACAATATAACTAGTTATATCTCCCACTTGCCCTAGATAAGGTGATACATATCCCATAGACCTAAATGCTCTAGATGACCCTCGAAAACTTTAACCATGACAGCTTTTGTAAATGGATCAGCAATGTTGTGCTCTGAAGTTATCTTCGTGATGATCATGTCCCCTCGTTGCACAGTCTCCCGTATCAGATGATACTTCCTTTCAATGTGCATACCATGCTTATGGCTTTGAGGTTCTTTTGTGTAAACCCTACTTTCGTTTCTAAGTACTTAACTTAAGTATGTAATAGGTTGTGGACTTATTCGTATTCTCTTGTTTAGGTTAAATGATGAAGTGGAGGAAAGCTGGAAGTACTAATAACTAGTAAGTTTATTTTTAAATTCTTATGAGATATGTCGAGTTTGGGGTTATTTTGATAAGCTCATTGGAGGGTAAACGAAGTAAGGGAATGTCACCATTTAAACCAATGCAGAAATATATTGTTATGAATTTGGTTGTTATCAGTGCATTTAATTAAATGAGGAGAAGATAAGGAAATAAAAGGAGCTATATATATATAAACATACATAATTAAATTATGAATCAGTGAAAATTAAAAAAAAAAAAAAGAAAAAAGAAAAAGAAAGAAAAAGAGAAAGTGTGGTGAGGCAATGAAGGAGGATGATTAATATAGGATGATTATATGAAATGGTCATTCGATGTTGACTCCATTTTCCATCAAACTTGAAACAACTCATAGCTCTGCAACTAGGCATTGGAAGGAGGAAGAAGAGGAAGATCAATGACGATTGGGGTGGATCCTAGTCGAATTTATGGTGCAATCAAGCAGGAGCTGAAGGTTGTCCTAGTGTCGCGCAGTCTGAACAAAGTCTGGTGTTTGATGAATAGCGAACGGAAGAAATCAAGTTTGAAGCTGGAAACTTGATGTTAGTAATTTAATTCAATTCTTAAAAACTTTTGTGAATGATGGTTAAGCTAAATGTGAAGAGAAACAGGTTTAATTATAGGTGGAAGTGTCTGATACGGATTTCTTGAGTAATTTGGAGCAGTGCAAAGTAAATTTGGGTTATCGGATGAACAAAGAGAATTTAAGCCCTAGAAATTTGAGGTAAGTTAGAAAACATATTTCTCTACAAGTTTGTAGAAGGGAAGAAATTCTAATTCGGGCTAGAAATGAAACTTTTAACAGTTAGAAGTGCGGATAGTAGCGAAGACAGTAGCAGAGGGAGATGAATCTCACTAGATAGTTGGACAACACTGGGGGCCGTGAAGGAGCGTGTCACATCCCTCCCAGGCTACCCTACCCAACCAAAGAAGAGATGTGAAGACAGCAAGCATCACCCTTTTTATGATATTCACTGCCTTATTGTACCTGAATAACCTGTAAGACTATAACATACATATTCGCTTACAAATCCAGAACCATAAAGACCTGTATTATTACAATTAAACTTTCAACATATTCACAACATATTTACACAATAACCCGTCTCACATCCCAACTATTATGTAATTAAGTCTACATGCCACCTATACAAGGTTATATACACGTACAATGACTCAAATGTGTCTTTTTCCTAATATCTCGAAGCTTAGGCAAGGCAAGCTGGAGTAGGCTAAGCACCGGGAACGTCCTCGCTACCTGGAAGGAAAAGAAAACATGGAAAGCGTGAGCTAAAAGCCCCGTGAGTGACTAATTTTGTAAAACCATCTTTTGTTCAAAAACAGGCATGTTGCAATCATTATAACACCATATACGTAAACATGATTCAAATAATCATTTCTGTAAAATCATAATTTTCAACAACATAATCAAATCACATGTGTTCATGCCAGAATGATCGTACACGAAATCAGTTCGTTCTTAAAATTTTTCCTTAGTTAGGGCAGAGCAAGACTAAACGCACCCGACGTCAAAAACATCCTTAGTTGAGGCGAAGTAAAACTCAACGCACTCAACGTCGATAACAACCTTAGTTGGGGTAGAGCAAGACTCAACACACCCAATGTCACAACCTTCTACGAGTCCTTCAGTACTGGGTCCCAGGGAAACTCACATGCCTTCTCATGTCCTTCAGCATTGAGCCTCCTCTAAAACATTTTAGAAACCAGTATTTTACGTAAATAGTTCACATGAAAGTCTTTCATGAAAAATAAAATATTTCACGATAAACAACATTTCACAACATGTCTTTCAACATCTTATAGAAAACGGATAAAACATGCCTTGTGAACAATATCATCAAACATCATGCTTTTCAAGAAAACAGTTCATCTCAAAGCCATATCTCATAAGCAAACTAAACTAAACATTTTCAATAAATTTCGTTTTCAAAGAAAGAAAAGTGTCACTCACAACTTGTCCTTAGGCCCTGAGCGGATTATATGCCTTTCCGAGCTCTTTTTGGCCTGTAAATACACATTCTTCACGTTACGCTTTCCTTAAACTTCCTTTACATGATCGTTAAATATGCATACTTAAACTCTAATCATGATTCATCATCGAGACTCCCTTTTTTTCCCAAGTAAACATAATAAGCGAGATTCTATGTCACTAGCGAGGTTACCAGCGAGATTTCACCTTACTAGCGAAATTACACAACAGGTACACGGCACTAGCGACACCAGAATAAGCGAGACTAGCGAGATTACCTGAGGAGCGACACCTAGCGAGAGTCAGCAAGATTTGTGAGACAAAAAGCTCCTATGCACTACCAATGAGATTTGTCTCCCTACTCACTTTCCAATTCTCAGTGACACCAGCTTTCTAGCGACACCCGACAGTAGAGTTTCCTCTTTTTCTTTTTGTTCTCACTTATGTCAGTTAAAAGTCATATTTCTAGCCAGATTTAGAACTTCTTTCCTTCTACAAACTTGTAGAGAAATATGTTTTCTAGCTTACCTCAAATTTTCGTGGCTTAACTCGTCCTTGTTTGTCAGATATTGTAAGATTGCTTCGCGCTACTCCAGATCCGTATTAGTAACTTCCAGCTAAAGTTTACATGTTTTTGTTCCATTTCAACTCAGGCATCCTTCATAAAAGTTGTTCAAAATTTAGTTAACTTACTAACCTTAAAATTTCAGCCCAAAATTCGATCTTTTCAGCTCGATATTCACCAAACACCAAACCTGGTTCAAACTATGCTACAGCAGATGAAGCTTCTATTTCAGCTTCAGTTTTACCATGAAACCGTCCAAAACCTTGCACGAATTTGCCCTAGAACTCTTCTTCGACCTCTCCATGATGTGCAGTTGAAAGATAGCATAGAAATGAGTTTGGAAATGAAGAGAAATAAGTCGGTAAGTTTTCCCCTGCAATAAATATAATAACTGACTTCTCTCCCCTTCCTTATCTTCTCTTTTTTTTTTTTTTAATTTCCTTTTTTTGTCTTCTTTCCCCTTTGTTTTCCTCTTTCTTCTTTTTTTTTTTTTTAATTTCCTTTTTTTCTTTTCTTTCCCCTTTTTTTTCTTTTTTTTCTTTTTTTTCTTTTTTTTCTTTTTTTTCTTTTTTTTCTTTTTTTTCTTTTTTTTCTTTTTTTTCTTTTTTTTCTTTTTTTTCTTTTTTTTCTTTTTTTTCTTTTTTTTCTTTTTTTTCTTTTTTTTCTTTTTTTTCTTTTTTTTCTTTTTTTTCTTTTTTTTCTTTTTTTTCTTTTTTTTCTTTTTTTTCTTTTTTTTCTTTTTTTTCTTTTTTTTCTTTTTTTTCTTTTTTTTCTTTTTTTTCTTTTTTTTCTTTTTTTTCTTTTTTTTCTTTTTTTTCTTTTTTTTCTTTTTTTTCTTTTTTTTCTTTTTTTTCTTTTTTTTCTTTTTTTTCTTTTTTTTCTTTTTTTTCTTTTTTTTCTTTTTTTTCTTTTTTTTCTTTTTTTTCTTTTTTTTCTTTTTTTTCTTTTTTTTCTTTTTTTTTTTTTTTTATATTTTTATTTAATTTACAAAATGAGATTATTAACATTAATTCGCTTTAAGCTTTTGAACGTGCTTACAAATTAGGTGCTTACAGAGCGAGAGCGAGATAACTCTCGTTGGTCTCGCTGGTTGGTTTTGTCTCACAAATCTCGCTGCTCTTGCTGCTCTCGCTAGTTGACAGTCTCGTTGGGACAATTTGATCTATTGCTTGAATTTGCTGGTTTAGTCTCGCTAGTTACTTGAATCTCATTCATTAGTGAACTCCTTTATGAAATGTAGTCTCGGTGGAGTATTCCCTTGTGAAGTATAGTCTCGGTGATGGTTTTCTTTATGTAGTAGGGTCTCGGTGGTGAATAATATAAATGTCTAAGGTTTGTTTTCTATGTAAAAAGGAATTTTAAAGGAATCTAACAAAGGAAAATGTATTATTTCAAGCCGTGAGGAGCTATGGGAGGCATATAATCCCTTAAGGACCCGGGACAAGTTGTGAGTGACAACTTTATTTAAAATGAGCTTACTTTATACAAAGTTATCATGATATATGATTATGTTTGGATACATGTTTATATGTTTATGTTTCCGCGGGTCTTAAGATGTTACGATGACTATTTATTTGAAAGAAAGCATGCGTTTCCAAGAAAGTGTGAATCATTTAAAGCATGTTAGTTACTAAACATGTTTTATGAAAGTCATACTATTTATTAACCTATGATTTTATAGAAACATGATGTTTGATAATGATTTGTGAAGATTTAAGACTTCATAAACTCGTGAATATTTATTATGTTATTTCCAAAGCACATTGCTTTTGAATTATGTTTCTAAAAAGGCTCCCAATGTTGAAGGACTCAGAGAAGACATATGGGTAGCAGGGATATAGAAATGGTTCCCACTGCTGAAGGACTCAGAGAAGGCATGTGGGTAACCTGAGTATAGAGATAGCCTCTAATGTTGAAGGACTCGGAGAAAGCATGTGGGTGGCCTAAGTCTAGTATTTGGGACCCAGTACTGAAGGACTTAAGAAGGTATTCGGGCAACCCAAGATATGATATCTATGTGCACATAGAGGTATGATAGACGCTGTTGTGTTGAGATTACTCCACATAGCAAAGGATATTCGACGTTGGGTGTGTCAAGATTACTCCGCCCCAACTAAGGACTAAGGATGTTTTCGACGTTGAATAGTATTGAGCTCCGCTCCGCCTCAACTAAGGAAAATGTTTCTAGAATGTGTTGTATTTTCATGGTTTTTCGGAAATGAAACATATATGGTTTAATAACATTATTTGAGCATGATTTGCCTGGACATGGAAATGTATTATTTACGGTTTATCTATTATAATAATTTGAACACAATTTGAATTTATTTCTGAGTTTGGAAAGATTTTTCCGAACTTGTCACTCACTGGGCAACCTAGCTCATGTTTCCCTATTTTTCTGTTTTCCAGGTAGTAAGTGAGTCTAGGGTAAAAGGTTGAACAGGTTGACAGTAAATGTTGTAAGAGGATCGATGTCTGCTGTCCTCATGCTTTCTCCTAGGTTAAAAAGGTACCTGGGAGGGGGTGTGACATTTTGAATTTGCCACAACACCACTATTATCATAATAAAGTGTGATTGGCAAATACTTGTTTGGAACTACTTCCAAATCAGTTAAGAACTTTCTTAGCCATACAACCTCTTTAACAGCTTCACAAACAGCTATATACTCTGCCTCCATAGTGAAGTCAACAATGCATTCTTGTTTGATACTTCGCCAAACTATAGATTCTCCATTAAGAGTGACACTGATCCTGACGTAGATTTCTTAGAATCCTTGTTAGTCTGAAAATCCTATAAGGACTAAATCCTTACTGCCATACACAAACAGATAGTTCCTCGATCTCCTAAGATACTTGAGGATTGTTTTTATCGATGTTCAGTGATTAAATCATAGATTAGTTTGATACCTACTAACAATTCAATCTACATAGCATATGTCAACCTTGTCTACTAACAATTCAATCTACATAGCATATGTCAACCTTGTACATAACATTGCATACATAAGGCTACCTATAGATTAGGCATAGGGTATACGTCTCATATCCTCAACTTCTTGAGGTGTCTTGAGACACTATTCCTTAGACAAGATAATTCAATGTCTGAAAGGTAAATTACCTTTCTTGGAATTTTGCGTCGAATATTTGACAAGCATTTTGTCAATATAAAATGCCTAAGACAAAGCTAGCGTCTTGGTCTTGCGATTTCTAATTATTTGAATGTCATGAACATACTGCACCTCTCCCTAATCTTTCATTTGGAGTTGAGCAGATAGATAATTTTTAATGTCAGTAAGAAATCCTACATCATTTGCAATGAGTAGAATATCATTTACGTACAACACTAAAAAAGCAACAGTACTCTTGATGATTTTCTTGTAAACACAAGGCACATCAACATTTTGTCAAAACCATAAGATTTGACTGCATTGTCAATCCTTATATTCCAAGATCTGCATGCCAATTTCAATCCATAAATGGAATGTTTCAACTTTGTGAAACTTTTGCTCTAGACCTTGTTTTATGAATCCTTCTAGTTGATTCATGTAAATACTCTCATCAAGATTGTCATTCAGAAAATCAGCCTTCACATCCATTTGTCATATCTCATAGTCATAATATGTGGCAATGGATAAAAAAATGAGAATAGACTTTAACATGACAACAAGAGAAAAAGTTTCTTCATAATTAACCCCTTCTACTTGGGTATAACCCTTTGCCATAAGGCTAGCCTTAAAGATCTGAACCTTTCCATCTACACCTCTTTTTCTTTCGTAGATCCACTTACAACCTATAGGTTTTACCCCATCAGGTTTATCTACAAGATCCAAAACTGAGTTGAAGTACATAGACTCCATTTCAAGATTCATGGCTTTGATCCATTCATCTTTGTTAACATTATTCATTGCCTGTTTAAAAGACAATGGATCTTTAATGCCATTATAAGGTATGACTACTTGGGCCTTTGTTAAACCCATATATCGTGTAGGACGAGATATAACCCTCCTACTACCATGAGGTTCTCTCAATGCTTAAAAAGGATTTTGACTAGACGTGCTTGCACCATCAACAACTTTTGTTGATGTTCTAGCATTATCAACATCTCTTATTGATGTACTGTCATTTTTATTGGAAATTTTACTTAATATTAATTTGCAGCGCATTTTGTGATATCTTATATGATCTTCCTCTAAGAATGTAGCATTTGTCAATACAAATACCTTATTATCTTTAGGATCATAAAAGAGACCATCCCTGGTCACTTTCGGATAGCTTACAAATAGGCATATCCTTGAACGAGGTTTCAGTTTCTTTGGATTTGTTATCAGCACATGTGCTGATTAACAATAGATATAAAATCCCTTAAGATGCATAAATATTTGTCCAAATCACAGAAACAATTAATATAGAACATTACAGAAGTTACATGCACATATGTACAACCTTAACATAGATATAATTACAACCTCAGAACTCTACTTATTTACAAACTCCTCACACACCTCCCATCTAAATGTACATGATACCAAAATTATCTAACATCATACTAAGCACTATACTAACTGGCTTGAGTAGTTATAGTAAAAGTAGAGGAGGGTGGGTAGGCCAAGCACTAGGAAGTCTTCAGCTACCTGGAAGAAAGAAAACATAAGAAAAGGGTGAGCTAGATAGCCCACTGAGTGACGTAGAAAACCTTAACTCAAAATTGTGCTAATAAAATTCATAAATGTAAAGAAACATCTGAAAGAAACTTGGAGAACAACAACATTCTTAATACTTAATAACCTTTCACAAATCTTTTAGTTAGAAGTCAAATTAAACATGTACCTGTAACCTTAGTTAAGGTAAAACAAGCTCAATACACTCAATGTTGAATGCCTTAAATGATGTGGAGTAGTCTCAACACAACAACACCAATACCTCTTATATGTGCACATAGATATTCCTCCAAAGGACGAATACATGGCCCAAAGTCTTCCTGTATGCCAAAGTGGGTCCCAAAGACCTTATATATGGGCTGCCCAAATACCTTTTCCTTGTCCTTCAGTATTATGTACCTTCCTTATCAATAATAGGGTACAACATTTTTCCCATATCAAAACTTCCACAATACAATATTTAAACTAAAGTAGCCATGAATAAGTCATCTTTTCACTCTTCCTTTGCATAACAGTAAATGACAATACAAAACATGCTTAGAATTCAATACTTAATGTAGCGTTAGAAAAACTTTGCTCATAATTGTAGAACATCAAACTATCTTTTAAGGATACAAGGTTTTAATAAATAATCTTTGAAAACTCTTTTGTCACTCACAGTTATTGATGGCCTCCTAACGGGTTATATGTTAATCCAATCTCTGTTTGTCCTAAAAAATGAATTGGAACTCCCTTGGTTAGTCCCTAATTCATCCTTCACTTATTAGCTCTCAATCCAAGCATAACTTTATACACCTTTACCCATTAGCAATTTACAAACTCATCAGGTCCTTGATGCGAGTGTTAACTGTAAGTGTATAAGGCAAGTTATAATATAAGACGGTGAAGTCTAAATATCATTCCATTGAGGATCCAACTGTGAAGGTTAGAGTTACTTAGCTATGATAGAATCGAATCAATTTTATTTGAGGATTGGAATTGAAGTTGTGAATTTTGGAAAATATAAACTAAATATGGAAAGCAATGAAGTAAGAAACATAAGAGTCAAAGAGAGTTCTAGGGTAATGAATCCTTGTTTATTTTATCATGCAATATTCTAGGGTTCATATATTTTATTGTAATTCATACGCCTAAGTCTAGAAACTTAATTCCAAGTTATTTTCTCTAAAAAAACAACCCTTTCTCATGCAACTCAATTGATTACTAATCTCTTGAAACCAATACAAATTACATGGCATTAAGGTTAGTCTTTAGCAACTTTCATTGTTAACCTAACTATTCTCATGATAGATTAACAACAATTCATTGTTATAGACCTAGTTAGATATATAATCTCTTTATACATCTAACCTAACATTTGAAGATGGTCAATCCACAAGAATTAAGCACAATAACAATGAAAAGCATAATCATTACAACAAAACAATGAACCCTAGAATATTTCATGATGAAATAAACAAAGATTCATTACTCTAGAACTCTCTTTGAATCTTGTGTTTCTTATTTTATTGCTTTCCATATTTAGTTTATATTTTTCATAATTCACAACTTCAATTTCAATCCTCAAATGAAATTGATTCGATTCTATAATAGCTAAGTAACTTGACCCGTACACTTGCGGTTAATACTTAAAGTGTGCATCAAGTTTTTGGCGTCGTTGTCGGGGACCCAAAGAATGGTTTTTGTTGTTTAATATTCATTAGAATTAATAGATCTTAATTTGAGGTGTATATTATTAGGTTGATTTTTTTTGTCGGTTTATGCCTCGTGATAATACTAACATTCTCCTTCTTGATCCCGAGATTGAAAGGATGTGTAGAAGAAATCTAATGGCTCAACACAATCAAACCGAAGAGATGGCAGAGGAGATACCAAAGGCAATTTAGGACTACTTCCAACCAACATTACCGATGAATCAACCCGGCATCATGAATGTACCCATCAATTTCAACAACTTTGAGTTGAAACCAGGGTTGATCCAAATGGCCAGAGAGCTAGCCTTTAGAGACAAAATCAATAAAGATCCTCACAAGCACTTACGGTTCTTCTTAGAAATATGTGGAACGGTAAAAATGAATGGTGTCTCTAACGATTCAGTTAAACTAAGACTTTTTCTTTTCTCTTTACAGGACTGAGCAAAGGACAAAGAATTGGTTGGAAACCATACCTCCGGATAGTATCACTACATGGGAAATCTTAGCTCAAGCCTTCTTGAACGAGTATTTTCCACCGGCTAAATCTCAAACGCTAAGGATGGAGATTGGAACATTCTGCCAACTTGAGGATGAACAACTTTATGAGACTGGGAAAGGTCTAAGTGTTGAACTCTTAGAAGAAGTTTGAATGCATAGAAGGAATGTTGGATGCATAGGAGGGTGGAAATTTTGGCTAAGTATAGAAAGGTTACATTAGAAGAGGAAAAGAGAGCAAAAGAAGCCAAACCCTAGGAGCAACATCATGGACGCAAGGCATAAGGGGGATGGACACATGGTCCATGTTCGGGACTAGGTTGGACGCATGGTTGAGAGTTTTTTGTGCTAAGCGGCTTCATTTGGGCTTAACACTTCATAAGGAGGAGGTGTCGGGATGCATGACCAAGATACCATGCAAGGAGACAAGTGGTTGAACGTATGGTGTACTTAGTGTCACGGTCGTACTTTTCCAACCGTGCGGCGCCATGACATTCTTTCGCGCATGGCCAGCCTAGAGGCTAACTCATAGCCAATACCTTCTTTTCTCGAACCTTTATGCTCTGTCGGACCTTGGGCGAGTCCTAACTACCTCACCCGAACTTCCACTCCTCTGGCTTCACGACTTGTCTCGAACGCCTGTTCGACCTATCACCCCTGTGGGCATCCTTTCGCCCGTCAATGGCCTTGTCTCAAAGAACGTTCTCAACTCATCGTCTACAACCAGATTTACTCTCAACATTGCGCATCGCCCCTTCACTCATTACAAGTCCCTCTTTCACATACATACACGCCCATCGGGGATCGACGCTTAGGTCACTCGTATATTTGTGGGGACCAACAAGACATCCCTCAACTCGAACCCTACCTCGGTATGGCGACACTTGCGACCATACCACGGCGTACGAGGATACCGTGCCGAAACTCGACCATATATAGCAACCTCCAGTTCACCCGAGGAGGCGCAATGTCGGCACACCCGTGCCACCCGACACTGTCCTTGAGTTACTCCTCCTCACAGGAAGATGCCCGAGACGCTCATCCCACGGCACTCGCCCACGCCATGACACACTCATGTGCCATGGGGTAGCTCGCTTAGGCCCTAAGGCCCAAGGGTGGTGGAGAGCCAACACCATGCCTTCCCCCTATAGTACATTCTGAACATTTTCTTCTTTGGCACCCATGCATATGCAACTTGGCGAGGGGTCACTCGACCCCATAGAGCGCCCGTCTGACTTTCGATTGACACAGGATCTGACGTGCTTCCATCTATCGACATGTATCTAACTGCAGAGTTGCTCGCCCAAATTACCACGATGCCCCTACTTCTGAGGTCATGGCCCGGGGCCCCCACGTGGCCCCTATTGGGCTTTGCCACTGACACTTGCTGATGGCATTGATGCTTGTCTTCTTACTTGTTGTTCAGCTTGACATGTTTATCCACTTACCTTGGTGTGTTGGGTGATGCGCCGTCCTCGTCGGTCGCACCACGACACTTCTCTTGGCCCTCTGTCATTGCCAGCTGTGTCGACACTCTTGTGTCGCCACTGCACTGTCTGCACACGTGGGGTCACAATCTACTATCTCCAAGTTAGATTGTGACACTTAGCATGCATGGTGACATATAGAAGCATAAGTGTCAAGTTTAGAAGCAAAGGTTGGATGACAAAGCTTACCATCTAACTCCTATAAATAGGACCAAGGAGGGAAAGGAAGCCCTCACATAACCAAAGCACTCGAAATTCACTAGAGAAAAGAGAGAGGGATGGTTTGAGAGGCATCTTACATCCAAGAAGGTCTACCATGTGTCCAAGGAGGTGTTTTGCTACTGTCAGTGTCACACCCTCTTCCCAATTACCCCACTCAACCCGAGAGGAGATGTGAGGACAGTAAACATCACCCCTCTTGTGACATATACTGTCCGCTTGTACCTAATAATCTTGACAATTCATAACATACATATCTCTTCATACAACCAGAACTATAAGTACTTATACTTATATAATTAAACTTTCAACTTATCCACAATATACTTATACAACATCCTATCTCACATCCGAACATATGTACAACTAGGTCTACATGCCACCTGTATAAGGTTATATACACATACAACTCTTCAAATGTGACTAATTTCTGAAAACTCGAAGCTTAGGCAAGGCGAGCTGGAGTAGGCTAAGCACTAGGAACGTTCTCGCTACCTGGGAGGGAAAAGAAAACATGGAAAGCGTGAGCTAAGAGCCCCGTGAGTGACTTGTTTTGTAAAATTATCTTTTGTTTAAAAACATGCATGTTACAATCATTATAACACCATATACGTAAGCATGGATCCGTATCATCATTTCTGAAAAAAAAAAATCATACTTTCCAACCACTTAATCAAATCATGTGAATTCACATTTGAAACATCGTTTCCAATCATATCAATAAAACAGTCTACAACGTATTGAGTCTTCTTTGTTTTAAATTTTTCTTTAGTCAGGGCGAAGCAAGACTCAATGCACCCAACGTCGAAAACAACCTTAGTTGGGGTGGAGCATGTACAACTAGGTCTACATGCCACCTGTATAAGGTTATATACACATACAACTCTTCAAATGTGACTAATTTCTGAAAACTCGAAGCTTAGGCAAGGCGAGCTGGAGTAGGCTAAGCACTAGGAACGTTCTCGCTACCTAGGAGGGAAAAGAAAACATGGAAAGCGTGAGCTAAGAGCCCCGTGAGTGACTTGTTTTGTAAAATTATCTTTTGTTTAAAAACATGCATGTTACAATCATTATAACACCATATACGTAAGCATGGATCCGTATCATCATTTCTGAAAAAAAAAAAATCATACTTTCCAACCACTTAATCAAATCATGTGAATTCACATTTGAAACATCGTTTCCAATCATATCAATAAAACAGTCTACAACGTATTGAGTCTTCTTTGTTTTAAATTTTTCCTTAGTTGAGGCAGAGCAAAACTCAACGCACTCAACGTCGAAAACAACCTTAGTTGGGGTGGAGCAAGACTCAACACACCCAACGTCACAACCTCTATGTGCACATAGGAATATGGCGGGTTGCCCAAGTACCTTCTCCATGTCCCTCAGTACTGGGTCCTGGGGAAACTCACATGCCTTCTCACATCCTTTAGCATTGAGCCTCCTCTAAAACATTTAGATAGTTCATATGAAAATCTTTCATAGAAAATCAGTCAGATCTTTAATCAATAAAATTTCATAAACACACTTTCCGACACCTTACAGGAAACATACAATGTAAGCACTGACTTGTTAAACCAAGTGTTGGGGAGAGCCATGCGATTGATATGCGTTGCTAGAGGAAAAGTAGCTGAGGAATAGAGCAAATTGTGGTTAAGTGTTAATAAAGACCATGTGTTGGTGAATGTAGTGGAGATTGAATTATTTGAGAAACCATGCGTTATTGATTGAATCACAAAGGGTGTGAGCTGAAGCAGTCGCCGCATTGAAGAATAACGGATCATTGGCGGGGAAAGAAATATACTTGAACCATGTGTTGAAGTCATCAAGCACCGAAGACAGCCACGCGTTGAAGTTACCATGCTTCAAAGATAACCATGCGCTGTAGTCACATTGCGTCCAAGACAGAACGGTCTTGACGTGATGAAGCTGGTGATATGAATGAATATGTTGTATGCGTCGGAGGTGGGTGGTGCCGAAAACACCATGCGCTGAGAATGATTAATTGCTAAAGACGCTGGAGGAGAACATAGGCATGAGTGCCTTGCGTCGAAGGAAAAACCAGCGCCAACCTATGGTGAAGGGTAAGTTGGCATTATCACCTTGGTACTTGTGAGGGATAAGTCGGCAGTATATATATATAGGTGAGTTTAATTATTTTCAGACATTTCGAGAACTTAAGTCAGTTCCATCTTTCGAGTAAACCACCAGAGAAGGGACAGGAAGGTGTTTTTATAGTTTTTGGGCGAAATTCTACCGGTTTTGGTGCTCAAATCCGAGCTAGAATAGAGGACTGATCATAGATGCACAGACTGAACAGTGGTTGTTGTTTGGAGTAGAACGACACAAGGAAGCCTAGTTTGGGGCTGAAATTTTGAGGTTAGTAAGTTAACATTATTCCTAACAAGTCTTATGAAGGATGGTTAAGCTGAAACCGAAGTTTATCACATGAATCTTTAGGTAAAAGCAGCAACTACAGAACTGCTATGCAATCTGGAGCAACGCGGAGTAATTTTGGCATAACTGGAGAACGAAAAAGAGTTAAGCCCTGAAATTTTGAGGTAAGCTGTGGAACTTAATTCTTTACAAGTTCGTAGAAGAGAAGAAGTCTTAATATGGGCTGGAAATGCATTTTTAGTAGGGATTAAGTAGAGACAGCAAGCTATAACAGTCAGCTTTGATGAGGAGAAACTAAGGCTCAAGTATTGATAAAACAGCAAGTGAGCTGCACGTAAGGCTTGTTCTTGGAAATCAAGGTGTAGCATAAGGGTAAGGGATAACTTGTAGTATAGAATTTAGAGTTAAGGCTTGAGGATAAACTAATGAAAGCTTAACCGCATGATGTACTATAAACACTGAGCATATGATAAGTTGTTGTTTATGTTCTTGTGAATGGAAAAGAAGTATAACAAGGGAAAATCTTTGTTTCAGGCCAAGAAGAGATAGGAAAGGCTTATAATCCATTCAAGGCCTGGAAAGAGTTGTGAGTGACATTTCTTTTACCTTAAAATGATTTTGTTGAACATAATAGTTCGGTTTTCCAATGAAATGTGAATTTCTGATTAAATGCTTTATGAGACAAACGTTATGTTCTTAAAGTTATTGAAAAGCATGTTGATGAGATGTTATTGATTTAATAATTGCCCTGTATTCTTATGAACGTTTTGTATACGAATGGTTTATATGAAATGTTGTTTCTAAAAAGGGAAATGTTTTAGAGGAGGCTCAATGCTAATAAGCATGTGAACTTCCCCGGGACCCAGCACTTGGCCAACCCGCCTATAAATGTTTTCAAGGAGGCTCAATGCTAATAAGCATGTGAACTTCCCCGGGACCCTACTCTCAAGGACATGAGACGGTACATGGGCAACCCGCCATATTCCTATGTGCACATAGAGGTTATATGCTGGTGTGTTGAGTCTTGCTCCGCATCAAGCATTATATGCTTTCGACGTTGGGGTGTTGAGTTTTGCTCCACTTCAACTAAGGGAAAAATATTGTATCGAAATTGTTTCCTTATGATTGTTTAAAAATCATGTATGATTTGATGAGGGCAATTAAATTTGTTTTAACTAAGTTTTTTGAAGTGATTACATGTCTTATGTTTGATGTTGAACCTAGATTTACTATTGATGATTTCCGAACTAAAATGGTTTGTTAAAATTGTCACTCACTGGGCCTTTAGCTCATATTTTCAATGTTTTCTTTTCCCTCCAGGTAGCAAGGACGTTTCTGGTGCTTTGCTTACTCCCACTCGCCCTGCTTAAGCTTCGAGACTCTGAATAATTTGACTTGTTGAGGTGTTGGTTGAATGTTAACCCTTTATACTTATTAGGTGGCATGTAAATATGTCTGTAAAATTACCAGGGTTGAACTATGGGTTGTGTAAGAACATGTAAAAGAATTGGGAAAATTTTGTTTTGGCTTGTATATACTATTCCATGTGTGATGTTTAATATGTTTTGGAATCTGGAGATTACATGATGAATAGTTCAGAATGTGTGTGAGGGAACGAATGGTATGCGTCACAAGAGGAGTGATGTATACTATCCTCACATCTCCTTTCAGGTTGTGCAGGTAACTTGGGAGGGGGTGTGACATACAACATGCCTTGTGAACAATAAAATCAAACATCATGCTTTTTAAAACAATTCATCGCAGTGCCATATTTAATTAGAAAAACCGAACTAAACAGTTTCAATACAATCGTTTTTTAAGAAAGAAAGGTGTCACTCAGAACTTGTCCTTAGGCCCTAAGCGGATTATATGCCTTTCGAAGCTCTTTTTGTCCTGTAAATACACATTCCTCACGTTATGCTTTCCTTAAACTTCCTTCACATGATCGTTAAGTATGCATAATTAAAATCTAATCATGATTCATCACCGAGACTCCCCTTTTTTCCAAAGTAAACATAATAAGCGAGATTTTGTTTCACTAGCGAGATTACCAACGAGATTTCACATTCCTAGCGAGATTACTAACGAAAATACCCAATAGAACATGACACTAGCGACATCAGGATAAGCGAGACTAGCGAGATTTACTTGAGGAACGAGACTTAGCGAAACCCAACGAGATTTGTGAGACGAAAAAACCCCTGCATTCTAGTGACACTTGTCTCGCTACTTATACTTTATTTACTCAACGACACCCGCTTCCTAGCGACACCCGACAGTAGAGTTCCTTCCTTTCCTTTTTGTTCCTACTTCAACCTGATAAAAATCGTATTTCCAGCTAAATTCAAAACTTCTTCCCTTCTACAAACTTGTAAAGGAGTAAGTTCTCTAACTTACCTCGAAATTTCAGAGCATGATCCTTCTCCGTTTGAGAGATATTTTCAAATAACCCTCAGTTGCTCTCAATTGCCCAGCAAATCAATAGCAATTACTTCCACCTACAATTTTACATGTTTCCCCTTAAATTTAACTCAAACATCCTTCATAAAAATGGTTAAGAATTGAGTTAACTTACTAACCTCAAAATTTTAGCCCTATCTTCCACTTCCTCAACTCGCACTTCTCCAATAACTAGACCATGCTTGGACTTTACAACCACAATCAAACTTCCTATTCTAGCTTTAGTTACACCACCAAAACGAATAGAATTCCACTTGAATTCGACATGAACACCTTCTTCTACCTTTCCTCGTTGTTTTTCTGAAAAATGGAACTGACTCGAGCTCTGGAAAGTGTCTAAAATGATTAAATATTTGGTCCACTCACATATATATGCTGCCGACTTAACCTCCACTTCCATTCCTTTTTTAAAACAAACTGACTCGAGCACAGATTTTTCACCAACACACTAATGCATAGCACGCTCAACACATCCTACCTCAAACGCTCACAGCAACCATCCCCAACCACTGCCTTCAACCCATGGAAACGTTTAACGTATAACTGCAGACCAACGTATACAGCCACTCACCAACGCATACTAACCTTATCAACGCATGGTAGGTCAAGTATAATTTTTTTTTCCCGCCAAGTTCCAACTTTCCTTCCAATGCGTGACACCTTCAATGCATGGTGACACCCTTAACGCATAGCAACTTTTCATAGTTACACCTTCAACGCATAGTAGCTCTATCAAAACATAACAACTCTTCTACCTCAACAACGCATTGCCGTGGCCAACACTTTAACCATTTTTGCTCCTTCACTCTCGACCACCACTCCTCTTTTCAATGCATAACACATAGACTTTTTCTTAGCTTGCTTGTCCCTAAGGCTAAGCATGCCTTACAAGTTAGGACTTACAGTCAGGAAGCTGCTTTGGGTCGAGGACATTTGTTCTATGTCCAACTGAGCAGTGTGAGGTGAAGAAAGTGTTGCCATATGTCCAACTTGATCTGCTCTACGTCCAAGGGAGTGCCCTGCATCCAAGGAAAGGTTTTTAGGCGTCTAGGAAGCTGTTTTAGGGTTTCAGAGGTTTCCTAGTTGCTCCTTTCTCAGTTCCAGAAGATAAGGGAGAATTGGGAGGTTTGAAAACCAAGTTGGAGGTGGAAACCCTAAGTTTGAAGACTGCTTTCTCTGTAAGTGGTTGATTTCTTTCGTGAGAGAATTTAGTTAAGACTCTTATGAATGCTTGTTAATAGCACGGTTATGAATATATACTTGATAGCATGATTATATGATGTTGTGATATTATTAATATGCGTGTTATGTTGAGATATCAAATAGCTCGTACCATATCAAGCTTTGTTGGATCTATAGATGTTCCCCAATGTCAAAGGACATAGAGAAGACATATGGGCAACCTGAATATATTCCAATGTTGAAGGACCTTGAAAAGACATTGATGACTACAGTCATGACTGGGACCAAAATTTGACACTCCACAGAATGGTTAGAGGATTGGAAAGATCTAGTGTCTAAGCCTATATCGGGAATATAACCTTGAGGGATGGTTAGGGGGTACTAGAACCTAGTTCTTGATCTTGCGAGAAGTATATGGGACGATGGTTAAACACGACAGACCTAGCTTCTAATCCTCAGAGATACGACTATGTGCACATAGGGACAGAGCATACGAAAATTGTTGAGCTAGGTGAGCCAGCAGAGAAAACCAATCGGATTGCAAAGCCGTGTGAGCTAGCAGGTTAACTAGAGGATTTGCTGAGTTGAGATTGCCAGCAGGATAATTGGTTTCAAGGGTAACCCTAAAGTGGAAATTTTGATTATAAGCTCGATATAGATATGTTTGCTCGTGAATTCTAATATAGTTATTATATTTAAAGGGTATATGAAGCCTAGTTTTATTAATCACTCACTGGGCTTCGTGAAGCTCATCCTTTTCTTATATTTTCTATCCAAGTAGCACCCGAGTTTCGTTGTTGTGCGAAGTCAAGGTCTATTTAGATATAATGTGATTATTAAAATTTGGCAGAAACTTGTATCGTGCTAGGGTTATGTCACTTGTAAACAAACTCTATAAACAATGGTGTAAATAAAACTATGCTTGTTAAATAATATAGTATTGTGTTTTGACTATCTACGTTGTACATAGTAAGTCTTAAAAGAGTATAAGTTGACAGTAGATGATGGAAAAGGGTCGATGTCTGCTGTCATCTTGCCTTTTTTTAGGTTACAAAGGGTAGCTCGGGAGAGGGTGTGACAACATAAGTTTTTGATACTGAGGACTTATGTGACAATATCAAGGCAGCCCAAGGTTCCAATACCTAAGGACTTAATGAGATGGTATTGAGGCAAACCGAGACCTCAGTACCTAAGGACCTATGAGATGGTACCAGGACAGCCCAATGGATGTTAGGTCTTTGGGACCCACTTCAATATGCATTATGCTTTAGGTCGTATGCTAGAGTGCCTTTGCCTTTGGGGGTTAGCTCTACGTGCACGTATGACAGTTTCAACATTGAGTATGTTGAGCTTGCTCCACGTCAACTATGGTTAAAAGGGTACTAGGCTTCAAATGTTTCTGGATGTTTTTTAACTGAATATTTTATGCTTTTTAAAGCTAAGGTTCCGAGTATTTACGAAGCTAGCATGTTTTAGTAAATATTTATTTAAACTATTCGACACTAGGTTTTCGCTTAACGTTCTCCAAAATAGTTTCCTTTTTCTTCAAGTAGTGGAAGGATTCCAAGAGCTTGACCTACACATGCCTCGCCTATGTTGTAGATCCACCCCAAGCTCCTACCTTGTTACTGGTAGAAATATCATAGTAGTGGAACACATCATGTATTGCTTAGCTTGTAGCTTAGGGTGGGTAATGTTTTGTAGGAAATGTTGTGGACTCTATTTATGTACATGATACTCTGGTTTAAGTACTATGAAGTAATATTGATGTATTTAGAGTGTAAACTAGCTATAGTTGTCACACCCCCTCCAGATTTGCCTACATAACCTCAAAAGGCGATGTGAGGACAACATACATCACCCCTTTTGTGACACATACCATCCGCTGAAACACACTTATCCTATACTGTTCACAACATATATATCATTCCTTAATACATTTCAACCATAACATATAGGAAAGTATATACATAACGATAATTCAGAACACAACTCTTCCATAAAACCCTTATACAAACCATATTTCAACTCTCAGTAAATGTACAACTAGGTCTACCCGCCACCTATATAAGGTTTTACATACATACAACTCTTCAAAACAGGAAAAATTTTCTGGAAACTCGAAACTTAAGCAGGGCGAGTTGGAGTAGCCAAAGCACCTAGAACGTCCCTACCTGGAGGGGAAAGAAAACTTGAAAACTTAAGCTAACAACCCAGTGAGTGACTAATTTTTAACAAACTAATTTTAGTTTGAAAATCATCAAGATTTAAACAAATTCTAACAGCATGAGTAAAAAATAGAATCATCTCATTTTCATTGATTAAATCACGTTTAAATGCCCCTTATCAAATCATACATGGTTTTTCAACAATTCGTAAGTAAAACAGTACGGTTACAATACTTTTCCTTAGTTGAGGCGGAGCAAAACTCAATGCTCCAATGTTGAAAACAAATAAGGCTCGATGCGGAGCAAAACTCAACGCACCAGCATATAACCTCGATGTGCACATAGGAACATGACGGGTTGCCCAAGTACCTTTTCCATGACCATCAGTACTAGGTCCTTGGGAAACTCACGTGCCTTCTCCATGTCCATCAGCACTGAGTCTCCTCTAAAACATTTTTCCTTTAAATTAATGCAATACTTTATACAAAACAGTTCATAGTCAAATCTTTTATAAGAAAACAACACTTCATAATTCAATAACATTCCATAAACATACTTTTCAATATCGTTTAGCAAAACATAAATAAATAAGAAAAACCAAACTGACATGTACAATGGAATCGTTGAAACAAGAAAAGAAGTGTCACTCACAGCTCTTTTCTAGGCCTTGAGTGGATTATACGCATTTCCTTTCTCCTCTTGGCCTGTAATAAACATTTTTTCTTACATTACGCTTCTTTTACTTAATCATTTAGTCTGCATAAGTAAACTCAATTCATTATTCATCACCGAGCCTCCCACTTATCCAAAGTGAACTTAATAAGCAAGACTACTAACGAAACTCCACATTCCAGCGAGATTACTAGCGATACTACCAACAGGACACGATACTAAGGACACCAGGATAAGCGAGACTAGCGTGATTTACCTGAAGAGCGATACCTAGCGAGAGTCAACGAGATTTGAGAGACAAAAAGCTCTGCAATACCAGCAGCGAGATTTGTCTCGCTACTCACTCTCCAATTCTTCGAGATATCAGCTTCCTAACGACACCCGACAGCAGAGTTTCCTCTTTTCCTTTTGTTCTTCACTTCTGTCAATTAAAATTCATATTTCCAGCCAAAATTAGAACTTCTTTCCTTCTACAAACTTGTAGAGAAATATGCTTTCTAGCTTACCTCAAATTTTCGTAGCTTAACTTGTCCTTGTTCATTAGATATTGTAAGATTTCTCCGCACTACTATAGATTGCACAGAAATTCCTTATCAGTCACTTCCAACTAAAAGTTTACATGTTTCTATTCCATTTCAACTCAAACATCCTTCATCTAAGTTGTTGAGAATTGAGCTAACTTACTAACCTTTCAGCCTTAGACTCGATCTTCTCGATTCGTTTCACTCAAAACATTCGATATTGCCAGCTTGTGTGTCTGCAAATAACGTGCTGTTCCTGTTTAGATTTCGATAACAAAACGAGTAGACTTCTATCAAAAATCCACAAGAACACCTTCTTCTTCTTTTCTTGTAGTTTGTCTGAAAAATGGAACTGACTTAAGCTCTCGAAAATGTCTAAAAATGATAAAATATTCAATCTACTCACCTATATATGTTACCGACTTAACTCTCTTGTGCAGACTGGCGCGCGGGGTTTTCTTTTCTCAATTCAAAGTAAGGCATTCAACACAACCTACTATAAACATCGTCAGCAGACAGCCACCCTCAACCCATGGTGCCCTTAACGCCTCTTACCTTTAACGCATACAACTCAATCAGTTATATCCGTCTCCAACGCATGGAGACCTTAACGCATGCAACCTCACCAACGCATGGTTGTTCAAAAACATTTCCTTCCCCGCCAATGATTAATTTCTCTTCCAACGCAAGTGACTGCTTCAGCTCATGACTCTTTGTAATTTTTCACCTTCAACGCATGGTCACTCAAAAGAACAGTGCTCTTCTCTGCTTTCATCAACGCATAGTCTTGGCCCATGCTTAACTCTTCCACTCTCGGCTACTTTTCTCTAACAACACATGACCACATTTCACTTGCCTTGTCCCAACACTTAGTATTATAAGCCAGTGCTTATAATAGTGGTGTTGTTTTGTGTGGGAATGTTATAAACTGTCTATCAGGTACTCTAGGCGAACAGGGTTATGTGAATGTGTGGATGTTTTATTTGATAAGTAACTGATTAAACAGGTGTACAGAGAATAGGTTTAGCATGTACCCATGCCCTCTCTCTAAGGTTAAAAGGGAATCTAGGAGGAGGTGTAACATTAGTTAAAAGTGAACAACTCTTAGATTAGTCTTACAATCCATAATGGTCACTCCTAAACCCTAAGCTAATTAGCTCCAGAATTAGTTTCATCAAGACTAATCTGATGAATCGGTCAAATCACCAAACCTAAAACAAGATTTAAAAAAGACAACACCAAAGAGGTCAACAAATACAAGGTTTGGATATCATTAATCAAAATTTTGAAGAGCATTACAAGCCATTTTAAATGTCAAATGGGTATTTATGGGTTAAGGAAGTCAAACGTCATTCGAAAGTAAATAAATGAAAATTGGAGAAACACCTAGCTAGGAAATTGAAATGTAATTGCACATCAATTGAGAAATCAAAGTACAAAACTAAAAAGATAGAATTCCTCTAAAGTTTGATGAGCATGTTGCCAATAACTTGTTGCGTACAAAGTGGACTAAATGTTATAATTTTAGTACAAAGTTTAAGTCGAGAATTACTCAAGTATGATCATTAATCAGCAAGTTTTCCTATAAAGGCCCAAGTGTAAGCTTCTGTAGGTTTTCTAGTGAGTCCAGGGTCAAATGCAGGGATTTTTGATAAATTAGGCGTTGAGACTAGATAAAAAAACTATGCGATGACTGTACATGTATTATATTCAAGAGTTTTATGTGTCTAAAACTATACATAAAGAATAAATAAAATTTCCTACAATTAACATGGTGAGGTGGAAGCGAAGAATGTTAGTCAAATATCATTTACAGTTAGATAGCATGCGTTGAGAATGACAATGGAACCAGGCGATAATAATAGAGTTAATGCAGGAGTTAGTTGTTACTTAAGCATATCTAAGTATATTTACATACCTACAAACTTTGGATTTTAGAAACCATATTTCGATGTTTCGACGTCACATTAATCTTATCTCTAAGACGCATGGTAAGTTTGCGTTGGCAAAAGATGAACTACATCTCTGAAACTCATATAGTCTTGATAAATACTAAAGATTCACCATCTATTCTCTCGAGCTAGATAGTCCTGCTTGTTAAATTTGTCTGTCAGACAAAGCTACGCAAGCTAATGATATGCATTAATCAAGATGTAAATATATTTAATATTACTTAAGAAAAACTAGCTTCTAACATCTACTCATGCAATCATACAAGCAACATGGTGTAAAGTATTTAATATGGAAATGAATGAAAGATAATCGTCAATCGAACTTATATTGAGTAAATAAATCATTCTCTCTAATGTCATTAACAAAGTATAAGTAAAAAGGAAGGAAATGAAGAAAGAACAGAAATGGAAGATGTCAAGCCGCCACTGACAATGTCTTGCTTCATGGAGGCTTGAGATGGTTGCTATCTGATACATAAATGGCATAGGGTGAAGGTTTTCACTCACTGAGAGATGACTCCCAAAATTCTCAGAATCCTTCTCACAGAAGAGCTTTAAATGGATGCTGGTTATGGTGAGGGAGAATTTGTGCAAAGTTTTTTCTTCTTGAACTCCTTTCTCTCTCTTTGAATTGAGAAGCTTTGGGCTATTTATAGATGTAAAAAAGGTGAACTCATGATGACTTGACACTTTTGCATTAAATTCCATGACCTACTACGCAGACTTTTCACATCGTCAGCCCATTGGTTCTGCCATGGTTTGATAACGTGTAATTCTTTTGCATACTGACATGACAGCTATTGCCCAGGCGTCTATATCTGTTTTTTCTTCTCAACGCAAGGTCTTGACGCTTGAGTTTTCACTTTTTTTGTTCTCGCAGCAGCTTTCTCTCTGGTACTTGGGTTATTTGTGCTTCTTTTCTACTTAATCCTGCGTTAAGAACAGAAAAGTTCATATTTTCTCAAGTATATTCTTTTATAAATTGTGCCAACGTATGGTAATATATATTACACAATTCAACTGCAAAAATCATGTGTTTAGCTTTAAAGTTACTCTAATTATTTCAAATAATGACTATAATAATTTGTATTTCTACAAGTTATCGGAGCACGTAATTTGACAATATTTGATATCACGAATTCAAAAGTAGTGTATCTCGAGACAACTGTCTATTCACAATTTTTGCACCATTTTTTTTTTTTTTTTTGTCTCTCATGCCATATTTCAGACTATACGACTTTTTCCATGTCGTCTTTACTTCATTCTCTTCTTGACTCATTGATTTAACATTATAAATAAATTTTGGCTACAAAATCTTTGTCTCTTCTTGTGCTAGCTAGCCTTTGAAGATATAATGTAAAACTCTCTTTAGTCTTCTTTGCTTTGCTTCTTGTAATAGCTCATTTGGGTACATGTAATGAATCAATAGTTAGATACACATCAACTCAACCCAATGATAACTTGTAATAACAAGTTCGCCTAAAATTGGTTATGTTTAAACCTCAATGCATTAGAAAAACTCAAACTTCTTAATAATTCTTGTAACAATACTATACAACGCACATGCTAGCACAATATGTTCCTTGGTGTATTTTCTTTCATAAAATCATTTGAAATTCATATGAAATTGTGTTGGTTCTAATATATTGATGTATTAGAAAAATTGTTATTTGACGCATCTAGAAAATTGATTGTTGACTGCCAACCCGTCAAGAATAACCCGCCAACGCATCATGGAAACTCATTGCTACCACATGGTGGGATTGCTACAACATGGTGGGATATTTTGGGGACCACTTTATTACCCAATGCACATGGCCAAAAAGAGTACATGGGGCTACTGCTCGCCACACCAGTTGCCTGCAGAATACGGTGTACTCACCTATAACATCTGTTGTACTTGTCTGCAACATCTGCCATAAAGCACTTTTGTCCCTTTGAGTGTATGAACCAATTTCAATGGCTGAAATACACTTTATATAAAGCCTTTCATCTAGATTTGCTATAGAAAAAAGTGAAAAAGAACGAACTCTTCATCTTCTTCCTCCATCTTCATCGAGAATTCATGCGTGGTGGACAAACCACCATGGTTGAGCTCAAGATGAAGCTATTGTTGTGAAAAAAATGCTACTGCATAAAAATTCTATTTTAGCGTCCTACTACTGCATAGGGTTGGCAACAACATCCACGAGACCGAGTCCCTGCGAGGCCCCGACCTGATCGGGTCGGGTAATCCCAGGTTTGACCGAAGATTGTAGTTAAATAGGGGATCCTTCGAGGACGGGGCGGGACAAGGAGGGTATCCCCGCCCCGACCCTGACCCTGATATTCACTCTATCTCTCTCGCTCTGATCTCTCACTTTCGCTCTCACTCTATCTCGCGCTCTCTCCCTCGCTCTCTCTCACACTCTCACTCTCACTCTATCTCACTCTCTCTTGCTTGCTTCCACGGAGATTATTGTAGGCGAGGATAGGGTAAATTGCCCTGGGTGGGGACGGGGACAACCCCCGTTGCCAACCCTACTACTACATCAACATGATTTTTGCTCTTCTTTCCGTATCTTCATTTCCATAGTGTTTAATGTTTATTCTTATCAACTTTTTCTACACTTTATTTCTTCTAGATTGTAATATGAGCTAAGTTCTCTTCAAGGCTTGACTTAAGGCCCTATATTGTAACCATCCTTATGTTTTAACCTAAGTTTTTATGAATCATTTAATTAAATCTTCTTTTTGATAGTACATGATTAAATTACTTTTATTCAATTGATCAAATATAAAGTAGTAACAGGTTAGGCACTATACGAGTTGAAACGTATCAAACTACTCAAGTTGAGCGAGATTCACTTGTTTCCTCAATAATTCAACTTATTAAGCATTAAAATGGGTAATTATATTAAACAATGTTAGCACAAATGATCTCCAATTAATTTTGTGCCCTACATTGCATTGAAAGGGCAAGGCAGTAGGTTATCCCTGCTTGGATTTAGTAAAATGAGTAGTAAGGTAGAGGACTAACGCATTAGGACATATGCAACATAGGGCAGCAAAGAGTTAAACCTTGTTTCACCACATAAAATTTTCTGCAACATCTACTGTATTTATGCAATTTTTGCATTCATACATCAAATCTTTCCACCGTATCACTTTTATTTACCTTTCCAGCATTTACATTTTCACACAGAAATCACTCAAACATATTTTACACTTATATATTTTGTTGGTTAATTTGTTGCATGTTTTGCAAATTGCACTCAAATCTTTTTCTTCTGTGTATCCTTTTTCATTGACTGCATCACATTTCATCTACCTTCCATCTATTTAATTCTATCATAACTTGCACATATTTATTTTACATCATTTGCTCGAGTCACCTATCCCAATTCGAATTTAAAAGGTTAAGTTGGGAAGGCCCTATTCGAATTTTTCGATTAGATGACCTTTCTGAATTTGTTCAAAAATTCATCTAAATCCAACTCAATACAATCAGTATTCATCTTTTTATTTTATTCAAGTTTGAACTATAATTTAATGAAATTAAAAAGTATAAGGTAAGAATTGATATTTAGAAGTTTAGAGTAAGAAATCAATGTTCCTTTTAAATTTTTATAATAGTAATGCCTGAATAAATTATTTTGCGAGTGTTAGATGTATAGTTGGAATGATATTTCTTATTTATTTATTCATTATGGACATTTTAGTATTGGGTGTTGATGTTATTGTGAGGACATGATGCAACTCATAAGTAGGAAAATTTTATATTTTATAGTAGAAAGGAAATTCTATGGGCATCTATGTCAGATAATTTTCAGGAAAATGAGCGGTGGAAATTCAATTGAAAAGAGTAGTAGGTGAGTGAGCGGTGCCGTGTGTTGCGGGGTAACCGAGAATAGTTGAAGACGTCAATTGTTGACTCATCATTGCAACTTTTAAGTTTAGTTTGACTCGACTAATAACTAACAACTTGTTTCGCTTTAGAACATACCATCCTACCGACTTTCTCTCTCTCTCGCTCTCTCTATATATATCGAATTGTTGATGGTTTGCTGCACTCAATTAAAAGCTGCTATGTCATAATTTATTATTTCTTTAAAAAATTATTAAAAGAATAATTTTTTATGAATAAAAAAAGTTATGGATTTAAGTATAACTCATATTACAATATCAATATGTAAGGTGGAGAACTCAACTTTTAACTTTGAAATCGATAGCATGTTTAATGTCAATCAAACTATGCACATTTTGACAAATTATAAGTTCATTAGTTCTTAAACTTTCATACTTTTGTATATTTAGACAAGTTCATTAGTTCTTAAACTTTCATACTTTTGTATATTTAGACTTTGATAGACCTTGAAATTTTGATTTTACGTCTAACATGTACTTCATCACAATTTTTAAATTTTTATGGACTTATTATACATTAAATCGAAACTTTAAAATCTTGTTAGACATAAACTTCAATCTTATATCGAATATATTAATTAATTATATTTTAAAATTTTTTAAATATGTCAAGGACCTATTAAACATAAAATTAAAAGTAGTTGAGTGATCTATTAGACATTTTTAAGTTCAAGGACTCTATAGATCTAAAATTAAAAGTTCAAAAATCTATTATACTCGATTTAAGGTTCAATGACCTATTATATTAGACTAGAGCTTAAGAATTTTGGACGAACCTTAGAATATAACTTTCTTGATGTATAAAGTCTTGTTTGGTAACCCATTTGGTTTTTGGCTTTCGAAAATTAAGTTTCCTTATTCTCAATTTCTTACAAAATTTTACATCTTTCTCATGTAGATGAGTACAATTCTTAGTCAAATTCCTAAAACAATAACAAACTTTTAAAATTTGCTATTTTAAGTTTTAAAAACTTTGCTTGATTTTTTGAATATGTTGGTAAAAATTAGATAAAGCAAGAAATTTAGAGGTGAAAAAATTTATTTATAGATTTAATTTTAAAAAAACTAAAAACTAAATACCAAATAGTTACCAAACGGACCTAGGTATATGTTACTTACCCCTTGTTTGATAACCATTTCGTTTTTTGTTTTGTTTTTTTAAATTAAGCCTATTTACTCCTCATTTCTTACATTGATTTGCATCTCTCTTAAAATAGTTGAATTCTTTGACAAATTCCAAAAACAAAAGCAAGTTTTTAAAAGCTATTTTTTTTTTTAGTTTTCAAATTTGGGCTTGGTTTTTTAAACCATGGGTAAAAAGTAGATAACAAAAGAATAAATTTGAAGATACAGGTAATGTGTATAGGCTTAATTTTTAAAAACAAAAATGAGAAACAAAATGGTTACAAAACGAAACCTTAAGGTTTGATATGTTTAATAGAAACTTCCCACATTAATGATAGATGGGGAGATGAAAAGACTGAGTTGGACATGAGTTGGAAAGATGTTTTTGAACAAATTAAATGTGGACGTTATAAGTTATTATGACACACCTTTGTATCAGACCTTAGTACACATATAAATGATTTGGCCAAAGATTGATTTTGATTTATAACCAAACTCATTCATCATAATATTTTTTAATAGAGTTCAGAATAATTTTCTTTTTCGTCAATTCCTTACCTATAGTTTTAACGTTTAAGAATAGTTTGAGTTGAATGAAGGAAAGTTTTCACGTAATAGCTTTTTCATGAAAGAGCCAAACAAGCTATTACACTAATTACTTGGTCTAGATCTAACTTTTTCTTCAAGGTAGTACCCATGTTCATTAGCAATTGGATCGATCTGCTAGTAATCGCTATGATGACCATTATTTTATCTTCATTGTCATATAAAAGAGATGCAATGACAAAGTGTTTAGATGATTATGCAAGTTTCTAATCAAATGTCAAATGTCATGATGAATAAGCAACAAATACATATTTAATGTACCATATAAGTGTTGATGGCAAAATCTAGCCATCACTTGACCTTTATGGGCCACTAATGATCATTTTGTATTCTGGACAAGAGGTCATGTGCAAAACCATCCAAATCATCCAATGGTGTGGTGTTTGACACAAATACTCTAATACTTGAGTTAGTTTTCAGCATAAGAATCAGAGCAAAATTTTTAGAGAAGAGATAAATTTACCTCATATGAAACTGTCATGCTACTGCAGCTAACTTGGAGTGTCCATCCTTTCAAGACTAGGATTATGATTTCCTTTATCCTGTTGAGAATATGACTTTTGAAGAATGGATCGAGCCTCAATAGATGAGATAAAGCAGTCTACTAAAATAGGCCCCATGTGAGGGGCACAAGTGCCTCGATCTCCGAGGTGAGGCGACCCAATCAAGCTGAACAATCCAATTTCTTTGTCCACTCTGCATAGGAAACTCTCCCAGGCTTGTCTCCCACCGTACTCGGGTCCCAAATCCATTTGGGATGAAGCACTTCTCATGATTTTACTTTCAACATATTTTTTCTCTCTCTTGAACTTCTTCAAAATTCCAAAACTACTCCTAATATTAGTCTCTCTACTCCCATTGTCGGACTTGATGCTTGATATATTACAAGTTGGACACTTGAGTCCCAAGTTAGGAGTATATTTTACTGGTTCTTTATCATGGTATGTATATTCACACACATATATTCTTTATTAGAAAAACAATAAAAGATTTTCAATTCGTTTCTTGATCTTGGTATATATGGCCATTTTTTTTACTTCTAAATATTCAGCCCCTCAAGATATGCACCTCTTGAGTCTCGGATTCGTAGTGTTGCAATTAGAATAGTTTTATTTAGAAAATTCTCAGGCAATCCTTACATCCTTTCTCGTTGGAAGAACTTTTCAAAACTCCAAGCGTTGATTTCAGGTTTTCCTTTATATTAGTGGCTCTAGGGATAACCCCAATTTTTTCAAGGAACAATCTATCAAACCTTATAAGCTAATTTTCATTTTTCTTGGTAAAAAAATGTTATAGGCGCCGTTTCCTAGAATATTCCAAGAAGAACCCATTATATCTAACATGTTGATCTTGGGATATTCACATGGGTCCCTTTTTTTACATACTTCTGTTATTATTCGACTTTTGCCGGAGAAAGATATTATGACCTTAAGGATGCTTGTGGTGAGTATAATAATAAATACTCGTGATGAGTCCCCCTTTGCATGGAGAACTATGAATAAACTTCCTACCAACTTCCTATCGTTTATCCTAGGACCCTTAGTAATTCATGTTATATATGCTAATTGGTCGATTCATGATTAAATGAAAACACATGCCAAATTCGCTCTTTTTTTCTTTTTTTTTTCTTTTTCTATTGACATAAGATGGATAAAAATTAGAAGAGAAAAAATATGAACACGTGTTTTGGGGAAGGAAAATGTTGTGCATGTAATAAGCACATGTATGGCGCCTAACTCATGTCACACAATGATTAGTTACAAAGAGATGACAAAGATTGAAAGTAAACGTGGTAGTAATTTAACGAGCAGTGGAGTGTGGTGGGAAAAGAAGTGAATAAGCTTAGGCGCCTTTTAAGAATACATGGCTCGTAGTTGGGTGTCTTTTATATGACCCATGTGTGCAAAGCTAAAACGAAGGTAGTATTTCTAGTTAAGTCTTCTCTTAAAATTGAGGAATAAAAGTTTAGTTTTCTTAAGAGTTTTCATTGCCATTTTGAGTCTAGGAGGCTAATGTTAGAGCATTTGAGTCACAGTAGGGAAAAAACGAGTTAAGGGTCATATAAAGTCATTCCAGGTTTATATAGGTCTAAGTAGAAGGACTTTGCACTTACTCTTGCATGTATAGGCTATGAATATCTTTTAAAAATGGCTTTTTTGATTCAACATGCTTGTACAATTTTCTCTCTTCCAAATGTCATCCTTGAAAAGCATTGAGACTTAAGTTATAATTCTTGTAGCTTAACAAACTTTTTATTTGATTGAATGTTTTTGTTTTATTCGAGGGCGATCAAGAATTAAGTTGGGGTGATTTGATAGCACCTAAAATGCGCTATCTCGCTCAACTTAATTGAGACTCAATCTTATATTTAATGTGTTTATTTGATGATTTATAGGTTTTGATCATCTAAGAGGTAGAATAGAGCATGAACACGAAAACGGTGCTTAAATATACCATTTGAAGTCCTAATTTAGCAACAAGATCAAAGAAGAAGAAAAATGATGAAAATACTCCAAAGGACCCTAGTGTTTTTTGCGACGCTAGCAGGCAAAACTTAAATGACTATACCTAACAGCGCGACGCTGCCCTATCAGGTGCTAGGGATTCTGTCCTAGTGTCACAAGGCTCCTTTAGAGCACCATGATGCTATCAACCAGTTGTATAAGTGTATTTTTTTTCATTTATGTCATACATCCTTAGCTTATATGTATCTCTCTCACCTTATTTCCCTTTTCCTATATATTTCCTCTTGTTTAGGGGCACTTGGATTGTACTATCTACCTTGGACCTTAATTAAGTTGTTAAGGTAAGTTTGCTAGCTTAGAGTAGAGAAATCTTTTTGGGATTCTTAATAAAAAGGTAATTTTAACAAAGAGACATTAATTGGCTCATCGGTAATGACATCAATTTGATTGATCGAAGGTTGTCTAGACCTTCAATCAATCAAATACATTTATATTATATTGATCTATGATCGCTAAAACTAAGTAGTATTAGAAGCAAGACCCGGATCAAACCATAGAGAGTTTTACGTTTAATTTCTCTAAGCTAAATTTATCTATAGGAAATAGTAAAAATGTCAAAAATCCTTAATCACTTATAAATACATCATTATAAGCTTATTAAAGGTAAATTAATTTTAAGCCTAAAATCCTAAGATTGTTACATCTGGCCATTCTAACTTAAGCATTGCTTTAACATGCATGCAAACTTCACATCTTCGATTAATGTCGTTTTGTAGATCATCTCGTCCTTTTACAAATTTACTGTCGAGGTAGAGGAAGGTATTACATTGTTCAACTTTAGCCATCAAAATTATTTTTAAAATGTTCTTGAAATGCTGGTTAAATTTCGAAAAGACAAGGGTATTTAATCCCAATTTAACCTAGCTAGTATGATTCGTAGTTTATTTTTCTCAAAAAATAAATTAAAGAACAAATATATTACCATTTAATTAAAAAAAAAAAGAAGTAAAAAGGATTCTAAAAATGAATTGAGTACTAATAAAAGTAAATTAACAAGTGAACCTACCTGAAAGCAATATTATGGTCCAAAGATTAGTTATAAACTCATAATGAATTAATGGTTAAACCAACATTATGATCCATAGATTTAGTAATAAAATAAAATAACATGCTTAAACCAACATTAGGATCAATAGTTTCACACAAAAATAAATAAATAAATAAAATAAATAAAATAAAATAATAAAACCATATTAGAATAAAGATGGGTCTAGTAGGCAAGGCAACAAAAATGATAAAACGAAAAAAAAAAAACAGAAAATCATTACAATTTGAGGAAGAACGTAGCCATGTTGAATAAAACAACAGTGGTGTTATGAGTTCTTGATTTATTTTATTTGTTTTACAACTAATGATTCACGAAAAGTCAAATAAGAAAAGTTTTGTCCATTTGACCCACTTTCCAAAGCCGCCCCCCCCCC
>QLSR01000253.1:1281291-1382978 GCA_031780015.1 Citrullus colocynthis
AAAAAAAAAAAAAAAAAAAAAGAGAACCAAGATTAGAAGCATAAAATTTCAACCGAAACAAAAGTTTTGTTGTGTATCAACCTCAAGTAATTTGAAGAAGGAAAAAGAAAGGTGGTGGAGATGATTAATTATGCTGTACACATTAATTAAGTTGAAGAATCCCTCACAAATTGAACAACAACAAACCCATCAAATTTCACTGCCCAATCAAGCACGACAGAATCCGCTGGCTTCTGAACCTAACAAGCTGCTGCGACGGTGGCCCATGACTGGACTTCCCGGCGGCTCCGCGACTCCTCCGCCAGTCCTGAGGCGTAGACCCGCCGAATGAGTTGTATCGCCGGGGAGCCCTGGCGTCGGAGTTTGAATTGGGAAAGACATGGCTGGAAGGCGGATCCACGTAGAAATCAGCAATGTTAAAAGATAGAGAAGCTTCTGCTTCTGCTTTTGCTTCTGCTTCTGGGGAAAGCACTGAATATTGCCTTCTCGTTCTATTTTTCTTCATTGCTCTGTAGAACATTGGAATCAAACCCTCCATTTCCCTTTTTCTTTTTTCTTTTGGAAATAGACACGGAGATGGAAGACTTTTGTTTCTTTCGAAAGGTGTGTTTGGTTGGTTTGGTTTTGGGTATATATTTAATTACAAATGCAATCACTATGCAATTTCTTATTTGTTTATTTATTTGGATGGAAATTCATTGTTGGGCAAACTTTGTCCAACACGTCATTCTGAATTTCTTTTTATTATTTATTTATTTTAATGAAATAATTAAACAAAGCCATCGGCTGATGAGTTGATGGTAATCACAAATAATTATGGATTTGCTGAATATTATGCTCCGCTGAGTTGGTGGATTTTTTTTATTTTTTATTTTTTTTGGGCAGTTTGCAACAATAGCAAAAAGAAAATATAAAAAATTGCATCTGTGTCTACCGTTTTTTACACATTGCAAGTATAGAAGGAGAAGAGAAAAAAAAAAAAAAAAAAAAAAAAAGAAAATATTTGTTTTCAACTCCAAAATGTCACCCAAAAATTTTGGTCAAAATAGGGATGACGTTGACGAGAGGTCACTAAAATTAGGATTTTGCTTCCCACTCAATAAAATTAAAATTTCACTTCTAATTGATATCTCAAATTTAAATTTCTAGAATAAAGTGAATACTACGAGAAGTTTTGACTTTTTCGAAAAAAATTAGGAGCAAATTCTCGATGGCGATTTAACCGTCGGAAAAACTAGCTTTCTCATCATTTATTTTTTAAGTTGATTGGGATAGAGTAGTATCTCCGATGCCATTTTCTGAGGCGTTGAGCAAAAAGCTGGATTGAAAAAACAAAGTCGAACCTATCCCACCAATTTTGTAGGGTCGAAGTAGGGTATCATCGCTGGGATTTTTTTTTCCACCTTCTTTTTACAATTTTTTAAAAACTATTGGAAGATATAACTTTATCCGATGTTATATAAAAGCGTCGAGAGAGGGTCTTTTAAAATCCTCAATCCTCCTTCTTTTTCCCCCTCCTTCCCAACACACCTCCTATTTCCTTTCCTCCTTTCTACTACTCCCTGCTGACCCAAGAACCATCGTCAGAGCTCGCAGCTTCCATCCAACTCAACGTCAATCAACCTTGTAATCGCTCCTCTTTTTTACCATTCTCACCCGACCTCCCCTGAAGCAATTAAATACTGCAGCGGAAGCAAGTGATCATATTTACATTCATTTTGTTGGGAATTAAAATACATAAAAGGAAAAAACAGGTAACAAATTTTACAGAAGATTAGCATGAAGTTAAGGAAAAAATAAGAATTTACCTTTGAAAAACAATTCTCCCGAA
The DNA here is from genome assembly GCA_031780015.1 of Citrullus colocynthis. Taxonomy (NCBI): domain Eukaryota; kingdom Viridiplantae; phylum Streptophyta; class Magnoliopsida; order Cucurbitales; family Cucurbitaceae; genus Citrullus; species Citrullus colocynthis. The sequence goes on from QLSR01000253.1 coordinate 1,283,123, forward strand.
TAGGAAGAAGATGAATTTTGTAGAGAACATGTGACTTGGTGTATTTTTAGAGAACATGTGACTTTGGAGCTTTCTCACCAACCTAACCAATCAACCTTTCTGTAACAATTTTTGGCTCAGGTTTTTCAACCCCCTTTTTTTTTTTTGCTAACCCAAAACCAACCAATAAATTTCGATTTTTTAAACTTCCAACTCGAGCCACCAAACCGACCAGTTTCAACCCTAACCGACAAAGCAGTTTCTGCTGGTTAAAGTGATTTTTCGTTTTTTTCTTGCACCCCTAATCAAAATTGTAGAGAGAAAGCTTCATAGGGAAAATCTATGTTGTAGAAAAAAACCTCCAACCCACCTCTACAAAATACAACCAATTTATATTCTAAAGAGAGAGGGGAGTTGTAATTCCATCTCCTACACTCCCCATCAATAAGAGGAGTGCTTTTAATTATGATTAATTTAAATTAAATTAAAACAATTAAATTAAATTAATTAATTAAAATAATTAAATATCTAATATTTAATTAAATATATTTTTAAATTTACATTTATCTCCTATCCTAACTTGTTGTTCTAATTCGAATCTCATTTATATTAATTTCCATCATTTGGTTTTAATATGAATTTTATTCATATCAATTTAATATTTTAATCATGTTCAAATACATTAAATCTCCTATTTTATATTGTTTAATTCGAAATTAACTGCATATTATAACGTATCTATATACATTATGTTAATTTTTATCATATATAATTAACATATATTTCTCTAAATTGAATTTGAACATTTCAAAATTTTATTTAAAAAATTTTGGTCCTTTTTAATTGGTTGTGAGCTGGTAGGGGGACCTTACGGACCTAAAAATTATAAGCTCCAAACCACTATAGATCTACAGTTACACTCTTATGTACTATATAATATGCTGCGTCCATGGATATAATAATTTACTGTAAGGCGATCCTTGATTAACTCACTAAAAGGTGTCAAATACTTCAATGGATCAAATAACATTTATAATCTTGATTTAGCACTTCAACTAACAAGTAATATCAGTAGCAAGATCAGGTTGAATCATAGGAAGCCTAAGATAGAATCTCTAAAATAAATGGGTCATTGGAAAGTAGTAAAAACGATGGTTTTGGTTGACAGGAAAACTAAGTGCATGAATTTAAAGTCACTGTAATAAATCTGGCTTTCAAGGACTATTTTAATATCGTCGCAACATTATCGAGATTAACTTCACCGATTAAGAGACTGTTGGGCTATCTATAGGTTAATTCATTGATTTATCATTTGAAGTTAATGAGTCATCTGATAGAAAATCAACGCATTTTGATTCCTAAATTAACTAAGTGGTCTCACGCAAGCATATTTTACTTAACTAATCACATTAAGCCCTTGGATTGATTAGAACATTAGATTAAATTAGCCGAATCTAACCCAACATTTTTCCATTCTCTAGATTTCGTTATCTTTCGTTACTATAATTGCTCTAGAAATTCTATAAACAAACCATAACTATAACTAAAGCCTATTGCTACTCAAAGTAAGCATGCTTTCATTACGAACATATGACATACATAACATGGGCGAACAAGCATACAAGTATTCATGATTAAGTTGTCAATTCAATCTACTTGGCATGCTCATCTTAGAAGTTGAAATAAAAAATAGAAAAGAAGAGGGAATCAGAAAACTCAAGAACATTCATTAAAATTTCATACAATCCATAGAAAATTGTCCAACAAACCTCAAAATCGACTTTTTGAACGGGTCATGCAACAAGGAGAACGCAAGAATGCAAGCAAGGGACAACAAATCTTTTTAAAGGAGAAAATTCAAGACTCCCCGGCAATGGCGCCAATTTGGTGAACCGAAAGCTATTGAAGCTATCAATTAGGCCAAATAATTGTTCCGTTCCCTACTTTAATTTAGTAGTATTCGTGCGGCAACAGGTCGGTCCACATAGAGCCGATAAATTTTCTTCTCCTAAAGGATTTGTTGTTGAGTAACCAGGGAGGTGTTTAATCGTTTGTTTAACTTTAATTACAAAGCAATAACAAGGAAGAAAAGCAATAGCAAGGAATCAAATTGGGTTTAGATTCAAGTTGACAAAACCTAGCTTGAGGTGAAAGTGGATCACTCTCAATTTGTTACTCAATCATTGATTAATTACAATAGTGCTGTGCAATTTTTCTTAGATTAAACTTAGCCAGTCACTTCTAGAAAGGCTAAAAAGAAGTCCTATGATCGAATAAATTAATATGCTTAGATGGAAGGCATCTTACACATGCAAACCGATTAGCATTAAGTTCAAAGGCAATTGCTAGACGAACAAAATAATAGGAAAAGCCTAATTAAGTGATCGACGCGAATCTCTCCTAAGTTGGTTAGATGAATGCAATTGGATTGGAATAGCCAAATCAATGATGATCTATAAACCTAACAATTATGTATTAAGCATAGATCTTTAACTACTACCAATTAAAATACTTGACTAATTTGTCAGATAATCTCAAGCGAATTCAACTGAAACATCAAACAAGGTGAGAATTCATTAACAAGAAAATTGCAATATAAAAATTGTTCAAAACTTCATGAGATACAAACTAAGAATTGAACCCCAAATTAGAGCTAGATGATGGTACCTTAGCCTTGATACATGCTTATGCTCACCCAATAATTGTTCAAAGAAATTCTCCTCAAGATGAAAAGAAGGAAAAATGCAGTGAAAAACTCCAAAAACAGACTTGGGACTCGTGCTACTCTTTTTCCCGAATGGCTGGCGGCTAGGGCATTTTATGCCAAAATTGGACTGGCGTCACGACGCTATACCTCATCCGTCACCATCGGTAGCGTCGTGGTGCCAGGCTGCTTTATCGATTTCCTCCTCCATTTCATTCAATTTGGTTGTTAATAATCTCACTTAAACCTGAAGTGCCTGTAAACTGTCCCGAGGGCTCCATATGCTTGTAAGCAGTCTAAATTAAGAAATAAACCCGTAAAATGGTAAGAACGATCTCGAATTAAACGGAGATAACACAAATTTGAGTGCTATCAGATCACCCCCAACTTGATTCTTGATCGTCCTCGAGCAAGGTGAAATATGTAGTCATGCAGCAACTTAATTCACTAAGCTACAAGGTTCCCCACTCCAGTTTTAACAGCTAAACGCAATCATGCTTCCCATCAATTAGATCATTCAAAGGCAATTAATCAATTTCAAACAAGTCTTGAATTCGTTTTTATCAAATCTAGACATGCATGAATGAATACAAAGCTTATCTATTGTAAACTCAAACAAGCCTGGAATGGTTTTATAAAGCCCTCAGCTCGTTTTCCTCTACTTTTGGCTCAGGGATCGGTCATTTAGTCACATTAACTAACAAAGGAGTAATGCTGCAACTAGGGTGCCTGGAACACACATAAAAAGTAAAGGGCATTTATTTTGCCTAGGAGTACTAGCTTTCAAACTCCGCCTGTAGGGACTCACACCCAATCTTTTCTCGCGGGCGTACCGACCAAAGAGGAAGTAGCTCTTTTTAGCTCCTATCTATGCACTCACGCGCACCCTTTTTTTTTCTTTTTTTTTTTCTCTTTCTCTCTTTTTTTTTATATAATAAATTTTTTTTTCAGGCTTAGACACTTTTATTTCTCCTAGTTTCGAATTACTCTCTTTATATCATTCTAAACAAACAAGGCCTAATGTAGTTAAGCGAAGTATTCAAATTTGCAAATGAAAAAGAAAATTCAAAATTTCTTCAAATATCTAGCATGCTTCTTAGCAACCTAATCTAAGGCAAACATGATCAAATAAAGTGTATCATCAACTACTCCTGGCAGGGAAGCAAGCAACAGAGCAAACATAATTAAGCAAACAAACATTACCAAATACTCTACCCCCAACTTTTAAAGGATTCATTGTCCCTAATGCATGAAAAATACATATAGGATAAAGCAAAAGGAAGGAAAAGAAAACTTCCCTGAGATTGATAAGCACAAGGGAGGGCCACAGCGACGGGCGATCAACCTGCATAGGTTTTTTTTTATTATTATTACTATTTTTCAAATTAACAAGAACTAAGCTACCCAAAATTAAACTATCCTGACTAGGAAAAGAAAAATTAGAACAAAGCAATAAAAAATTTCTCTTTTTTTTTTAAAGTCAGTTGCTCGACCGCACTTAATTTATTTTCTTTAAAAGTAGACTGGTGGGACTAGCCGATAGGCGAGGTCAAAACAATTGAGAGAATCCCCCTCATGAAAAACCTTCAACCGGTGTCCATTAACTGTGAATGATTTGCTCGTCTCCGAACTCTGAATTTTCACTCCCACCTCAATTCCTCGAGTTCTTGAATCTGAAGAAGTCTTCCATCACCTGACATCTTAGGATCCCAATTGCACTATTTGATTGCCAAATAGGCCTGATATTCGATTTCCACAGGGAAGTGGCAGGCCTTACCATAGATAATCTTATAGGGGGACATCCCTATAGATGTCTTGAAGGTTGTACGATAGGCCCATAAAGCATCATCTAGCATTAGGCTCCAATCTTTTTTGCCGGGATTTACAACCTTTTGCAAAATCGACTTTACCTCCCAATTGGAAACCTTTGCTTGGCCATTCGTCTGGGGATGGTAAGGAGTAGCAACGCAGTGCTGCACACCATATTTCTTCAAGAGTGATGCTATCAACTTGTTGCAGAAGTGTGTACCCTGGTCACTAATTATTGCACGTGGAAAGCCAAACCTGCTAAGTATGCTAGACTTTAAGAATCCTGCAACCACTTTTGAATCATCAGTAACAGTGGCCTTTGTTTCCACTCACTTGGAAACATAGTCCACTGCAAGGAGGATATATTTAAACCCACAAGAAGAAGGGAAAGGATCCATCAAATCTAAGCCCCACACATCAAATATCTCACAAATTATCATAGGAACCTGGGGCATTTCATTCATACATGATATTCCTCCAAACTTTTGACATCTTTCACAAGTTTTACAGTAAAAATATGCATCCTTAAAAAGTGTATTCCAATATAACCCTGAGTATAATACCTTGTTAGCTGTGCACTTAGGACTAAAATGCCCCACATGCTTGTTCATAACAAAAAGCTAAAACAAAGAAAAACTCATCATTAGACACACACCTCCTAACTATCTAGTCAGCACAGAATTCCCAAAGATATGGATCTTCCCAAACGTAGTACTTCGCCTCACTTTTCAGTTTAGCTTTCCTAGGTCTATGAGGTCTAAAGGAAGATCACCTGTAACTAGATAGTTAACAAGATCGGCATACCGGGGGTCATCGTGATGCCATCAACTTGAAGTAAAGCTTTGTCAAGAAAATCTCCATTAGAAGGTAAGTAGTCACCTTCTTCTAATCTGCTTAGATGGTCAGCAACAGCATTTTCAGAGCTCTTCTTGTCTTTGATTTCAACATCAAACTCTTGAACAAGCAGTATCCAACAAAGAAGGAATGGTTTGGATTCCTTTTCGTCCATTAGGTAGCATAGCGCTGCATGATCAGAATAAACAGTTATATGTCATCCAAAACTATATGACCTAAATTTCTCTAAAGCAAAAACAACAGAGAGAAGTTCTTTTTTTTGTCGTGGTGTAGTTGCATTGAGCAGGATTCAAGGTCCTTGAAGCATATGGCATGGTGCTTCTTTTCATTTCTTTATTTAAGCACTGCCCCAACAACATAATTGCTAGTGTCACACATGATTTCGAAGGCAGGTCCTATTGCGGAGCCTGAATAATAGGTGCACTGGTCAGAGGCTTCTTTAGGATATCAAAGGCTTGCTTGCACTCCTCACTGAACTCGAACTCTGCCTCCTTCTGAAGCAAAGAAGTCATTGGTAGGGGAATCTTATTGAAATCTTTAATGAACCTACGATAAAACCCTGCATGGCCTAAAAAGGAACGAACATCCTTCACATTGGTGGGGTAAGGAAGGTTAGCAATAACATCAATTTTCGCCTAGTCTACTTCGATTCCTTTGGAAGAGATCACTTGCCCTAGAATAATACCATGATCAGCTATAAAATGACATTTCTTGAAATTAAGCACAAGGTTAGACTCAATACATCTTTCAAGAACTTTAGACAAATTTAAAAGACAGTCATCGAAAGACTCACCGTAAACAGTAAAATCATCCATAAATACCTCTATACATTTTTTGACGAACTTCGAGAAAATGCTCTTCATGTACCTTTGGAAGGTGCCCGGTGCATTGCACAAACCGAAGGGCATCCGCCTAAAGGCAAAGGTTCCGAATGGGCAAGTGAAGGTAGTTTCCTGCTGATCGTTGTGTGCAATAGGTATCTGATAGAAGCCTGAAAAGCCATTAAGAAAACAAAAGAAAGGTTTTCCAGCAAGACGTTCAATCATCTTATCAATAAACGAAATTGAAAAATAGTCTTTTTTAGTGACAGCATTCAACTTACAAAAATCTATGCACATTCTCCAACCATTTTGTACCCCTCACCGACACTAATTTACCTTCATCATTTTTCATGACTGTTATACTAGTTTTCTTAGATACAACGTGAATGGGGCTCACCCACTCACCATCAAGGATAAGGTAAATTATATCTGCCTCTAGAAGTTTGAAAATTCTTTTCATTACCTCCTCCTTCAGGGCGGGATTTAGGCACCTTTGAGGTTGCCTACAGGGTTTTGATCCTTCTTCCAAGGCAATCCCATGCATACATACTACCGGGCTAATTCCCTTAATATCTGCTAAAGCCCAACCAATTACCAACTTGTGCTCCCTGAGTATCTCCATCGGTTTGCCTTCCTGTTCTGGGGTTAGATCATTTGAGGTACTAACAGGCAAGGTTTCCAGCTCTCCCAAATAAGCATATTTCAGGTGATCTGGTAGCTCCTTAAGCTCAAACTTGGGTGCCTACACAGTTGAAGGTAGCATCTTTTCAGTTAGATCATTAGACAAAGAATCCAAACTTACCAGTTCAAAAGTTGACATAGAGGACAACTCGTCAAAGGATAGGATGACACCCAAGTCATCGTCCTCCCCATCATTGTAAACATCCCATATTACTTCTTGTTCCAAACAGTCAATCACATCAATTTGACACAAAGTTAGAGGACTTTGATTGGGAGCTCTCATAGCATCAAAAATATTAAATTTAACTACTTTTCCACCAAACTCGACAGACATGTGCCTTCATCTACATCTGTCTTAGTTTTAGCTATTTTCATGAAAGGCCTACCAAGTAAGATGGTTGCAGATGAATGTGGTGCACTCCCTTCCATTTTCACAATGTAAAAATCTACAGGAAAAGTTAACTCATTTACTTGGACCAGAACGTCCTCTACCACTCCTGTTTCTTGCAAATCACTCATTTTTAAATCTTGGAAAATTGAAAAAGGCATTACATTGATGGATGCTCCTAAATCTAGCATGGCCCTTTCAATTTTCTCATTACCAATCACACATGGGAGCGAAAACGTACCTGGGTCTTTCTGTTTCTCGGGCATATTCTTTTGTAAAATAGTGGAGACAATCTGACGTACCACTACCCTTCCTTCTCCTTTTTTTGCCTTTTCCTAATAAACATTTCCTTACGAAAATTTTCGTACTTATGAATCTACTTGACCGCATCAAGAAGTGGAAGTTGATCTCCACTCTCTTAAATGTATCAAGAAGTTCCCAATCGGCCTCGATCTCCTTTGGCTTTGCCAACCTGGAAGGAAACGGGGCTTTAGGAATAGAAGAAGTAACAGAAAGGGGAGGATCAAATGTTACTACCTTTTTGCGTAAGGAAGGTGGCACTCTCGAAGTGACTGGTTCAGTAGACACAAACTCCTTTCCAACTGGGGCATTAGCAGGTACAATAGGTGATGGAAGCTCCTTGCCACTTCTTAAAGTTATGGCACTGACATTCTCCCTTGGGTTTGCCTCAGGCTGCGAAAGGAGTTTACCTGACTGCTTTTCCAGTTTACTCACAGACGTAGCAAGTTGAGAAATTTGATTTCCCATTAGATCCAAGGTCGATTGGAAGCTTTTCACCATATCCTCCATGGAAACATTTGAGCTCGAGTTTGCTTGTGTTGACGTCCCCATCTGAAATTTGGGTGGTCTCGCCAACCTAGGTTGTAAGTTTGGCTATAGGGGTCTCGTCGTCTATTCTGACCATTATTATTAAATCCTCCCATGGCATTTACCTCATGTCGGAAGTTGGAACATACATCCGCGGAGTGACCACTCATCGAGCTAATTTGGCACGTCACGGTCCCCTGATTTCTTTCTAGCGCCATCTGTTTAACAGTAGCATCCAAGTCAGAAATTTGACTTCTTGATTCACTTACCTCATTCAAAGATTTGGTGTTGATTGAATCTCTGGTTTCGAATTGCTGAGTGCTTGCGGCCATGGTAGCAATGAGGTTCTTTGTTTGGAATGGAGTTGTTTACCAAAGCTCCCCCCGCCGCAATGTCAATGCTGCTCTTATCTTGCTGCAACATCCCTTCATAAAAATACTGGATGAGCATCTAATCAGAAATTTGATGGTGAGGGAAATTCCCATAGATTCTCTTAAATCTCTCCCAGTACTCATGAAGTGACTCCCCTTGGTCCTACACTATCGAATAAATGTCCTTTCGGATTTTTACAGCACGAAAAGTTGGGAAAAATTTCTCCAGGAATTGTTTCTTCATCCCAGCAAACGTTGTAATACTGCCAGATGGCAAGTAATACAACCAGTTCTTCGCGTCATCTTTCAAAGAAAAGGGGAATGTCCTTATGTGGGTTTGCTCTTCAATGACTCCATGCGATCGCATCCCATCACATACTATGTGGAACCCCTGGAGATGCTTATGCTGGTCTTCACCTGGTTGACCTTGAAAGGCAGGCAGTAAGTGAATTAAACCTATTTGCAACTTAAAAGTACCTATAGTTTCCGGATAAATCATGCACAGTGGTTGGTGAGTTGTATCAGGGGTTGCCAACTCTCTTTGAGTGTGCTCTCCCATTTCAGGCTCTGTGTTTATTGGTTCTGGAACAAAGTTATCTTCGGTTTCTTGTGTGTCTTCAATATTGATTGAGCCAATTTGGCAAACCAAATGTTGTCGAAGCTTTCAATTAGGCCAAATAATTGTTCTGTTCCCTACTCTAATTTAGTAGTATTAGCGCAGCAACGGGTTGGTCCACAGAGAGCCGATAAATTTTCTTCTCCTAAAGAATTTGTTGTTGAGTAACCAGGGGGGTGTTTAATCATTTGTTTAACCTTAATAACAAAGCAATAACAAGGAAGAAAAGCAATAACAAGGAATCAGATTAGGTTTAAATTCAAGTTGATAAAACCTAGCTCAGGGTGAAAATGGATCACTCTCAATTTGTTACTCAATCATTGATTAATTACAATAGTGCTGTGCAATTTTTCTTAACTTAAACTTAGCCAATCACTTCTAAAAAGGCTAGAAGGAAGTCCTATTGATCGAACAAATTTATATGCTTAGATGGAAGGCGTCTTAGACATGCAAACCTATTAGCATTAAATTCAAAGGCAATTGCTAAGACGAACAAAATAATAAAAAAAGCCTAATTAAGTGTTTGGTATGAATCTCTCCTAAGTTGGTTAGATGAATGCAATCGGATTGGAATAGCCAAATCAATTTACAACCATAACTCAACCTTTGCTACTTGGTGATCTATAAACCTAACAATTACGTATTAAGCATAGATCTTTAACTACCAATTAAAATGCTTGACTAATTTGTCAGATAATCTCAAGAAAATTCAATTGAAACATCAACAAAGTGAGAATTCATCTACAAACTAAGAATTGAACCCCAAACCCAAGCTAGATGATAGTACCTTAGCCTCGATACATGCTTGTGCTCACCCAATAATTGTTCAAAGAAATTCTCCTCAAGATGAAAAGAAGGACAAATGCAGTGAAAAACTCCAAAAATAGACTTGGGACTCGTGCTGCTCTTTTTCCCAAATGACTGGCGGCTAGGACATTTTATGCCAAAAATTGGACTGGCGCCGCACGCTATAGGACAGCGATGCGACACTATGATGCGCATGCGATACCTCGTCCGTCACCACTCATAGTGTCTCGCACTGTCTCTAGATCAAAAATCGGATGCCTTCTGGAAAAAACGCAACGCTGGCGCCGTGATAGCGTCACGGTGCTAGCCTGCTTTTGACTTCCTCCTCCATTTCGTTTGATTTGCTTGCTAATAATCTCACTTAAACCTCAAGTGCCTGTAAACCATCCTGATGGCTCTACATGCTCATAACCTGTCTAAATCAAGAAATAAACTGATAAAAAGGTAAGAACGATCACAAATAAGGAAAGTGAGATTGCACAATTTGAGTGCTATCAGAAACTCTTTTCAACGTATGTAAAGAAATACCACTTCAACACATGTTAAGAAAACTTTGTAAGAAACTTATTTTAACGCATGTTAGACTTTTAATTCAAAATCGCATGATATCTCATAAAATGCATGAAAAACAATCAGCAAATCTGGTTCTAAACCTTAATTGATGTAGAATACGCCAACGTCAAAACAATCACCAAACTTGTACCCGAACACCCCTGAACACACTTAGTCTTTCCTAATGTGGACCAACTCAATGCATAGTGTGGCGTACGTGCACGCAAAGCTCAATTATCTCATTCTAGATACTAAATCCAATGGTTTGAAAACCTCTTTCTCAAACCATCAATTTTTAAAACATCGCATGAATAATTAAACAACAGTTTGAATATAAATCTGTAATTCAATGCATGATGATAAAATCATAATTATTAATATAAACTTTAAAACAACCTTTAATATCTCATAAACATAGTTTATTTCATCAAATCATCAAATCATTTTAAACATTGTTAAAATAGGATTTTTCTTCTAGGAAGGGTAGCTCACTGTCATGGTTGTGGAAACAAAAGGTTGAAAACTTGTTTAACTGGGTTCTTCCACTTCTTGCTTCCTTCGTTCCAAGCTAGCCTTCTTAACTCAAACTTCTTTCTTCAGCACAACCTCCTTTGAAGAATTCTCAGCAACACCACCTGCAAAACTCAGCACACTCGAATCTCCTTTCTAATCGGCGAAGAACAAAACTGCCATTTGCCCCCTTTTATACTTGCCTACCTATCATCTTTATGCATCACCTCGCCCTTAGACCTTGGTTAGGTGTCAATCCCAAATTATCCAATGCATGACTCTCTTTTGAGGTGGCTAAAGCACACTTAATTTGTTCTCAACCTATCCATAATCAGCCACCACCTCCTTGGACCTAGTCAAAATCTTTCTCATGTTGTCACCTACTCCTTTCCTTTATACCTAGTTGTCACTAGCATGCATACTCCAACACATTACTTCCTTTTGAGGTGTCTCCATCATATCCTTACTTACTTTCCTTCATCTAAAACACAACCACATCCACCTGGGACTTAGCCAAAATTTCTCTAGTTTTAGACACCTCTTACTCCCTACTCATCTATAGTTGTCAACAGAACTTTCCTCATTAAGCAACCCTAGTTAGGCGCATCCTCCTACCAGACTCAATGCATACACCATAGAGATGCGGCTATGGTCCTACTACCCTTTGATGCTTCCCCTTTCTCCCACCTTTTGCTCTTATGCGACTATCTTCCTAACACATAGCTTCGATGCCCTGTCTTCAACACATCTCCTCTCTTCTTCAAAGACAACTGAAGAAAGGTCTTACAAAATTCTATGTAGAAGCATACAAACGATAGTGTCATTCAATTTGTTTCGAATTTACAAAATAATAAAGAATGATAAACATACAATTTAACTAAGCATGTGATTACTATAAACTAAAGAATACTAGGAAAGAGGTAGCACATACCCTTGTTGTTCTTCAACGATTTTCTCAGCAAGAAATTCTCCATGAACAGATCTTCCAGAGGACTCATACTCGCTATTATAAGTTTAATTAAGAGGGATTTTTTTAGGATTAAGTTAGACAATAACACCCATGTCATGGGGAGTTAAGCAAGTTTCCAAAAAATTAAATTAAAAAATATATTAAATCTCATTTAATTTAAATGTAATTTAATTAAGAAAAACTAACTATATATATATATTGAGTTTAATTTTTAATTTAATTCAAAATTAACTTTATATTATAATGTATCCATATACACCATTTTAATTGCATCTCATACAATTAATTTGCATTCCCTTATTTAATTTGAACAATTCAAATTATTCCAAAACTAGTTAATCCTTGTTTTCTCCTTAGTGAGCTAGCAAATGGACCTAACGGACCTACAAATTAGAAGCTCCAATGATACGAGATTAAATTAATGAAACTCTTTTATTAAATTAATAAACCTTCATTAATTGTGGGTCACTCCACAAAGACCCATAGCTAAACTCTTCGCACTATAAATATACTTTATGTCCATGGATATAACCAATTACCAGTAAGTCAACTCTTCATGAATTGCTCGTAAATTACAGCTGGATCAAATTATTATTTTACCCATATAATTACCGTTTACTCCTTAAGTCCTATTGATCCTCTAATGAACAACCTATTTATGGTCCTACCATAAACAAATCCTTCTTAGGCCAATGAGAGGGAGGGGCCCCTTATTCAAGACCCGGAGTCAACATTTAAGGGAACAATTCATCTACTAACCTTGGAGGCAAGGAGGAGAAGACTTCATCTTGTGTAGCTCGTTCCTAGCTCCCTACTTGGGCAAATCTCCAAAATGTTAGGCTTATTGAGTTGGCGACACGGGTCACTCTTACCCATACAAATCAAAGATTGCCTTCATAGATAGCAGTCCATAACTCACTCAAGATTGATATCAAGTTACCTATGGTCATCCTATGAAACTTTAGTCTCTTCAATCAATAGTGTTATAAAGAGAGATTAATCATTTCATGGTCCGGTCCTATACAAACTCTTTGTATAGGATACCCTCATTTGCATGCCTCCACATGAATGAGTTTGATCAAATCGTTTATAATAGTTACAACTCTTGTAACATTTACAAAGTGGGTTGTATCTGTAGTGTCACAAGGATAAATCACCCAATCTTACTATATATGTCGACCTTTTAGGTTATTACTTGAACATGATCCACTTGTATGTTTACCACATATTGTTTAAGCTACATGAAATATCTTGGATCTTAGTTTACTCGATTGTATTAATGTAATCTAAATATAGAATAAAATACTTTTTATTTTATTAAATAAATAATTAGTATTTACAATTTACAAACTACGAGATCCACGAGATTTATCGTACAAATTCCAACACTACAGATTTAAGCTTCAATGATACAAGGTTAATTAATTAAACTCTTTGATTCAATTAACCAACATTCATTAACCATGGGGCATTCCACTAAAGACTCATAACTGCACTCTCAGCACAGTGGAGTATGTTGTGTTCATGGATTTAACCATTACAAGTAAGTCGATCCTTCATAAGTTGTTCGCAATTACAGTTGGATCAAATTACTATTTTACCCCTATAATTACCTCCACTCCTTAATTACCACTGATCTCTCTAATAAACATTCTGTTTATGGTCCTACCATAAACTATGTCCCTCACGAGCTAGCGAAAACGCAAATACCCTTTGTTCAAGTCTCAAAATCAGCAATTAAGAGAACTACTCATCTATTTACCATAAAGACAGGAAGGAGTGAGTTCCATCTTGTGTAGTTATGTTCCCAACTCCCGACTCGATTTCATCCCCAAAATGGTAGGCTTATTGAGTTGACGACTTGAGCCACTTTCACCCATACAAATCAATAAAGCCCTCACAGGTAGGAGTTCATAACTCACCCAAGATTGAGATAGAGTCACATACGGTTATCCTATAAAATATTATCTCTTTAGTCAACGATGTTACAAAGATAGATTAATAATTTCACGATTTGGTCTTATACAAACTCATTGTATAAGATACCCCCACTTTCATGTCTCCACACGAAAATTTGGATCACGTCGTTCATAGCATTTACAAAGTTGGTTGTATCCATAGTGTTACCAGGATCATACACCTACCTTTAGGTTATTACTTGGACATTATCCACCTACGTGACCACTACATTCTGTTCAAGTCTCATGAGATAACCTTGGATTTTTACAATAATGGATAGCTCATTATTACATCTAAAATAATTAACTATTATGTCAAATAAAAAATTAACTATGAGGCTTTAGGACATCTCAACAGAAAATGTTAGGTTTAACTTGCTTAGTTCAATCTATTGCCCTAATCAATCCAACAGCTTAATGTCATTAACTAGCTAGAGAGTAATTCATGATTGCTATCTAGTTGATTTAGAAATTGATTTGTGTTACGAGTTTATTTTCTATTAAGGTCTAACGGCACTACCAAATTAGTCGATTAAATTGTTAATTAGATAACTCAATTCCTAATGATAAATCAATGAACTATCAATAAATAGTCCAACAGTCTCTTAATCCACGTAAGTAATCTCATGTGATCCCCCTCTCTCTCTCTAAACTATCTTACTTTTTGCACTTTAATTTTCCCCACTTTAGTTTTATCTATCAATCCAAAGCCCCCTCCATTGTTTAACTACTTTCCATAGAAAAATTTACATTAGAGAGATTATAAGTAAACTCTATGTAGATCAACCTGATCTTGTTGCTAATATTAAAGTAATATTAGTTACCAGATCATTACTATCAATGTAGTCATAGGAACTGCCGACAAGTTCTCTCCGTCATCAAGTTGCTTGGTAGTTTTGGTTCATCGGTTTCTCAAAGAAATTAGGCTTCTTAATTAAAAGCCTAGTCTACAACTATTCGATTAATCTACTTCATGTACATCAAAATCCCTTAATTCAATTAATTAAACTAAGCATTTGAAAAATATCTAAAAAGTGCTTTATTTGCCTTTGATTTAGGGATGGTTTTATTGGATTAATGTGTTTGCTAATGGTTTTAGGTGACAACGAAGAAAATAAAATTTAGAAGTTAAAAGAACCAAACCGAGCCAAAACTGGGTGAAAAAAATAGAAGAAAAGATGTTAAAACCCTAAAAACAGGGCAGCACAACGCATAACGTAGCTATGTTGCCCTCTACGCTCCAAACCTGAGAGCTCACAATTTGGGACATAGGGGAGCTCAGCTACGCTGCATTAAAAATTCCTAGAGCATAGTTATGCTTTCCAAAAGCATAGCGACGCTCTGGCAAAAATTTCCAAAGTGTAGAGAGTGCAGCTATGTTGCATTTCCACAAAAAAAAATATGCAATTTTGAAAAGTCCTTATTGAGCAAGCATCTGATTTTCTATAAATTGGGAGATCTTTAACCGACTTCTACATCAAGATTTTGAGAATTTGAGACTTATAGTGAGAGTTTTAGTGCAAGATGTGAAGATTACATGATGTTGAAAGGTTCGAGGATCGTTGGAAGGCCAAATCCATCCCGGAGACGAGCTTGGAAGCTGGATAATTTTTCTTCCCTTTCTTGATTCTTAGTTTATTTACTGTATTTTGTTGTTCTAATGTGAGTTTTATCTATGGAAGCCATGTTAGGATAAATTTCTCATAGTTTTAGGGGTAGATGAACTCTTAGGTTTAAATTGTTAAACACTTTGTTTCTTGAATGTTAATTTGCATTTATGCTTTCTAGCAAGACCATTCTTAATGCTTTTGAATATTTTATCAACATTTGAATGATTCTATAATTTAAATCTTGCTTGAGAAAGTATGTTTAAATTAGATCATGCATGTTAGACTATCGTTTGAAAACATGTAAAGTAGTTGGATAACAGTAGAGATTATTGATGAAGGTTCTTAATGCTTTGCTTGATCACCTAGTTTCAAGGAATTAGTAATTAGGGTTTAAGTAAAAGAAATGATTGATTTTGAAAAATTCAATCTGGTAAAAAAAAAAAAAACTTTTAGATTTAGATGTTGTATTGATTACTCAAAAGTTAAGCAATTGTGTTTAATAATAAATTTGATGAAATCTATTCCCTAAAACGACTCTTAGTTGATAAGTTCCATATCTCGATCATTTTTATTTGCTTTCTTAGATTAGTTTAGCTTAAGTGTCATTACAATTTGGTGCCCTAAATAAAATTGTAAAGATCTCTAAATAGATAATAGAATAATTAGACCAATTCCCTGAGGACGATACTCGGCCTTTCAAGTCGATTTAACTATATTATAACTTGACCCATACACTTGCGGTAGCATCAGGTTGTGGCATATCAACATTGTAGTTAACCCTAAAATAACCAATAAGCTGCGTGCAATAGCATTCAATGCCAATAGACTAGCTAAATTAAGCACACAAAATGATTAAGACATTCAATTAAACTGACCAGAATCAATTTAACGCTTTTCAATTCGTAAAGTTCGTCATGTAGTATGATAAACATGGGAATGATATGGAATAATCACAATTATAACTCAAACCGTTCACCACTTAAATTAAGCATGCATTCGTGATAATTATGGGTAAAAAAAACATCCATAGCAGACATGAACAATCGATATTTTGAATGATATATTCAATTCAAATCTAACAAAACCCCATAAGTGCCACACTCCCTCCCCGATGCCCTTTCGATCTAAAAGGAGATGTGAAGATGACGAGCATCACCCCTTTTGTGACACACGCCATCAGTACTTGCTCTGACATACTTGATAGACAAGATAATAACATTCGTTATTGTCTAAGCATTTCCATCCTAAAAATTCTGGATGTTGCCTACAACACTTAATAAAACATACATACACACAATCATGTATTCTTGTCCTAACTGGACTCAAAGGTTTACATTCTGCCAATACCTATTAAGCACGTATAACTTTAAGCATAGTAAGTACAAACAGACTGATATCGAATAGATATACATATAAGCACTTGTACAAATACTACAACCCTGTCAAAGGTAACACAACCACATAACTTCTTTACATAGCATATTCAAAAGTGCTGTTTATTCTCTTAAATTAAGGGAGTTTATATTAGATTTCACTTGTTTGTTACTGGTTTTCAGGTCAAACTAAAGAAAACTAGAATTGAAAGCTAAAAGATCAAAATCGAGCCAAAATTCAGTGAAAAAAAGAAGAAAGTCACAAAACTACCAAAAACAGGACAAAGCTGCGGCGCTGTCGCGACGCTATTTCTCAAGAGCAGCCTTCAACTTCAGCGTAGCAGCTCCGACGCAGTGCTGCGACACGGTGCCGAGGGTAGGATATTATGACGCACAGCACCGCGACGCCACTTTTCCATGTCGATCAGCGCCACGGTGCCATTGACCAGTGTCGCAGCGCCATCTTTCCTAATTTGAAAATTCTACATTTTTTGAAAGAATTTGGGCAACCAACTCTATAGATTAAAGGGTTTCTAACAGCCCTAGACATCAATCTACAAACCAAGAGACACAAGAAGAAGAGAATTCATTAGAGAGTCCAAAGAGTGAGTTAGCTACAAGAAGGATAAAAAAGAGTTCAAAAGTGAGTTGTGGTGTCGTTCAAGTTTCTAACGTGAAAACCAAGGACCTCTTGACGGTTCCTCCTCAATAAAGAGCTCCTTTTCAATAGAGTTTCCCTTTCTTTACACTCTTTCTTTGCTTATATTGTTGTGAACATGTTGCTTAAAGCTATGAGTGGCTAAACTCTTTAGTGGGTTTTGATGAATTGTTTATGAAGTTCTGTTGATATTGTAGACTCTTCATGGTTTTGTTGTAATGAGTATGCTTTTCATTGTTATTGTGTTTAAATTCTTGTTGAATGGCCATGATTGAATGATAGGTTAGATGTATGGTTGAGATAATTGTATATCTAACTAGATCTATAACAATGAATTGTTGTTAATCTATCATGAAAATAGTTAAGTTATGTAAGACCCTAACTCAGCATTCTTAAGATGACTAGTAAGAGAAGAAGTAAGAAAAGAAGTAAGACTAGTTGAACGCCTAATATCAGGAAAATAATGGATATTCCACTAAGAGTAATAATGAAGGATTGAAAGCATAGTTTGGAGATTAGTCCAAATTTAGATGTATTCTTGAGCATAGTTTGGTTAACGCATAGATGTAAGCGTTAAAGCGTGGTACCTTAATTTGGAGGGACTTTGATACTGAATTTTAAAAAGGGAAACAAGAATTAGGAAAAAGGGGAAACGCATGGCTCACACTTAGTCTTGAAAATTAACAAGTTATGGAAATTAACAAGTTATGGAATCAGCTTTGGAGGGTGTTAAGCTAGAAAGAAAAGAGAAGCTGAGGAACCTTAAGGTGTGAGCAGCATGCGTTGAAGGTTTGTTATACGTTAGTAAGGATTTTGGTGTTGATAAAGAAGTTTATGCTCAAAGATCAGGACATTTAGTGTTTAAGGTGACTATGATCGAAAGGTTGCTATGTGTTGAGGGGTGGCTACCAGCTATGCGTTGAGGAGCCCAATTCCATGGTAAATGGAAACATAACTTTGACTTCGAGTGAACGCGTAGGTTGTAACTCAGTTTAAAGGGTAGGAAGTTGGACGCATGGTACGATACGGTAAGGTACAAACGCATAGTAGTATGTGTTTGAGACATTGACACCTTGTAATATACGGTGTAGAAACGAGTTCAAAAGTATTATGGCCAGGAGTAAAGGAAGTAAATAATGAAGCTAAAACCCTAAAGGAGATTCAGTGGACGCATAGGGGCATTACGATTGAATGAATAGTTGTATATTAGAATATGTTGGGCATATGAGATAAGCTTATAAAGGCTAAGTGGCTTCATATAAACCTGACACCTTATAAGCAGGAGGTGTTAAAAGGCATGTTAAGTATTGCATGCAAAGTGACGCTTGGATAAATACATGGTTGGTTAAATTGCAACGTGACATGTGGAAACAAGTGGCAGAAAGGGAGGAGAAGTAGTATGATCAGCCTTCTACTCCAAGCTATAAATAGGACCTTGAGAGAAAAGGAGTGACGGATGATGCTGAAGTAAGAATTCTTGAGAGAAAGAAGGAATCCTTGTGTCCATAATAAAGTCTACGGCCAAGAAAGAAGATATTCTTGATAACTTAGCTATATCTTGTGTTAAAGAATTGTCTTGCGTTTAAAAAGAGTCAGCCTTCTGTTTAAGTTTCAAGATGAACGATGCGTCCAAGTGGGACCTTATGCGGTTGACGCATCCAAAAAGAGAAGTAAGGAAGAGTTGGGATGCACCTCGTGTTAGATATCAACCTTGCGTCTAAGGGCAGGTTGCAACCAACCGAGTTGTCAGAGGAGTATAAGGCCTTGCGTTCCCGGAATAGAACTCTGCGTCCCAAAAGCTCGGGAAAAGGGAGATAGCGGGATAGAGGAGAAACTATCCTTAAAGTATTATGTGAGTGATACCTTTCTTTCTCCGAAATTGTTTATGTTGAAGTGTTATTCTAATTTCATTATGAACTATGATTTGATGAAAAATGATTCTTTGAAAAGCATGGTACTTGAATATTTTTAGTTCACAAGACATGTCTTATTGTTTTGAAAAGCATGTTGTGAAATGTAATCTGCCGAGGAATATCTTACTTCTTCATGAAAGGTTTCATATGAACTAGTTATGTGAAATGTTGGTTTCTAAAAATGTTTTAGAGGAGGCTCAATGCTGAGGGACATGAGAAGGCATGTGAGTTTCCCCGGGACCCAGTACTGAGGGACATGAGAAGGTACATGGGCAACCCGCCATATTCCTATGTGCACATACAGGTTGATACTGCTAGTGTGTCGAGTTTTTCTGCATTGAGCTAGGAATGATTTCGACGTTGGGTGTGTTGAGTTTTGCTCCACCCCAACTAAGGATGTTTTCGACGTTGAGAGCGTTGAGTCTTGCTCCGCCTCAACTAAGAGAAATTGTTGAGAACATCTGATTTATGTGATTTGATTACAAGTTGAAAGTATGATTTTATAAAAATGATGATTTGAATTAAGTATGTTGTGATATAATGTTGATAACATGCCTGCTTTTAGACTAAAGATAGTTTTTCACACAATCTGTCACTCACTGGGCGTTTAGCTCATCTTTTATATGTTTCCATTTTCCAGGTAGCATGACAGTTCCCATTGCCGATTGAAGTCGAGGTTTGTCAAAAGTTAATTGTATTGCCGTCCTAGGAAATGCGATTAAACGGGCTTAAAGAAAGTTTGACAACAGAAGTCGGGTCGATGACTGCTGTCTTCACGCTCCATCTCGGGCTAAAGAAGGGTAGTTCAGGATGGAGTGTGACAGGTTAACAATGAAAGTTGCTAAAAACCATTCTTAATGCCATGTAATTTGTATTGATTTCAAGAGATTAGTAATCAATTGAGTTGCATGAGAAAAGGTTTTTTTTTTTTTTAAAAGAAAAGAACTTAGAATTAAGTTTCTAGACTTAGGCATATGAGTTATAATAAAATCTATGAATCCTAGAATATTGCATGATGAAGTAAACAAGGATTCATTACCCTAGAACTCTCTTCGACTCTTGTGTTTTTCATTTATTTGCTTTCCTTTTTAGTTTTCCAAATAAAATTGGTTCAATTCTAGAATACCAAGTGACTTAAACCTTCACAATTGGATCCTCAGTGGAATAATATTCGAAACTTAACTGTCTTATATTATAACTTGACCTGTACACTTGCGGTTAACACAGAAAGTGTGCATCACCTATAACCCAGCTACATATGTACCTTCCAACCAAAACCTACTAACATACTATGCGCAAAGAAAAGAAGATAAAATTCTGACGACGCTGGCAGATATGCTCGTGATGGCTAGGTCCCTGGAATCCTCGGCTACCTGGGGGAAAAATAAAAACCTACAGAAAAGATGAGTTGGAATAGCCCAATGAGTGACGAGTTTAGAAAACCGTAGCATGCTTATAAACGTTTGATAATGATTCAAAACAACTTTATTAAGTATGCTTAGAAAACTTAGTAGCTAAACAACTCAAAGCTTTCAAAAACTCCACAACATTAAGATGATAGAAAACTAGCATTCTTAGCATTCATAGTCATAAAACATTCATTAGACAAGGTAAATCAAATAACCATAGCATAAACATATTCAAACCTTAGTTGAGGTGGAGCAAGCTCAACACACTCAACGTTAATAATCTTAACTGATGTAGAGCGAAATCAATACAACCAGCGTCAATACTTTCATACGTGCACGCAGAACTTTCCCCAAAGGGCCTAACACCCCTGCACACGACCCAAGGACTTAGGTGTGCCAAGGTGTCATACCCCAACCTGAGTTGCTTTTTTAACCTAGGAAGAGATGTGAAAACATTAATCCTTTTACAACATCTATCACTAACTCCATTGTAATTTCTTGTTGAGCATGTTATTTAATTAACCAATTGAATATAGAGTTTGTTTACAGATGATATAACCATAGCTTATACAAACTCCTACGTACAAAATATTACAAAATTATATTTCCAGATCTTGACTTTGCATAGCAACGGGAACTCGGCTACTACTTGAAAAGAAAACATAAAGAAATGATGAGCTTCACAAAGCCGAGTGAGTGGTCAACGTATAACTAGCGTTCACATAACCCTTAAAACACAACTAATGTTATAAGAATCATCAATGGGCACAACTATAATGAAAGTATACTCAAACCTCCCATTCCTGCTTAAACTTGGTACTGAACTATTCTGCTGGCACACTCTGGCACAGCAAAGTCATCCAAGCTCTATGTGCACATAACTTAACCTCTGAGAGATCAGAAGCAAGATCCGGCGATCCTCTGACCATCCCACAAGAAATACTTCTCACATGATCAGGAACTTAGTTTTCGATACCCCCTGGCCATCCTGTACTGAACTGTCTTTTCATGAAAACACCCTTAAACCCTCTCAAACAAGCTTTTAGAAGATGATTTTGAGTAAGTGAACAAGTGACTTCTCAGACCTATTTATAGGAGTTTTTGTCATCCAATCTTTCTCCATAAGTTGACATTTAACTATAAGCTGGGCACCCTACATGCCCACTCAACATGCATCAAGACATACTTGCTCCACAATTCTTCTTGCGTGATGTCTTAGCCATGCACCACGACACCTCCTACTTATGATGTGTTAGACCAAAATGAAGCCACTTAGCATATTTTTCTTCTTTACTATTGATAGCACCTACAATGTGCTATCTTCCTCAGCTTAACTCAGGATCGTTGTGCTATTTAATGTGTCTATTATGTTATTTTGTAGGTTTCAAGCACTTAACAGGTAGAATTGGGTGTTAGCAACAAAACCAGGCTAAAATGGACCAAAAGAAAGTTCCATGGCATCAACCAGGAAAGAGAACTCCAAAATGACCAAAATAGCCTTGAAGTCATGGCACATCAACGCTCCCTAGGCGCAGTTGCGGCGCTTTTTCCCGAGAGCTTCTGTTAGCGAAACACAGCAAGCACCGCAGCGCTGCTTTGAAGCATTGCGGCTGTCACACCCCCTCCCAGATTTGCCTACATAACCTCAAAGGCGATGTGAGGACAGCATACATCACCCGTTTTGTGATGCATACCATCCACTGAAACACACTTATCCTATACTGTTCACAACATACATATCACTCCTTGATACATTTTAACCCTAACATATAGGAAATTATATACATATCGATAATTCAAAATACAACTCTTCCATAAAGCCCTTATACAAAACCATATTTCAACTCCCAGTAAATGTACAACTAAGTCTACATGCCACCTCTATAAGGTTTTACATACATACAACTCTTTCAAACAGGACAATTTTCTGGAAACTCGAAGCTTAAGCAGGGCGAGTTGGAGTAGGCAAAGCACCAGGAACGTCCTTGCTACCTGGAAGGGAAAGAAAAAAACTTGAAAACATAAGCTAACAACTCAATGAGCGACTAGTTTTAAACTAATTTATTTAGTTCCGAAATCATATGGATTTAAACAAATTCTGACAGCATCAGTAAAACATAGAATCAACTCATTTTCATTGATTAAATCACGTTTAAATGCCCTTATCAAATCATACATGGTTTTTCAACAATTCGTAAGTAAAACAGTACGGTTACAATACTTTTCCTTAGTTGAGGCGGAGCAAAACTCAACGCCCCAATGTCGAAAACAAATAAGGCTCGATGCGGAGCAAAACTCAACACACCAGCATATAACCTCTATGTGTACATAGGAACATGGCAGGTTGCCCAAGTACCTTCTCCATGTCCATCAGTACTGGGTCCCGAGGAAACTCACGTGCCTTCTCCATTCCATCAGCACTGAGAAACTCACGTGCCTTCTCCATTCCATCAGCACTGAGTCTCCTCTAAAACATTTTTCCTTTAAATTAATGCAATACTTTATACAAAACAGTTCATAGTCAAATTTTTCATAAGAACACAGGGCACTTCATAAATCAATAACATTCCATAAACATACTTTTCAATATCGTTTAGCAAAACATAAAGAAATAAGAAAAACCAATCTGATATGTACAATGGAATTGTTGAAACAAGAAAAGCAGTGTCACTCACAGCTCTTTTCTAGGCCTTTAGTGGACTATATGCCTTTCCTATCTCCGCTTGGCTTGAAATAAACATTTTTCCTTACATTACGCTTCTTTTACTTGATCATTTAGTTTGCATAATTAAACTCAAATCACGATTCATCACTGAGCCTCCAATTTATCCAAAGTAAACTTAATAAGCAGGGCTACTAATGAAATTCCCACATTCCAGCGAGATCACTAGCGATACTACCAACAGGACACGATACTAGCGACACTAGGATAAGCGAGACTAGCGTGATTTACCTGACAAGCGATACCTAGCAGGAGTCAGTGAGATTTGAGAGACAAAAAGCTCTGCAATACCACCAGCGAGATTTGTCTCGCTACTCACTCTCCAATTTTTCGAGGTATCAGTTTCCTAGCGACACCCGACAACAGACTTTCCTCCTTTCCTTTTGTTCTTCACTTCTGTCGATTAAAGTCATATTTCCAACCAAAATTAGAACTTCTTTCCTTTTACAAACTTGTAGAGAAATTTGTTTTCTAGCTTACCTCAAATTTCCATAGCTTAACTTGTCCTTGTTCGTCAGATATTGCAAGATTTCTCCGCACTACTACAGATTGCACAAAAATTCCTTATCAGTCACTTCCAGCTAAAATTTTATATGTTTCTATTCCATTTCAACTCAAACATCCTTCATAAAAGTTGTTCAGAATTTAGTTAACTTGCTAACCTTAAAATTTCAGCCTTAAACTCGATCTCCTCGATTCATTTCACTCCAAACATCCGATACTTTCCAGCTTGTGCTCCACAAATAACGTGCTATTTCAGCTTAGATTTTGATACCAAAACGAGTAGACTTCTATCCGAAATCCACAAGAACACCTTCTTCTTCTTTTCTTGTAGTTTGTCTAAAAATGGAACAGACTTAAGCTCTCGAAAATGTCTAAAATGATAAAAATATTCAATATACTCACCTATATATATTGTCGACTTAACTCTCTTATGCAGGCTGGCGCGCGGGGTTTTCCTTGCTCAATTTAAAGTAAGGCATTCAACGCAACCTACTATCAATATCTTCAGCAGACAACCACCCTCAACGCATGGTGCCCTCAACGCTTCCTACCTTTAACGCACACAACTCAATCAGTTATATCCGTCTCCAACGCATGGAGACCTTAATGCATGCAACCTCACCAACGCATGGTTGTTCAAAAATATTTCCTTCCCCGCCAATGATCAATTTCTCTTCCAACGCAAGGGACTGCTTCAGCTCATGACTCTTCGTGATTTTCACCTTCAACGCATGGTCACTCAAAAGAACAATGCTCTTCTCTGCTTTCATCAACACATAGTTTTAGCCCATGCTTCACTCTTCCACTCTCAGCTACTTTTCTCTAACAACGCATGGTCACATTTCACTTACCTTGTCCCCAACACTTAGTATTATAAGCCAGTGCTTACAGCAGCGCTACGGAGAGGACCTCACGTGTAGATTGGCGTCAGTGCACGACACTGTCCATAGCACTATAGCGCTCCAATGATTTCTATAAATTGAGCTCTTGACTTTTAAGACGGGAGATCAGCCACTAGCTCCCAAAGATTCGAATTCTCTCTATTTTCCCTCTTCTTTTCATCTTTCTACACCTCAAAACTTGTACCCATCAATCGGTATGTCGATTATGATCTAAGGTACATGTTTTTCTAGCTTGGGTTAGAGATTTTTCTTTGTAAATGATGTTCTTTTGAGGTTTCGAACCAAATTTTTTGTAAGCATGATTTGATCCAGATTTTTTAAGTGTTATAATCAAATTGTGACGCTGCTATTCATTTGATTTATTGCTTTGATTGTATTACTGTTCGTGACACTTGTTGTATGTCAATCATAGGAAGCGATAGGTTAGGTTAGCTTGCAAATCTAAATTGTGATGTTGCTCTAATCAACCTAGGATTAAATCAGTAGAACGTTTAATCTAGGCCTTTCCAGTTAGATGTTTCGCCTAATTTTCCCTTGAATTTAATGCGGTTAGATTTAGTAGCATGTCGTTCATCGATTTGTCTTAAGTCTAACTTGTCAACTAGGACAATTTAATTGTGGTCTTTCCAATTGAATTTATTAGGTGTTAGCTTCAATGAATTTAGTAATGACGAACCAATGAACAAGGACATCGAATGAAGGAAATCCCTTGTAACCCAAGCTAGAGTTTTCTCCATTTGAATTTTAACTTCTTTTAATTTGTGCAATTTACTTTTATGCGATTCAAGTTTCTTTGCAACCAACCATCGCAAACCCCCCTTCCCCCTTCAATTACCTTGAATTATAAATTTTCCAACTATGAAAGTCGAGGACTCCCTGTGTTTGACTCGACTTACCACTACTATTGTTGGTTAAGTTCGAAAAGTTTATTTGGCACGGAAGTGGTGACGAATTTCGTCTGCCAACTATGCATCCAACCTAAGCCTAAGGGATGATCTATGCGTCCAACTTACTTCCTCCCATGTGTCCATCTTGAAGTTTTTAAAGTATGATCTCTTTTGCTCTCTTTTCTTCTTCCAACCTTCTCTCCTATGTGTTTCACATACACTTGCCTTGTTTCCAACTTCCACCACCCAACACTTAACCATTTTTCCCTTAACCTATAAGGTATGCATTCAACCCTTCCCTCTCTTCTTTAGGGTTTGCTTTTCAAATACTTAGCTAAGTTTCCTCCAGAGTATGCTCCATGCGTTCAACACTTCAACTAGTGAGACTCTCCTCTTCAACTTGAACCATGTGTTCAACTCTTCTCCCTATGGCTTAAGATTCTTTTCATCACCTCAACACTTAGTTAAAATTCTCCTGAAAATTATGCACCATGTGTTCAACATAGTATTTTTCCCCAAATAGGTTGTGATTAATCCTCAAAACTAGCTCCCAACCATGCTACCATCTATTCCTTCCACAACACTTAGTGAAATTCTCCTTCCTTACCTAGGTCCATGCGTCCATATCATGGTTTTCCAAGCATAGTTGTGATACTTAGAGAATTTCTCAACCTATTTGCTTTCTTGTAATCCAAGGCTCGAAAAATCACCTACATTCATTTTCTCCCAAACTCACCTATGACTTAATCTCTTCCTGAAACTCAAGTTTCCTCAACACTTTTTCTTCCTTATCATGTTCTCAATGCATAATTCCCCTAAGTTAGCCAAACCCAGATTTTTTGTTTCTAACTTTTTCTAACTCCACAAGCTTGTACTCAAGTTTTCCCTTAATTTTCCCCTAGTTTCTTCTCTTTATTGTATCTAAGCTACTAGGTCAAGATTTCGGGTTTCACACAAGGTGGGTCCCAAATACCTTCCTAGATGCCTTCTCCTTGTCCTTTAGCATCGGTTGCTTGGGCTGCCCGAATGCCTTCTGCTTGTTCTTCAACATAGGGTCTTTAAATAACATTCAACTAGGATACAAGCTGGTGGATTTTTACATTGCAAACATACATTGCTTTAATACTTAAAACACATTTTAAACCTTACATGCTTGCAAATACTTTGAACACATTAGCTTATAAACATATTTTTCAAAGCAAACTTGCATACTTAAACATTTCATGCTTGAGAACTCTTATACTTAAAACATGTTTGTACTTGCATGCTTTAAACACATTTCCATATCTTTAAGTTCAAGCTCATAAAACTCACAGAAAGACCACTTTGTAAGGTGTGCAAATAAAATCATATTTTGATAGCAACACTCATCCAAACATGGAAAGTCTCATAAACATAAAGGAATACATTTAGCATAGAAAAACATCCTGTAAACTATTTAAGAAACATTTTAAGTAAAATTTGTCACTCACAGATCCATTTTTTATCCCTCGAGCTTATAAGCATATTCTATCGTCGATTGACCTGAAAATCAGACCACCACCTTTCAATAACCTTCCTTGAACCAATCATTTAAATCTAGTACATCCTAGTACCTAGCTACTTCCCTAGAACTTTATTTAATTCCCAAAACTTCATAACTTAGGGTTTCTAGCACATTTTCCCTAATTCCTTAAAATAGCCTAAAATTAGTTTATTGTCCAAAAGTACCCATTTAATAGTAAAACATTTAAGAAAATATGGTTTGAACCCAAAAATAACTCAATTTCACCTAAACTGGTCGTAGGCCTTCAAATGGGCAACATGGAAGGCTGTGGGCGCATGTTGGCACAATGTGTGGGCGGCAAGACACGCACAGGGGCGTGTTGGGAGTGTTTGATGTGGTTGTGGTTGCTGGCGATTCCCCTGTTCTTTAACAGAATACAACAATCACAAAAACAACTCTTTTTCACTGATTTCTTAACCAAATTACTTCAAACTTTTTCCATAAATCTCTTAAGGGATGTCTTAACTTGTATAACTCAAAAATGGGGCTTCAAATTCCTCTTGGATTGCAATGAATTAACAAAAAACCCAAAAACGTTCCAGATTTCTTCAAAAATTCCAAACCTTCTTGGTTTTTCTTTTATTTCACAAACGTCTACTCATTATTGGTACAAACATCATTCTTAAGAAATGTTAATGAATCTTTTAGCTTACTAACCTAAAAATTGTAGCTTCTAACTCCTCTTCTACTCCTCAAAAACTTCAAAACACCACAGCTCCCGTAGGTTGCTCAACACCATACTTCCTCTTCAACTACGAATTTCATCAAGTTCCTGATTAATGATTTGGCATTAGAGTTTTATTGGGAGACTATCTAAAGCCTTGCATTACATTGTTTGGACATATTACAAGGATTAACTTGTAGCCTTTGAGCTTTTTCTTTCAAGTTTAGCTAGGAGACTTCTTGAAATTTTCAAATTCAATTTATGTGTTGGGTTACATGTCAAGAACATTCAAGTGGGATTGATCATCTTACCTTGTGAAATGTTCGAATATTGGGCCTAGGGATTAAAGGGATCGAACACTTCGATTCCCCAGCAGAAACGATGGAATTACATGCTTTGATTTCCCATTAGAATTAAAAACAAACAAAAATAGTAAAAGGGTTTAAGCATATTAAAATTTTTACCTTTGTCGAACACTTCGGAGCAAGTTTTCCCTTGAACTGATGATTCTCCTCTACAAGGGCTTTCTCATTATATCTCAGACAAAAATTTGGCTTGTGAGAACCTTTTAATAAAGAAAGTAATGGGGAGAGGGAAAAATTACAGGGAGCTATTCTATGTGATTTTGACAGGGAGATAGCAAATATACATCAGAAAAACTTAGAGCTTTTATTTTACACATAATGTCCTATTTATAAGACCAATTTGAATTAAAAACTAATTATTGTAGTCAATCAATTTTAATATCTCATATTAAATAATTAATTATTTAAATCATATTCAAATGTATTAATTCTCCTATATATAGTTTTAATATGAATCTCATTCATATTAAATGATCGATTATTTGAATCATATTCAAATACATTAATTCTTCCTTATTAGGTCCATAGCCTTGACTTATTACTTTTGCAAAAATGGCAAAAAACAAGCCCAGCCGCATGATACACCTCACACACTTGATACACCTGTTACACGTACGTGATACACTTGATACACACTTGATATACTTGATACACGTGATACACTTGATACACACTTAATACACCTGATACACGTGATATACTCGATACATACCTGATACAGTTGATACCTCTTGACCAACTTGATACACCACTATCTTAAGTTTGATATATCGTTGATACACTCATGTCTCAGGTCTGATACACTCATGTGTTGTTTCAAGTATCTATTGGTTGATATTGATACACTCATGTCTTTTTCACTGCTCAATTTCCTGAAAAGAATTATTTCTTTCCCATTTCCTCCCCACCCTCGCCCCAACTAATTTAAAAAAAAAATATCCAACCAATTTATTTCAAGTAGTTTACAATATTTTTCAACCAATTAAATTTTTAAAAAATTTACTTCAGTTGATGATATATTGATGTTGGAATATAATACTGATATATTGTTAATATACTGCAAATAAATTTTATTGTGACACACTCATTTATACTATTGATACACTTGACCAACATACTATTGATGTTCTTTATAATGATACTACTAATAAACTTTATTGATATACCGTTGATATACTTTACACTTATTTATATTGCTAATAGACTTGATTGACATACTGTAGATATACTTTATACTGATACACATGTTTATATTGTTGATAACTTGATTGATATATTATTGATATAGTTTATAATGATACACATGTCTATATTGTTAATGCACTTGATTAATGTATTGTTGATATACTTCATAATGTTACGCACGCTACTAATACACTTGACTGACATACTGTCGATATACTTTATAATGACATACATGTTTATACTGTTGATAACTTGACTGATATATTATTAATATATTTTATAGCGATACACGCATTGCTTGATACTAAGTACTTGGTGTTTGCTATCTGATTTACTATCTACCTTATGGGCACTGGTTGGGCTTAAACCCAAAACTTTCAAGCTACCCAAAAAGATGATATTCATAGCAGGAGTCAAATCATTGTTGGCAAAACTGGTGACCACAAATAATCATCTGAAAAGATGATGTCTCTAGCTAGAGTCAGATCACTATTGCAAAGTATAGTTGATGATAAAGTCGGAGCACAAGTTACTCATAGTTCAACTCTTATAAAAAAAATGGAAGCAAATTATTTTTAAAAAGTATGAAAAAAGTGATGCAACAAAGAGAAAAAGAAATAGGGAGAGAAATTTTTTATTAAAAAAAAAAAGAAAACAAAAACAAGAAGTTTTAAAGAATTGCCACAAGAAAAAAATAATAAAGGATAAGAAGAAAATATAGTGAATTAAAATAAAATAAAATATACAAAAATTCAAGTTTTGTTTTGAGTAGATTTCTTGTTAAAAAAAAGTCAAAAAGAAAAGAAAAAAACTAGAAGAAAACAAACTAGGAGAAAAAAAAGGGGCAATTCAAGTTTTTAAGGAAGAAAGTACGTAAAACTTCTTAAATTGTTATTCTCAAATAAAAAATCTTAAATTGTAAAAATATAGAAGGAAAAAACGAAAGATGATTGAAATTGTTATAGGACTATTTTGAAAAAACAAGTAAACAAAATATCAAAACTAAAGATTTTGCCATATATGCAAAATTTGAAAGGTCGAAGACATGTTTGCAAAATCATATACTTAAAATTCTACTTATGCCAAATTCTCTTAACTTTATAATAACTAAATACATTAATGATAATATTAATTATATCTAATACAACATATATTTCCTTAATTCTTCATCTATATTTGAACATTTCAAATTATTCTTTCAATCCCTTTGATCCTTGTTGATCCTTGTTGAGCTAGCAAGAGAACTTTATAGATATACAAATTATAAGTTCCAATTATAGAAGGTTAACTAATTAAATTTTTTAATTGATTAATCTGCATTTATTAACTTCCGGACAAATCACTTAGACCTAAAGTTACACTCTTATGTTCTGGATCAATTGTGTCCGTTTATATAACCAATACATGCAAGTTGATTTATTACAAATTGTTCATACTTACAGTTGTAATTACAAACAACTTGTGAAAAATCGACTTACGGTAAATGATTATATCCATGGATGCAATATGTTCTACAGCATAATAAGAGTGCAACTACGGGTCATACACAATTTGTTAATATGTTAACTATGTAAGATACAAATTAACAAACTGTATATAGATACATTATAATATATAGTTAAGTTTGAATTAAACTATATAATATGGGAGATTTAGTGTATTTGAATATGATTCAAATATTAAATTAATATGAATTAGATTCATATTAAAATTGTAGGTTACGACGGAGATGTGCATTTAAATATGATTCAAATGTTTAAAAAAATATATTTAGTTAATTAAATTGATTAATTATTTTTTTAATTTAATTTAATTTAATCAAGTTTAAACTCCCCTACACTACACTCCCCCTCTCTCCTTAAAATGCAGGAAATCTGCACATGTAGGGAGGTTACAAGAAAAAAAAAAACATGGAAATCCTCCCTCTCACAAAATCTCTCTCATTCTCTCAATATCACATAGAAGTAGTTCTCTACTAAAAAGAATCTCTCTCTTTTAAAAGGAAGATTCCCACAAATTGGTATCTTGTTAGATAATAGCAGAGAAGATCCGAGGCGTCACAGTACATTGAAGGAAAAATCACGATAGATCAGTTCATTTGGAGAAGAAGTGTTCTTCAATGGTAGTTTTCTTCCTCCCTTAAAATTTCATGCTTAAATACTGTAAATTTGTTTATTGTTTCTTTTTTCTGCGATTTAACTTCCAAACAAATTCAAGGCAAAATTGATCACTCATTTCTACGGTTAGGATTCGATCCCCTCATTTGATATGTTTTCTAGAGTTACATCATCATTATTAGCTAGTAAATATGAGGCCTAATCTACCAAAGGATTCTTGGCGAATATAACCATCGCAAATGTGTCAAGCAAACGGTACTCTAGTTTGTGGTACTATTTTCATGTGAAAAAATGATTGGAATGTATTATAACAAGACAAAAACCTATTGAATTGACAAAAAAAAAAAGAAAAGAAAAAAAAAAAAGAAAGAAAAAATTGCATTCTCACATTTAGATGGCAATCTATTGCACAAATGTGGGTAGATGAGTATATGATAATTAATATATAGTGAAATGAGCTTATAATAGTTGTAATTATCTTAAAATATGTTATTGACTGATTTTGAGGTGATTTAGTGAACTTTGAGGATATCTTTTTTTTTTTTTTTGGTTAACTACAGCCGCATTAAGGAACTCTTATTTGTCAAATTCATGCCCAATCCACTTCGACGGTTGTTTTCTTGGTCAGAAGCTGTTGTTCAACGCTTAAAAAGTTGGGTAATCATTCAGACCATGATTTTAGGGCATTTTTCAACCAATTTTGACCTATAAAAGTAAGAAGCTCCTCTTTCTAAGAGCGGCAACTCTCCATCACTGTGATCATCATAACTCTTCATCGTTCCTATCATCAACCCCATGGACATCCTCTCAATTTCACAAGTTAGTAGCCTGAAGAACAAATGTGCTTTTGAGGTGTTGAAAAGCACTTTCTATTCTCTCAAATTAAGGGAGTTTATATTAGATTGCACTTATTTGGTAGTGGTTTTCAAGTCAAAATGAAGAAAATTAGAAGTGAAAGCCAAAAGATCTAAACTGAGTGAGAATCCAGTGAAAAAGAGAAGAATAATACACATTTTCCAAAAGCAGGGTAGCGCCATGCGCCAGTACAATACTGTCACGGCTCTTTTTCCCGAGAGATCAGTCTGCTTCAACATAGCATCAGCACAGCGATGCCATTCAGTGGCGCGACGGCGCCAACTTTCCATATCAGTTAGCGCCGCAGCGCTATTGACCAACATTGCGACGCCAGCTTTCCATAATTGAAGATTTTGTATTTTCGGAAAGAAATTTGGACAGCCAACTCTATAAATAAGAGGGTTTCCAGCCGCCCTAATCACGAATCTACAAACAAAAAAAGACACAAAAAGGAGAGAATTGAGTGAAAGTTTGTTAGAGAGTTTGAAGAATGAGTTGGCTGCAAGGAAGAAGAAAAGAGTTCAAGAGAGAGTTGTAGTGTCGTTCGAGTTCTGACGTGAAAGCCAAGGAGATCATGACACTACTCCCTCAATCAAAAGCCTCTTTTCAATAGAGTTTCCCTTCCTTTACACTCTTTCTTTGTTTATATTGTTTAAACATGTTGCTTTAAGCTATGAGTGACTAAACTCTTTAGTTTTAGGGTTTTGATGAATTGTTTAAGAATTCATGTTGATATTGTTGACTAGTCTACATGGTTTTGTTGTAATGATTATGATTTTCTTTGTTATTGTACTTAACTTTTGTTGAATGGCTATGTTTGAATGTTAGATTAGATGTATGATTGGAAAATTGTATGTTTAACTAGATCTATAACAAAGAATTGTTGTTAATCCCTCATGAAAATAGTTAGGTTGACAATGAAAGTTGCTAAAGACTATTCTTAATGTCATATAATTTGTATTGATTTCAAGAGATTAGTTAGCAATTGAGTTTCATGAGAAAGGGTTGTTTTTTAGAGAAAATCACTTAGAATTAAGTTTCTAGACTTAGGCATATGAATTACAATAAAATCCATGAACCTTAGAATATTGCAGGATGAACTAAACATTGATTCATTATTTTAGAACTTTCTTTGTCTCTTGTGTTTCTTTCTTTATTTGCTTTCATTATTTAGTCTATGTTTTTAAAATTCACAACTTCAATTCCAATCCTCAAATAAAATTGATTCGATTCTATAATAGCTAAGTAACTTTAACCTTAACAATTTTGGATCCTCAGTGGAACGATATTCGGACTTTACCGTTTTATATTATAACTTGACTTGTACACTTGCAGTTATCACTTAAAGTGCGCATCAGGCATAGCTTTAGGTCATTTCATCCCGTGAAAGCGCGTGATGAGGAACAATTCCTCACCACACACTTTATGCACAAACAAATTTAATTTAATTAAAACATACATTCAAAATATATAAATAATTAAACACACTAAAGTGGACCGGATTTGGCATCTAAAAGCTGAAAAACAACTAAATTATTACAATAATAATTTAAAAACAGCTTGAACCGCTCCTGAACCCTTCGAACCAGATGGAAACTGACCGACCGGATCAAACCAATCCAACTAGACCATTCTTCTTCGCGTGCGCCTTTTTTGGAAAAATATGAACAGCGTCGCAACACTCCGCGACAAAATGTTGCTCCCTGTTTTCCTTTCAGCTGATCTTCTTCTCCAATTTCTTCAAATTACAGCATAATTTCAACTCTAATGACTAGCAAATTTACAAATCCTTTGTCACACATTAAAGCCCGTAAACAAGCAGGCAATTACAATAATTAGAACAAAACAAATCTCAATTAGATGCCAAAACAATATATATATATATATATATATATATATATATATATATATATATATATATATATAAAAAAACCAACTTTAGCAACCACAACATTCATCTCATGAATTAACACCGACCAAGCTTAACTAACATAAATGGAGTGTTTAAAACATGCTCTATTACCAATTGAAAAAGTAAGCAATAAGCATATGGAAGCAGTTAGGATTTAAAACACTCTAACTACATAATTTTAAGAATTAAACATATTTGTTCATGAACCCAAAAACAGAGTTTTGAAACTTACATAGGTATAGCTCAAAACTGAAGTAATTCATTGGTTGTATTTGATCACGAACACTTTGTAGACCACCACTAGAATCTTCCTCGTTAATCTCTGGCCTTAGAACGGATTGTGAAATCTAGATTATGATGAATTTGGAGCAAGTTTGAAGGTTAGGGGGAGTTTGGAGTTGAAGAGTTCTTAGAGGAAATTTTTGTGAAAATTCTCAGCAATCATCATCCTTTTATGATGTTAATCAACTTTTATTTAAAGAAGAAAACATGCAAATCAAATTAACCTCAATTAGACACCAAGTAAGCGATTAATTAAATGGATTTTTCTGTGGTTTCATGAGGGTTTGAGAAGAAAACCCCTCTTCCTTAAAATTCATGCAAAAATTGAATTTCCTAAATTCAATTTAACATTAATTCTATTAATTAATTTTAAATAAAATGAATAGTTAATTAAACATTTTAATTAATTATATTAATTTAATATTAAAATATTTATTTAATTCAAATAATTACTTTTAAATAAAATTAATTTTAAATAATTAATTAAACATTTTAATTAATTATAGTATATTAATTTTTCACAAATCCCGATTTTTCCAAATCCGATGAATCTTTATTCATGTGAAAAATATTTAAATCACATTTAAATATTTTCAACTCTCCATTATTGTTTAAATCATAATTAAACAATCATATGTTTAAATAAAACGTAATACTTACTCCCTAAACCGAATTTGAATGTTTCAATTTCCCTCATCACACTATTCTAAGGTTTAGTCTGATATGAGCTAACAGAGGGACCTAATGGACCTACAGATCATGAGCTCCAACAATCCAAAATTAACCTGCTAAACTCTTTAACCTAGTTAATTAACATTCGTTAACTATCGGGACATTCCACTGTAGTTTAGTAGTTGTACGCTCCTCACTGTAGATATATTTATGTCCACTTGATATAACCATGATTGGAAGTCGACTTCATAAGTTATTCGTAATTATAGTTAGGTCAAAATTTTCGTTTTACCCCTATAATTACTTGTGTTCTTTAAGTCTCACTAATCCTCTAATAAACAATTGATTTGTGGTCCAACCATCAAACTAAGCCCCTCTCGGGCCAATCAGAGGGTAGGGACCCTTGCTCAAGACCCGGAGTCAGTACTTAAGGGAACAACTTCTCTACTAACCTAGAATTACGTAGGTGTGAATTCCAATTTCCATCTCGCAAAACTATGTCATCAGCTATCTATCTGGTCGTATCCCTAAAATGGTAGGCTTATTGAGTCGGCGAACTCGGGTTACTCTCACCCCTGCAGATTAAAGGATAATTTTAAATAAACAAAAGTTCATAGTTAGCTTAGGATTAAAATCGAGTTACCTAAGCCATCATATTGAAATAATCAGTCTTAACAGTAAATGACGTTTATAAAGTAAAAATGATTATTTCATGGTTCGGTCTTATGTAAACTCATTGCATAGAATGCCCCACTTTCATGTCTCAACATGAACAATATAAGATCACATCGTCTATATTAAATACAAAGTGGGCCGCATCCATAGTGTCTCCAAGATAAGGTACCCAGCCTTATCCCTATACTATAGACCGTTTTGGCTATTACCTAAACTTGATCGAAATTTATGTCTACACATAAAGTCTAAGTATTCGAGCTATAGCTAGGGGTTCTTAGTTTATTGGATTTAATAAATGCAATTCACATATTCAATAACATTACTGAATAAACCTCGATAACAACTTTATTGAGAATATATTCAAAGTTTACAAACCACGAGTTTTAGGACATAAAACCCAACATTCCATTATCTTCTCAATTATCTTCTCCATATATTTACCTTTTCCATATCTTATAAACTCTATAAATAGTGGTCATTGGGACTTGTGAGATGCATGATTGAATACAAAATACATTCCCTCTCTACTTTATCTTCTCCCTACTTTGTTATTATTCTCTTGTTTTACAGCAATCATTTTAATATAAGATCTTTTAACCTAATTAGTTCATATAAATATGACTTTACAGAGAACTCAAAAAATTCTAAATCATTACGTATTGCTCCTCTCCCTCTCAAAAAGAAACAATACAGAGAAAAGTCCTTTGAGTTTTTTTCCCTTCTCCCAATTTCCACATTTCTTTCAAGAAGGCTCCCATAAGGCAGATTCTACCTTAGATATAGTGGGAAAGATCTCATGGATGAGAATTGTCAATTCAAGGAGAAGTTCACTATCAGTTGATTCAACAAAGGTAAAATTCAGAACATGCTCAACCCTAATTTACTCTTTTTTTAATTCAATCAAGGACCAAAGTGTGTGATTTCATCACTTCCGTTGCAGGATTACAGGGTTTGATCACTTCATTAGGAGTGTTTTTAAAATACAAGCTAAAATTTAAAAAATGATAAAAAAAATGGTTTTTAAAACTTATTTTTGTTTTTAGAATTGGCTAAGAATTCAAATGTATATATAAAAAAGATGAATGGTTTGTTTGGAATACCTTTTCAAGTGTTTAATATAAAAATTAGGTTGTTTTGAAAGAAACACAGTGTTTGGCAAGCACTCAAAATGGATTTTGAAAGCCATCAGTGTCTTTATTTTAAACCGTTCTTATCAAAAGTGTTTAAATAAAAATAAATTTTGAAAAATATTTATTTTTAAGTTAATCCAAACAACCCGAAAACCATGGTTAAAAAATTGTTAAATAAACACAATTTTCAAAAACCAAATGATTATCAAACAAGCCTAAGAATCTTTTAGGTATACTAGTATTTTAGCACGTGCTTTGCACGTTTATTTATTTTTTTATATGTAATATTCATTAGAAAACTTTTAAATAATGAAATATATTATTTTTGATTGTTCAACTCAAAAAAAATAAATTAATAAGTGATCATATATTAAAATTTAAAATTTAAAAAACTCACAAAATTATATCAATTGCTTTTATAATAATAATATTTCTTTCTATTTATTATTATAATAGAATGTAAAAAAAATATTTATATGAACAAATTTATAAGGAACTGTAACCAATCCAACCAAAAATTATAAGGAGAAACAATAAAATTATTAAATGAGAAAAACAAATCTGCTTTATCGAAAACATTTGAAGTTTTGTTGAAAATTGGTATAAAATTGACATTTAGTTGTAGAAGATAAAGCATAACAAAACTGTTGAGATTCCAAAACTTAGATATTCATTGTTGATTATAATTTAAAATAAATCATAATTTTTAAATTTCATTTATATAAAAATGAAGGGATAACTTTTAGTAAATTCAAACTATTTATATTCTAACTCTTTAAATTCTAACTTTTCACATAATTATTCAACAATGTAATTGATTAAATAATGATCCAACCATTATTACTTTAAAATTAGCTCTTAAAAATTCTATATAAATAAATTTTAAAAAATTGAATATTAATATAATTAAATGTAATATCGTAAATTTTATAACTATTTTAGAAAATAATTTAAGAAAACTTTGAATTCATATTCTTCCCTTGTCCCCTTCTCTTACCTCTAATTACAATTAACAATAGAATTTAAGTAGTTAAATAAGTTTAAAAAATAAAAGTGTAAGTATAGGTTAGCACTCAACATTTTATTAATAAAGAAACTCAAATAAGCTTTATACTTAAAAAAGAATGAACGAACAGAGAAAAAATTTAAACTATGTAATTAGGAGAGAACATACATCAGGTTGGGCAAATTATTTACATTATTTAGAGGGGTCTAAATAATTTAGATAAATTAAAATTCATAAAGTTTGATAATCAATGAATAAGGAACGGAAATTAAAATGTATAAAAATAAACAAAAGATTATAATAAAAATTTATAAACCAATAATAAACGAATAAAAAAAAAGTATACTTGTAAAAATATAACATGAAAGCTAATAAATATTTAATAAAAAAAATAAACTAAAATTCTAAAATGTGCAAATGTTTCAATTAATTTTATTATTTTATATACAGTTATGCATTTTCTTATAATGATGGAAATTATATCTAAATTAGTTTATGTATTTTTAATTTGTCAATATTTTAACATTTACTCTATCATCAAAAAATCTTAATAATTATTATCATTTTAGTTTCTTACCACAAAACTTTCAAATTGTCGTGGAAATAAAATTATAAGATATTTTAAATTTCAAAATTTTGTATTTTCTATAATTAAATATAATTAGAAAAATTATAATTTTAGAATAATTTATGTATATGTATAGTTTTCATATTCCTTTCACTTAACTTCTATAAATGTATTAAAATTGCATTAATTATTTCCTACCACTTTCTCTAGGAAACTTACCTTATATTTTATAGTTTTAAATGTTTCAATTAAACAAAATATAGGTATTTTTTTTTAATATTATATTGAAGTATTTGTTTCTAAAAACGATATTTTTATCTATCCTTAACTTTTTTAATTACCTTATTTTTAAAGGATCCATAAAAAAAAACATCAAACTAATTTTTGTTATCTAATAAACTTTTCAAGCTCAATAAAGATATAACTAGTTTATTAACTTGATTTTATATTGTAATGAATGAAATTTTCTATCACAAAAATTTGTTTATTTCCAACCTTTTAGTTTTTATTCCAACTTTTTTAATAATTAATTTAATAGATCAATATGTATTATAAATATTATAATTATACACATGTTCATAACCCCTATAGGTTACAAATTCATTTATTAACCTCCAATTAATCCATAACCTTATTGTCCCCTTTTTATGTTTGGTTATTGTAACCAATATCCTCACAACCCTATAAATAGAGGTTTTAGAGATCATATCTAAACACACCTCAATTAAATAATACGTATATATTCTCTACTTTCTTATCTCAATTTCTCTCTTATGTTCTTATATTTGTTCTTTCCTCTCCATTTTATAACATGTTATCAGCAA
Source organism: Citrullus colocynthis (assembly GCA_031780015.1). NCBI lineage: Eukaryota > Viridiplantae > Streptophyta > Magnoliopsida > Cucurbitales > Cucurbitaceae > Citrullus > Citrullus colocynthis. Next base: position 1,322,751 of record QLSR01000253.1, read on the forward strand.
GAGTCTCTACCACTTTGAAGATTTTCTAATGATTAGATTTGATTCATTAGAATATCAAGAACGCTAAAAATCCGCTAGATTTTTCTCTATAATTTTTTAGATATTTAGAATTTCGTTCAAATGTGGTAAGTATTTTGATTTTGGTGATTTGGTCTTGTTTGAATTTGAGGAAACAAAATTATACGTATGTGTTTGATGTATTCATCATTGACTTTCTCATCACCATCATTCATCTTTATTCTATTAAAACTAAAGTCCAAAAGAAGGTGAGTATTTTAAATTTTCATACATGAAACATATGTAGATTGTGAAATTGAATTGCAAATTTGATGTTAATTAGGTTTGTGTGGGAAAAAACAAAATTATATGATAAATGTTTACTTGTGTGGTTGTGGCCCGTGCGTGTGCAAACACAAGCAAGTAATCAATTGAATAAAAAAATTTGCAATGTTTATTCTTGATTTGGTGTTTAATCTGCCCGAAAAAACTTTTGGTAAAGAAAAATTGATAGTCAACCAAGATATATCTTGAGTTTAAATTCTAGTAATTTAAATTGTCTTCAATTTCTTAATACTACCAAATTGTAAATTGTCATTTATGTTTACAATTGTTTGTTACTTTGCATAAAGTATGTCATTTAGGCTAAGGTTGTAAATTATAATCTTATTTTAGATTTGATTGAGATGTTTCCGAATTAGTTTATATGTTTATATATTTGAATAGGAAAATTGAAATTAGGATGTTTATCTTTCATCTTTCTAATGGTTGGAATTTTTTAATAGGGATTAAGATTCTCTCCTACTTATATTATCCTTTATCTATTAAGATTGTCTTCCAATAATACTATCTTTTATCTTTGAAATATGATTAGAATAAATATCCAAGACTATCTTTAATTTTATTTTGAAAGGATTAGATTTTAAAATATTAGAGATTATTTCCTAAGTAGATTAGTTCTTTTTGAAAAGATTAAAAATAGAGCTTAATGATTCACTTGAGCCATTAATATATTAATTAGCTATTAATTAAAAGATTAATGAATTAGAAATTTAAAAAAATTAGGGGAACTTTGTCTAAGGATTGTTCTCGCTAGGTTGCGGTATTTAAGCTGACCGTAAGAAAACATCCCTACCTGGGAGTCGAATTAGTCAAATTTTTGTCATGCTGATATTGAAATTTCTTTGATTGTTGAATATTTTAGTTATTCTTGTGTGAATAAATTTGCAAACTTTTGAAATGTATAGTGATTATATGTATTTGATTAAATTCTCTCGTGACAAAGTTTCTGAAAGTTATGTATAATAGTTAATTACTATTCCTAAAGTTGATTTTGATTTGATGTAAGTTGCATAAATCAATTAGTTCTCATTGTTTTTGTCTTGCACTTGTAATTGCACGTATTTTAAATTAATAAATGCTTATAAACTAATAAACATATATTACTTTCGTATATCAAACATGCTCTGCTCTTGCATTAGCAATTTGAGAAAGAAAGTTTGAAAAATATTGTGATGACACATTTATCTAATCTTTTTTAAGGTTGAATAAAACGAATGAGCATATTATAATGAATTTCGACAAAATAGTTCAATATTGTTCCCTAAAGTGAATGTTTAATATTTAATAATTGTAGTCGAAATCATATTATAAAGGAAGAAATAATTATTCTAATAAAACCACACATATAATGTTTTGACAGAGAATTTTATTTTTCAAATGTGATACAAAAGAGGTAATAATATTGTACCTCTCATACATTAAAGTCTTGTTAAAAATTAAAATCCTCAATAATGAAAAAGAAAATGTGAAAGCAAGTTTTGAGAATTTATTTGAATCTCTTCAAGAGATAATTTATTTTTTTAACCCCTAAATATGGTATTATTTGTAGAGATGTACACCGGTTGGGATGGATTAGGAGCATTTTTTGGACCAACTCGAAAATTCAGGTTGGTCGGGTTGGCTACCCGAATAGGGTACCCAACCCAACCCTTAAAATTCGGGTTGGGTTGTCGGGTTGTGTATTTTATTTTTTTTTTTCTTTTTTCCTATTTTTTGGTAAAACATATTGGCATATCCATGAAACACTAATTGGCATATCCATTAATCCAAGATAAAAGTATAAAATAGTTTTTAACCCTAACTTAAACTTATAATATATATATATATATATATATATATATATATATATATATATATATATATATATATTTTTTTATTTTATTAATAAATATTTAGGTGTTTTTGTATCTCTCTCTTATAAATATATATATATTTATAAGAGAGAGATACAAAAACACCTAAATATTTATTAATAAAATAAAAAAATATATATATATATATATATATATATATATATATATATATATATATATATATATATTTCTTTTAATATTAATATTAGAAATTTAGGTTGGGTTGGATCAACCCGATTTTTTCAAAATTGCAACCTGAGACCCAACCCAACTTGAAAAATACAAAAAAAATTAACTCATCCCAACCCAACCCTTATTATTCGGGTTGAGTAGTCCAGTTTGTTCGGGTTGTCGTGTCATTTGAACACCCCTAATTATTTGGATGTTACAAGTTTCTTAAAATCTCTTGAAGAGATGATTATTCTTTTTGACCCACTTGTATATGAGATATTTGGATTGGTTTTGGATCTTCTGAAGAGAAGAGGAATAATTGATATCTATGTTTTGCATATACTATATCTATGCATAGTGTATCTATGCATATTATACTTAAAGTAGACAATACATTTCCAAAATTTAAAAGGCTTGAAGCAAAAAGTCAAATATGATATTAAGTCCTGTAGATTTGATTATTAAAGATTTTGGAAAAGGAAAATAATATTTTGCCTAGAAAAGCAAGATTTATCATTGATATACTTTATTCTCTTGTAAATAAAGAGAAATTCAGTAAATTTGGAAGGCATATGTTGTATTTGATATTATCTAGAGAGCTAATTGATAATAAGAATGATATATGATATTTATATACTATATCTATTGTCTCCTACGGGTAATATATATAGAAAACTTGTCTACCTTTCTTTCTTAATTGTATTACACACATTCTTGTAATTGATATATATGCAATAGTGAACCTGAAATTCATTAATCCAAATACATTTTTATTTGACATAATAAGTCATTTTGGGCAATAGTGAAAATAATTATTAGAAATATACATTGACATCCACTAAAAAAACTAGAAGATTCTTCAATCTAATAAATTGTCATGCGTGGCTTTCTCTTAAGAGATTAATTATCAAACTCTTGCTAGCTAAAATTGAAATTGAACCTTTACTAGTTTTTTAACGGATTCATGGAGCAGATTTATTAATCCACCAAGTGAACTATTTAAATATTTTATGCTTTTTTTTTACGCATCCAGTTGATGGTCATATACATCCTTATTGTCATATCAAAACCTTACATCTGCAAGGTTAGTTGCTCAAATAGTTAAGATAAAGGCATAAATTTCATGATTGTGAAATTAGAATTTTTGTTTAGACAAAACTAATGAGTTTACATCTCAAACATTTGATAATTATTATTTTATATTGATTGGGATAAGTGTTGAACATCCAGACATTAGAGAATGTCAAACATTTGAGATACAAGTGAGTATTTGTAAGAAAAATAAATAAAATAAGGTCACAAGATACAAAGTGAGATAGATTCCCCAATTATTCTCACAAAGAACTGGTATGAGGGAACATATTCTCTAATAGTGGATATAATAGCATGAGATATCTAATTTATCTTATTGTGTATCAATAGCTTAACATACATCTTAAAGATGTGGTCATATTGCATTTATATGAATCTCTTAACAAAGATATTTAATTTATGAAAATCCATGAAGGATTAAATATATGAATCTCTTAATAATGATATTAGAGAATTATGTTTATCACAGAGATTCTTATAAAACATTCTTGACGAATGTGATATTAGCACCTTATTAAATATTTGTTGAAATAAAGTTATAAAATAACTCTATTTGTCCATATGACACTATAAAGCAATCATAATCAAGATTTACTATATATGTATTGTGCTAATCTAAATATATAATGGAAACTCCAAAAGAGATTTCAAAGACAATAAAGTTTCTTAAGAAAGAAATTGAGATGGAAGTTTTAGAAAACAAAGTTTTGTCTTAGCTTGCAAATAAAGCATAAAATAGATGAGATTATATCAAGTTATATATAAAATATTGTATATAAACTAGTTACATCATTGAACACTCCTATGGTAGTTTTAAAAAAGATATATCATTCAATCTAAGAATATGATAATGAAAAACTTTGGGTCTTGAAGAGCCATAGTTTTGAAATAAATGTATTTATATATTTTCTTGTTATACATTACCTTTTGTAGTATTTTTAGTACTTGTGCTACATAAATATAATATTCCTCTAAAAGAAAGATATTGGAGTAGAGTTGAACATATTATGTTTTATTTGAGAATTAGTTTATATTAATTTATTTTCTTTCCAATAAATCTAATTATGATTTAGTTGGTTGTTAAGATACAAGTTATTTATCTAACCCATAAGAGCTAGATCTTAAATAGTTTACTTAATTTGTACAAGAGATAAATTTTTATATTATGCTAGTCTTTGAAGCAAATTATAACAATTACTAAAATGCTAACAATTCATGAGGCTAGCCAAGAATGTTATTATATGAAGATAACATCACAGATAAACTTCTATATTCATGACCTTGAAGAAAATAGTAGCATCATGATCCAACATTAAAAGATGACTTGGCAAACTTATTATGAAGATGTTATCAACAAGATTTGAGAAGTTAGTACACAACATTTGAGTGTGACGACTATAAGACATCAAGTGATGTATCCATTAGGGGAGTAAATTTACTGTCCACTTTTTCCTTGACTATAGTTTTACCCACTAGGTTTTCCTAGCAAGGTTTTCAATAAGATGGACATTAAAGTATATAAAATAATGTATTTTTTTCCCTTTACTATGATTTCTTTTCCCATTGGGTTTTTTCTTAGGAAGGTTTTAACGAGACATGTATTGTATATATTATGGACATCTAAGGAGGAGTGTTATAAATATCATAATTATATAGATGTCCATAACCCCCATAGGTTACAAATTCATCCATTAACCTCCTATTAATCTTAGTAACCTTCTTGACCTCTTTTTATGTTTGATTATTGTAACCAATATTCTCACAACCCTATAAATAGAGTTTGTAAAGATCATTTGTAAATACACCTCAATTGAGAATAATGCATATATGTTCTATACTTTCTTCTCTCAATTTCTCTCTTATTGTTCTTATATTTGTTCTTCTTTTCTCTCCATTTTATAACAATATGCTATTTATAATTGAATTTTTTTTGTGAGCATGAAATTACATAGATTTTTTACTCAACAGAAGTAACAAAAACTTGTAATTGGTCGATAAACTTTTATTTTTTCAATAAGCATTTTAAGTAAAATAACAACACATTGATTCTAGAAGAACAATAAAAAAAATAGTAACAAAAAAATTAAGACATTAGCTACACATACCTCAAGATAGATTTGCTCACTTGCTAAACAAACATTATATTCAACTTTATCAAAGTAAAGTTTACAGTTAAGTAGCAAAGCCAAAAATCCATTCATAAAAAAGAGAAAAAAAAAATGTAGAATCTGAGATCTTGATTCAACACATACATTTCTTGCAACTAGAATATAATATTAATATCTTGACATGCTTCGTAAATGGAAAATATTTTAAAAGCAATGGATTGAGAGAACAAAATGGAGAAAGAATGAAACTCAAGTGTAGTGTTGGTAAAAAAAATGTTGAAGAAAGCTCCCTTTTTATAATAGTTAAAGATGAGACTTACAAAAACTTTAGGAATACTACAACTTTTAAAATTCCAATATTAATTATAACTAAAGTAAAAAATTAAACTCTTTTAAGTGGAAATTTTTTTTTTTTTTTTTTTTTTTTTCATTCCAACATTATCGTATTAATTTATTGTTGAGAGTGATGGACTAATTAATTAATTTAGTATTCATATTTAATCGATTATGGCATATTGTGTAAATAAAAAATGAATGGTGGGCAAAAGTGTCCAAAAATATTTTTCCAAGTTTCTTACCCTTTAATATATTATAGATTAGACATAACATTGAAAGTTCAAAAATCTAATCAGTGTCTTGTAAAGTTCATGGAGTTATTGGATACAATTTTGGAAGTTCGAAGACCACACCCAAGTTTCACAACCAAGTTTTTAGGGTTCAACGATATGGAGTAGGCTCGCTAACCTTTTTGTCAAGGGTATATGTCTAATTATTTGAATTATACTTGTGGTAACTTATCTATAACCATATTAGTAGTTCGATGCAGTTTTACTTTATTTGATACTTTTCTATATTCAAATTGTACCAAAAAATTTATATAAAAGAAATACTATTAGTGCACATCACTGCCTGCGAGAAAAAAAAAATGGTACGATTAATTATTATACAAGATAACTTCATTTCAAAGTGAGTATAGATCAGCAAAAAAAAAATACAATGAAATGAAATGGTTCTAAATTATTTAATTAGAGAGACGGAAACTAATGGATATTATTAAACAAAAAATGTGGATATTTTAGCAGCGCTAACCAAACTTTTGAAATGAACGTCCAAATTAAATAATTTAATTAGAGAGAGATTTATTGAATATTGAACAAAAAATGTGAATTTTATAGAATTGTTAACTCAACTTATGAAAGAAGATAATTATAATAATACTGCAGGAAAATTCAATATTATTAATAAAGAAATCTCTGCATTGAGGATAGGAATCAACTTATTGTTTCATCCTTATCCTAGCGTTGAATTAAAAGAAAAGGAAAAAGAATATATAATTTCTTACTTCCATTGACTTGCTTTCCATTTAAATAATTTTTGGTAACATAAAATAAAATAAAACAAAGAAACATATGAAAAGGCATTTTCCATAAAGTAGGAGAGACCATAGAATCAACCAACACATAATAATAATGATGATGATGATGGATATGAAGAAATAGAAGAGTAGTCCATTCGATCCAATCAGCTTCATTTGTTATTATATTTTAATACAATAAAATAAATAAAGTAGAATCACACACAAAACAACATAACGTTTTAACCTTGGGCCTCCTTATGTATGTCATCAACACCAATTCCACATGCTGCTATTTCTTTCTTTGGAACCCTCTCTTTCTTTCTGCATAGCTATCATTATCACCCACCAACCCTCTACATCTTAAATTAGTATTTAGGGAAGAATGCATTTTTAATCCTAAACTTGTCCAGTTCTATTAATTTATCTTTAAATTGAATTTCAATTTCTACATAAGCATTACAATCTGAACCTTATATTTGAAAACAAATGATAAAATTTTTTGTTTGAAATTTTGTTTTAAAAAATATATATTCTCACATTGAGATGAGTGCTAGCTAGTGACTAATACTTCAAAAAACACCTCAAGAACTACCAGACCCCTAACAACTACTAGACCATCTCATTAAAGGTCAAATATCCAAATATATCTCTATGAAAGAGAATCAGCCCACTTTTAAGAATACAAGCAATTATGACCTTCTATCCTTAGTGAATTATAAACTATATTAAAAATATAAAAAAATTATTTTAAATGACAAACTTATTAAAAATATTTTAAAATAATAACAAAATATCATCGCCTATCTATAATAAGCCGCAATAAACTTATATATATCACAGATAAAACAATAAAATTGTCATTAATAAATATTTCGACTCATTTTCCTATATTTCAAAAACAACCTAAAAAATATTCTAATAAACTTTGTTTTAAGAAAACATTGGACGATAATTAAATAAAATACAATACAAATTTAATTTTTCCTAATATTTAATAATAGTGATTGCCTAACAACTTTGGCCAAGGATCTGACCAAATAATACCACGTTTTTTATTTATTTATTTATTTTCTAATTTAAAAGTGAGGTCAAACTAAAACAATTTTTTTTTATCTATAATCAATCGATTTTCGTGTTTTTTCTTAAACACGGTACATTTCATTATCTTATTTACTTATGGGATTCACTATCTGATTAAATATGGTTTGCAATGTGCTAGACAGTACGAAAATCATGTGGACTAGATTCAATTCACCTAAAAATGGCCTGATTTTCAAACAAAAACCCCTAATTTTGTCATTTAGATTCTATTGCAAATGGAACAATTCCCTCCATTGAGACCAATAATTGGTATCATAATCAATGCTCTTCAAGTAGATTCAGCTATCAAGTGCCTCTAATGAAATTTCTCTATAGCTAATAATAACCAACCACAAACATTATGAAACTCAGCTTTGCACTTCAATTACAAACATATCGGTTCAAAAGCACAAGCAACCAAAGTATAGCTGGGGTTCTGCACTTGGGGATGAAGATTTGGGGGGAAATATTAACTGAATTCAGGTTCCAGTATATAAAAATCCAGGATTAATCAAACTAGAGGGCGCAAAGCTTACTGCTAGTAGAACAAAAGCCAACTCTAGTGGTGTATGTATGTTGTATATGTATATATGTATGTATTTTTGTACTCACACAAATATAAACACAATGTTTTATACAAATCTAATGTGCAAGGCAAATGTTTGATAATACATTTCTTTTATAGGATACTAATAAATTATATTTCAAGTTGAGAGAACTGCAAAAAGAGGGGATGAGAATAAATACTTTCCAAGAAAAAAACAATTTATACGCATTTGCTTTAGAGTTATATTTGTATCAAATAAAACCTCAAACTAATAATTGTCAATTTAAACCTTGAACATTAGTAAATCAATTAAAATCTTCTATTAGTGATTTATTAACTATTTTCACTCGAATCCATTTAAACTCAACTCAAAATCACCTAATAAAATTATTCTTCCAAATTTCTATCAAAATAGTCCAAAAAAAAAAAAAAAAATTGATATAATTCTTCCTATATCAAGAAACATAGAATAAGGGAAGATAACCATTCATATTAATGAAACTCAATTGATATCCATGTGATTCTTAGCATCCCTCTAATATTACGTTAGTCCTTACATTTTATATACGTGTGAAAATTACGTACCGAACAGTTGTCAAACAAAATGCTAAGGAAGGGTTAACTTGATTCACATATTTAGTCTAGGATTTTAATTGATACTAAAAGATACAATCCCAAAGTTTACAAGTACAGATTGACTTTTAGCCATGCTTTTAAGTGATTTCAATTACCGAAAACAATATAATCAGGAAAGTAGGAGTACACGAACATGTACCTGAATCAGTTGGCCAAAATCAGTAAGGTCTTGGTTTCACCCGTTAATATGCTCCTGTTCTAAACAATTAAACAAATTAGATGTCTTCGTGGTTTACAGTATTCAATACTGAACTTCCCTGCTAGCAGAAGATATAATCGGATAAATTGTAAAAATATCAAAAGCTCGTGATACAATTAAGCGCTCAGCTTCGTTCCCTATTATACATAAGGAAACAGGTTATTGCCAATGGAGCAAGCATTTAAGACTAACCACGCATTAAAAACACAAAAACAAAACCATTAAATTCAACAACTGGAGCACATAATTTTACTCCACAAAATCATACATTATTCAATACATTTCCTTTAGATGCGATTCCTTACTTCATTTATCAGCACTGTAACTCCAATCACTAAGGATCCCTTTTCTTATCCTTTTAAAAGTTTCAATTTGGTCCATAGTTTGCTTAAATCTCCCCAAATCTGTTTTAAGGTTATCAAATGTCCATAGTTTTCTACATGACACATTTTTTTTCATATATAACAAAGAGACCACAAAATGGATAGATAGACCATAGATTAATGTGAATAAAAATAATTAAGGAGATTCAACAAAATCGTAAGAACTAAATTGAAACTTCTAAAACTATATAGATTTGTAAGGATACTGCTCGAAGGGTTTATAATATTCATAAAATATGATAATACAAGCCTTCTCCACCAGTTTGAGAAGGTGGATGTCTCTAGTCCAGAACTAATTGTTCCAACTAACCAAAAGGTAGCCCCTTACTGTTCCAACTAACCAAAAGCTAGCCCCTTACTGTTCCAACTAACCAAAAGCTAGCCCCTTGCACCCATCGCACTATAAATACAAACTATAATAAGCTACAATTAATTTTCATTTTTACCCACTCTACTAGCTTTGACTATTGCGGGTTTCATAATGCTAAACACTACACCCAGCGGTGACAGCCAACTTGTCCTCGAGGTGGGACTCGTGAAATTTTTGTTGCATGGTTTCCATTGTTTCCCACATCGCTTCATGCTTTGATAATCCTTTCTAGCCGATTAATAGCTTTGGCTTCCTAGTCATTTCATTTTTTTGAGTGGCCCAAACATTGTCCAATTATTCGTTCCATTCAAACAATTAGGTCAACATGGGTGGGTTGAGCTCTACTGCAACATTTGGCCCAACGGCACGCCTCAACTGGGACACGTGAAAAATAGGATGAATTGTCGATTGGGCTGGCTGTTCCAACTTATATGCAACTTGTCCAAAACTGTTTTATGCTCCATAGGGCCCAAAGCACTCAGGAAAGAGTTTTTCTTTGCTCTTTTGGGCTAGAGATCGTTGTCAATAGAGCCTTAATTTGAGATAAATCACCCACATCAAATTCCACCTCACATTGATGACGGTTTGTAAACTTATTCATTTGTTCCTGAGATAATCGCAACTGTTCCTTCAAGGCTTCGAGGGCCTCATTACGATTTTTTAGTTGGTCCAACATTGCATTGGCAGTTTTAAGATCACCATAAGGCAATAGGGGCGATGGAGCACATCCGTACACAACGTGGAATGGGGTGGTTTCGAGGGAATTATGAAAGGAAGTATCGTACCAGTACTCTGCCCCAGGCAACCTCTGGATCCACTGCTTGGGTCTCTCATTGTAAAACTATCTCAAATAAGTCTCCAAACATTTGTTAACTATTTTCGTTTCTCTGCCTAACCAGGGATGATACGCGATGCTTTGACAAACTTTGGCCCCCTAAACAGGAAAAGTCAGTCCAACGTGGCTAATGAAAACTTTATTTCGATCTAAGACAACTGATTGAGGAAACTCGTGGAGTCTAACCACCTCTTTCGCAAACAGAGTTGCCATTGATTTAGCCGAAAATGGATGACTTAGGGGAAGAAAATGTGCATACTTCCTTAGTCAATCCACCACAACAAAAATGGTACCATTTCCCATTGAGCAAGATAAATCTTTGACAAAATCCATCAAACTATCCTCCTAAATTCCATATAGAACGAGTAGCAGTTGTAATAGTCCCACAAGAAACTGCATCCGTCTTATTTCATTGACAAACCTGACAAGCTTCCACATACTTTTGGACTCTCGATTTCATACTTGGCCAATACAATTCACCCATGAGTCGTTTATACGTATGTAGAAATCCTGAGTGCCTGTCGACGACCAAATCGGGGTAAGTATGCAACACTGTGGATCAAGGGAGAGGTTTCTAATAACACCAATCGATCTTTGTAAAGGCGACTTTGCTCATCCTTTTGAAAGTCCTTGATAATTTGTCAGAGCTTGGGATCATCTTGCACATTCTGTCACACCACCTCTACATCCAAGATGTTCAAGGTTGTGAGGGAATGGTAGGGGCATACTTGATAGTCCATTAGCCACCTTATTCTCGACTATAAAGCACGGACACTCCTAAAATGGCCAAGTGTCGGTGTCAGGCACGTACCTGACACCGACACGCCCCGAAACGCCCTCGACACGTGTCCGAAACCCCAGCTAACAGGTCAATCGTTTTACTAATAAATTTTCTGTTTCCAACACAGTGAGACACGGCGGGACATGCCTGGAGACACCTCCAGGACACGACAAGCTGCAATTTTTTGAAAAGAAAAAAAACAATAAAATCGAACATTTAAAGCCCAAGCCTAGCCCATCTCTCTTCTGTTAAGTAAATAGATTTTTTGCAAAAGGGGGCTTTTGATGTGACAGCCAATGGAATAGGATGGGAAAGGTCAGAAGGAGGCTGGAAGTTTCAGAAATAAAGTACAAAGAGGACAGTTTTGGTAAATGGTTTGGTGTGGGCAATAAATGTTGGCGTGTAGTAGTGATGGCAATAAATGTTGGTAATAGATCTATTTCTGTTTTTTATTTCTTTTTCTTATTCTCTAGATTTTTTTTCCTTTTCTAAAATATTTCTTTCTTTTTCTTTACATTTTTTATTTAAAATTAGAAGACAAAAAGAAGGCTTGTTTATCTAATATATCTAAAGGTTTGTTTGATTCTATTTTGTAGTTTTGTTGTGTTAAACTAATTAATTACAATAAACATATGCACAACATATTTATTATTGTAAAGAATAAATATAATGTGTCCCCAATGTGTCGTGTCCTACTTTTTTCGAAATTAACGTGTCGCCGTGTCGGTGTCGAGTCATATTCATGTCGCATGTCAGTGTCTGTGCTTCAATATTGTATGTACAAAGTTGCACTTCTTCGGATGTTATGTCGTATTCTTGGGGTGTCGTGTCGTATTCGTGTCGCGTATCAATGTTTGTACTTCAATAATTGTGATAACAAGGCGACGAAGGTACCAACAGTGGCCACGAGACCCCAAGAATATCCTGTGAGACCCAAAAAACCTCAGTTCTTTGGCACTTGTCGGTCTTGGTCACTCAATCATAACTCTTATCTTCTCCATGTCAACTTCCACCCCCACCGTTGAGACCCAATGGCCCAACCAAATAACTGATGCATTCTTGCACAAAGTTGCAATTCTTAAAATATTAAATAACACCGACAAGTGGCCATGGTAGGAGTCTAAATCCAGACTGTACACAAGTATATCATCAAAGAATACTAAAACGAAGTGTTTGAGGAAAGAGCGGAATACTAGGTTCATCGGTGCCTGAAAAGTAGATGGGGCATTGGTCAAGCTGAATGACATTGCTAGAAATTTATAATGTCCCTCGTGCATGTGAAAAGTGGTTTCCATTATGATTTGATGGTATCCCAAACATAAATCTAACTTTGACTACACACCCTTGTAATTCATCCAAGGGTTCTCCAATGACCAAAACTGGGAATTTGTCTGGCATAGTCACACTATTTAGGGCATGGTAATCGACACAGAAATCTCGACTTCCATATTTCTTCTTGACCAATAATACCAAACTAGAGCACGAGCTAGTATTGGGCTAGATTATTATGACTTTTATGAACTAACATCGATCATCTTTTCAATCTCAACTTTCTAAACGTAGGGGTATTGATAGGGTCCCACATTAACTAGCGATTACCCTTCTTTCAATTGGATTCAATGGTCTGTCTTGCGCCAAGTGGTAGTCCAGTGGGTTGTCTAAACACATGCTCATATTTTGTAATCAATATTTCAGTGTCAACTCGAATCGGGTTCAGTGACACAAAAATCAATCTCAACCGATCTGTTTGCTAACATTGGGCTCTTATTTCTACCAGGAAGCCTTGGTCATGGGTCTGCCACTGTTTCGATAGCCTTTAGAGACAATTTTCTTCCTTAGTCTATGACGAATCCCCACAGAGAATCACATGATTCTTTCCCTTCCCAAACTTCAATGTCAATGCCTTACAGTCAACTTCAATAGTTCCTAACATTTTAAGCTAATGCATGCCCAAGCTAACATCAATGTTTCTAGGGGAATAAAGTCTTTTGCCACCGTAATTTTTGATAAATTAACCACGACATCTTACCAATATTGCGTCCTTTCATGGCATTCCCTGTCCCCATAATGAGTCGTTTCATGCACCGACAGTTTGTGCTTCTCCATCATACCCAATGAGATAAATTTGTACACGGCACAACTACCAAGACAGCCCCCTCTTCATCACCTATCTTTCCTCATAGTTCCAGGGTTCCCCACTACCGTATTTAACAATAGTTCGACCACTTCCCCTACTTCAATCGTCTCATTTTCAATGGTTTCACCTTCCCACTTCATCTCTTCACTCTTTTCATCTTCGTGAACCACCATAACTCTCAATACCTTGCTTTTACAGCAATGGCCAAGGAAGGTAATCAAAAAAGGAAAGAAGATGACTTTTCCTCGCACCGAAAGCAAAGGCCTTTCTCTTCTTGATTGTAGTTCAACATCAGTGAAGCAATTGTAAGTGACCTTCATGGGGGTTTGCGTCTGTCCTTTCAATGTGACTGTTTCAGTGGCGCTAGCATCAGTAGGGCATGGAAGGCTCTCCCTAAATTCGAAATTAGCCCATTGGGCTTGTTAACCTTTGAGAGATGTTTCTCTTTAAGTCCATCTCTTTTTTAGGCCATTAGGTTGCAATCTTCCACCAATTAGGTTGTCTTCATCAGTTGATCAAGGCCCAAAGGCTCAAAACATAGTATTTCCACCCAAATTATCGAGTCTAATCTATTAAGAAACATGCTTTCCAAAACTTCATCTGACAAATGAGGTATGGGTGCTGCTAATCTTTCAAATTTGCGCTACAAATCTACTAATGATCCCTCTTGTCGTATGGTTAAAAATCAAGCACACAAATTGCCTTCATAGGATGGGAAGAAACATGTCAACAATCATTGCTGGAGGTCACCCAAATCCTCAAACAAATCTCTTTTGATCACCCAATGATATCAGTCTATAGCTTCTCCTTCAAAATTAATGACAGACACCATCATTTTTTCATCATCGGTTAAATCATGTATCTCAAAATATCGTTTTGTGCTATATAAGCACAAGTCTAGATCCACAACTAAGAATACAAGCATTTCCACTTTCTTGAATTTAGGTCGCTCGCTTCTCAACAGGGTCGCACCACCCTTGCTCGTCGAGCCTTTAGTCCTTTTCTGACACCATTCTTTTCGTTAGCAGTTCCCTTTCCTTTGTTTCTCTCATCTCTTTATTTTGTGATCAGCTTCGAGACAACTTAACATAATCGAATAGCAGGCCACTATTGCTTTTTGATTGTCCTCTATTATCTGTCGCCGATCTTCTATTCTTAGGGTGATCCGTTTCGTATTCTTCAACATATCCACCAATGACTTCTCTAAGGCTGGTGTTTTCTGTAACTCAGCCTTCACGGTTTCCATTCTCAAGTGCTAAAATTCCCAAAATTACCACTCTAATACCAATTGTAAGGATACCAGTCAGGGGGTTTGTAATATTGATCACAAAATATGATAATGCAAGTCTTCAACACTAGTTGGAGGAGTGGATGTCTCTCTAGCCTAGAACTAATGGTCTAACTAACCAAAAGTTAACCCCCATCACCCAACATCGCACTATAAATACAAAATATAAAAAGTAGCTAATTTCCATCTTTACCTCCTTCTAACACAAGTCTTGACTAGTGGGAGTTTCATAATCGATAATCCACCTAACAAGATCAAATTGAAACTCAAAACAAACCATCACCATAGCAATAAAGGCTAAAACTCTAATGTGCATGTGTGCAGAAATGCAATGCAGTGTATACATGCCAATATTATATCAAGGCATTTACCTTGCAGAATTCTTTCCAGGCGAGCAGCCTGCATGTTCTTTAAATCAATTGGAAATAGCAAAAGCTTAGATAGATGACCATGGATTTCCAGTAGAAGAATCCTCTTCTCCCACAAACTCCACCATATTGGTACTGGGCGCTGTCTTGGTAATATGAAAAGAGAAAAGATTCAAACATTGTGAACATGAAATTCAGTTCGTACAAACATAAATGCAGCGTACACAATGGATACAGTTAGTGGCCCTTTGGTGGGTTGGAATCCTTTGAGAAAGCATTCTTTCTCAAACAATCAATTTTTTGCTGGTAAGATTTATTCCCCTAGGAATAGGAGTGAAACTAAGAACTTAACTGTTAAGAATCAAACAATCCATTTTTGTAGCATAAATTCCAATCTGAGTCCCCTGAAGCAATCAAGCCACCTCCATCTGTGCTAATGGATTCCGCACAAGAACAAGGTGCCCGATGAGACCACATTTCTTTACATTTGCGATATTCTTCGACTTCCTCGTTGACTAATAATCCAGGAGACCAAGAACTGTTAGAAACTATAGGATCAGCCTCACAATCATCATGTTCCAGAGGTGTCTTAAGGATACCTGACAAGCTAATGCTGCAAGAATCAACATTCTCTTCTTCATCTGACAAGCATCGACAAGTATCAAATTCATCCATCTCATAGATCCGGCTCATTAACCCTTCCCTCCATGATACTCTCATCTTGGATTTTAACGAATCTTCACAGGAAGAATTGCTATTCCTAAAGGCCTGATCTTCAAGAATCTTTTGAAATTGATGAAGATCCATGGAACTGGATATTGTGGCCAGACAGTCAAATTGGAAACTTAAATCTGCTATGCTTGTTATTGCATTAGGGCTGTCTCGAGGTAGATTTGCTGGTGAAAACAATTCAGACACTAAATTCTGATCACGTTTCTCACAACTGACAGCAGTTAACCACGGAGGGATAACTTTTTGAGCCGAATTTGAGTCTGATTGTGGTGTCTGGATAACATTATCACTCCTTAACGAGTCAATTGAGAATGGAGAATTCTCCCCATTGACTTGATACCTCTGTTGTCCTCCTCCCTCCTTTAAAATCACATCCAAGCAATTAGGAGCACTTGAGGGAGAGGTGTCCTCAAAGGATAAGGGTTCCAAGAAACCTTGAAACTCTGGAGGACTGTATATGTTGAGAGGAAGAGCATCGATAGATGATACCGAAGGAACAGATCGAAGTGCAATCGATTCAGCAAGATTCTTAGACTGACTTGAAGCATTTTCAGACTTTTCTTTGTGATCCTCATCCTCCTCATTGCAGGGGGATAAAAGCCAATTCATAGAAGCTTCAATCGGTGAAGGGACCTTTAAAACGACTGAATTGGAAGTGTCCCTTGTGATGCTTCCATCTTCCTCAAAAATCTGAACAGGCTTGACTTTAGAAATGGTCGCAGTATTCTCTCCAACAATAAGAAGCCCCCGAGGTCTGCACTTTCTCTTGTCAGAGACCCCAGAAACGACATAGCCAGCACCATAGCAAACCGGAGTAACTGCAGGCATAAGTGCTGAACCACACTGTAATTCTGGTGATACAGAGGCTTGAACAGGAGGCGTTTTGCTCTGATCTGTGTTTGAATTCTCCAGGGTTACAACCTTATCAACTGTTGGATCGAAACTAGAGCCGCTTTCCATTTTACGCATGGGAGTGAAATTGAAATCACTGGGAACTAAATTAAGATCAGAAGGTTCACATTTACCATCATCAACCATCCTCACTACACTGGGTGCCCCACGCTTCTCCAATTCCTCAACACCAGATGCCAACATTTTAGATTTGTGGGTAGCTAATGAACAGGGTTTCTTCCCAGATGGCCATCTATACAAACAGGGGGAGTTTTTCTTCAATGGGTCCAATTTAGTGGAGGTAGGTTTTGCAGCCCTAGAGTAGTTTTTAACAGCTGGTTTGGGAGCATTCTCCTTGAGCGGCTTAGATCTGAGAGGCTCAATGGGGCGACGATTGGAGGTAGATTTGGGGGTTTTGGAAGATGCTTTAAGCTTATTAGCAGGGGTTTTAGAAGAAGCAGAGGAATGAGAGAGAAAGAACCTGAGACAGCCTCTGGGGGCTTCGGAGGAGGCGGAGGAAGCGTCACTGCCGATGCTGGAGGTGTTGCAGGCGGTGGAAAAGGAAATGCCATTGAGAACATGGAAAGGGCTGCGAGGACCCTGCTGCTGCTGCTTCAGCTTGAGGTTGTGGTTAGTGGCGTGGATTTGAGAGGAATGCGAAGAGGAAGAGGAAGAGGAAGGTCTGTGGAGTGTGGTGGATGGAAAAGTAGGGCTCATGGTGAAATGGAAAAGCAATGTTAGATTTGTGGAGAAGAAAGGAAAGAAGAAGTGAGAGAAGTGTAGAAAGGAAATCGAGAGTGAGGAAGGTGAGAATAATACAGATGCATACTTTGTAATGAACGGGTGGAAAGGGAACTTGCGAAGGAAGGAGGACAACGACTCAGATTCACGCTTTGGGAATTTTCTGTTTGCTTCTTTCTTCGATTCAAATTTCAAATATTCACCTCATTTTCTTTTGTATTTGCTTGCCTACCCTTCCGCACTTTTTTATTTATCTTTTTTTTAATCACTTTTCAAGGGTAATTTGAAGAATAATATACTTCTACAAAATAATGACAAAAATATGGTGATTTAGAAATTAATGTAAAAAATATGATGGTTTGGAAACATATTCGAGAAATGGGCAGCTAACGAGGAGGTGAGTCGTGGACTCGGTCTACGAGTTCGGTTTACTTTTTTTTCTTTTTGTTTATAAATAAATTAACTAATTAATTACTCACTTAAATGAAAATTTGTTTCTTACTTATGTTCTTATTCAATTATTGTATTAATTTCGTTCATTCTAAATTTTTGAAAATGTAATGAAAAATCATTAATTCATTTAATTAAAGATAAACGTTAATACAAATCAGAAAATTTAAAATACAAGTCAGGTGCCACATAGTGGTCTTTTTTGCGTACGTTATCCACGATGAGACACAGGTACTTCAAAATGTTGTTGATGGTGAGTTACATCGTCAATATCCTGTTGGGTGACGACAGAAAGAAATTCATCATGTGCATAATACTCTTTTGATGACTAGAACTGGATGCAATGTCTGCATGTACTCACAATGACCGTCTAGGAGAAGATGGAACTGGATTAAGTAATATGTGAGGTTCCTGGTCATCGGGTTGCTTTGGAACAACTTCGTCATGTTGTCTCTGTCGTCTACGACGAATACGTCTTCAATTAGTGTCAGCAACATTGAGTCTCCGTGTATGTTAAATGATATTTTCAACATTTACCATGTTTTGCTCACATATTGAACTCAACTCTGGTAAATCGTTTTGTAACGAGTAATTATGCACATTGTGGACAAAATTATTCTGTATGATAAAAAATATATATATATATAAGTATAAAAGAATATTATTAGCATATAATTGAAAAACATTATATAATAAGATGCTTACCATGCAATAATAGTAAGCACCGTCAAGTGTGATAAATCTTCTTGTTATGGAGTCGTACCAGGACAAGTAATCATTTGACATATCTGACTCATGTATTATTTCTCCTCATGCACAAATGCCAAAAGAATATATATTCTGCATGAATTTGATGTTAGTTTTGGTCATGTTTACCTTTTAAATCAATTTGGTGTAGTTGAGGGAGTGTATTACACAACGTTGGTACCGTTTGCCACAGACCGAATTGTCTCAACACTCAATCTGGTTGATGCCACTCTACAATATGAAAGCATATAAGTGGATTTACCGTCAACCAAATGTCTTGTCCATCATGACAATAATCAGGCAACAACGACATAATATCTAATGGTGTATATGGCGCTCAATTGATCTAAAACCATGTACAAGAATAATTAGAACCCAAAAATATATGTAATATTCAGTTGTATGTGCAACATATATATTATTACATTATTCTACATCAAACGGTCAAATATTAAGCGATATACTAGCATGTCTACTGATTATTCAGATACAGTTAAGGCACCGCTCCATCTATCATATGGATATAAAATAATTAGAATACGTTACTATTTATATTGACAAAATAATATATATATATATATATATATATATATATATATATATATATATATATATATATATATATATATATATGTATAAAATAATACCTAACACTGAGTAGGCGTCCCATAAAATGATCTAGAAGTTGTAATTGGACTTGTGGTGCGACAATGTTAAATCTATCATAGGCCCATACTTGAAGTAGTATCAGTGGGTTTGCTATATCCAAAGCTTATGCACGACTAGCTCGACACAATTCTCTTGTACAGCCATGCAAGACAAGCACCAACTCACGAGTAATTACCAGCTCGCTCAAAACTGGCCAGTAGTGGGAGGAACATTAAGTGCACCAGCGTGTCAGACGTGTCAGCAAACAGAAAGCCTTCAGTAAGCTACTCGTGTACCAGGATTGTAGTGCACAGCAGCACTCAACCAGTACAGAAGTTCTAAATATGATTTCTCCCAATCGCCGAAGACTGCAACCAAAGCTTTTTTCTTTGCTTCCCACACATGTCTATATTTGACGTTATATCCGTACTGAGTGCTTCTTGTAGTATCGCCACAAGCACACTAGGATCAGCTCTAACCAAATTTTGAATTTCAATTCATGAAATTAGAATCAAGTTGTGAATGGTCTTGTGCCAATTCTAATGTATAAACAAGAATGATTCTCTTCAAGTTTAGTAATTTCAAACATCCCATGAGTTTTGCGTCAATAAGCATGCAACCTCCACCTACAATCTTCATCCCATTGTTTGCATCGCACATACTAAATATCTTGGTTCAATTCTACCACAGAAATTTAGTAGTGTTCAGTCACACAACATTTTTTTACTGCCATTTGTAAGTCTTCTTTCGCGTCAAAAAACATTCCTTTTTGTATTATACTAGAGTTATCTATATATTTTTCCCTTTTCTCCAAGGTTGATCCTTGTTCACAAACTAAATCAGTAATTTCCCATTCTATCTATGTAAATATCTTTAACGGAACCAATTCATTTTCATTTTCTATATTTCCTTCTTCTCCAAACAATTCATCAATTTCTACATCAATATCACTATCCTCACAATTTTCAGCTTCAAGAATAACTAAATCTTTTGGACGCAACGACATATTTAAATTCATTTACAACTATAAAGGTTAGAAATAAAAATTAGTCCAAATCTACCAAAATTATAAAACTCGTGAACCCGGTTCCCGAGTTTACTACCCAACATTATTACTAATTTCTCACCACATTCTTTGCCAATTATAAACAAAATAAATTATTTGGTAAAAACAAACTCTACATATACAAATTTATTCATGCATGCTAAACAAAACTTAAAATCTATATGTATTTATCATATAATTAGTGCATATTTATAAGATAATTAGAAAGAAAAATGTATATACATACCTATATGGCAGCTGGACAGAGAAAGTCAGCGGTCAGCGGTCGGCGGCGGCAGGCAGGCGGCAGGCGGCAACGGTTGGACGAAGATAAAATTTTAGATTGAATAAAGAAAGAGAGATGAGATGATTGAAAAATAATATGTCTATATATGTACCTATATGATAACGGCAATGTCGACAAACGATAAAAGACGAACGGCGAACAGCATGCAAGATGATCGGAGAATGAAGAGACAGAGAGATTTCTGGAGGAGAGAGAGAAAACCCACGAGAGAATGGTTCGAAGAGAGAAAGGTTGCCGGAAGAAATAGGGAGGGAACTCGTGGACCCGATCCACGATTTCGATAATCGTGGACCTAGTCCACGAGTCCGGTCAAACGCATGCACTGGGTCAATCAGCGGCGTCAGTGTAGCAGTCTGCATGGCAGAAGGCGTCAGCGTGGCAGGGAAATTGTGGACCCAGTCCATGATTTCACTACCCTATTTTTGGGATTTCTTTCCCCCGACCCTATTTTTCTCATTATTTATTAAAAAAATATTATTTAAAAAAAATCCACTTTTCATCATAAACTTTTATTAAAATTATTATTTAGTAAGTAAACAATCGATAACAATTTAGTTTATGTATTTTTAGATTTGTAACAATTTAGTCCCTATATTTTAATAAGTAATAGTTGAGTACCTATATTTTGAAATTTGTAACAATTTAGTCTAAATCGTAAGAATATTTTTCACAATACAATTTAGTACCTATATTTAGTCTCAAATTTGAGTTTCGATTGGTTTAACGATTTACGTGTGAGAAATTTCATTAAATCTTAAGAATATTTTTCATAATAAAGACTAATTTGTTACAAATAGTAAAGTATAGGTACTAAATTGTTACTTATTACAGTTTAAGAAGTAAATTTTTACAAATTTAAAAGTACAAGGACTAAGTCGTTACCAATAAAAGTTTAGGGATTAAGTTGTTACTTTAATGAAAGTTAAAAAACTAAAAGTGATTTTTAACCTCTTTTTTTTTTCTTCTAATTAGAATTTAGTTTTTATGGTTTGATAAAATCTTCCTAAACTTTTTGTGGTAGGGACTATTCATAAGCAATTTATCTTTTTTTTTTTTTTTTGTTTATAACCATAAGTGTCCGAGCCAGCTTACGCGCATCTCGCGGGACGATCCGTCTGATCCTACCATATTTGGGTGTCAAGAAAACTTAGGATATTAAATCTTAGGTAGGTGGCTAGAACCTAACAACCCGAACAACCCAAATTACCCCACCCGAAATGTAAAGGTTGGGTTGGGTTGGGTTAGATTTGTTCTTGGACGGTTAGGTTCAACTTTTTCTATTTTTATTGGTCGGGCTGGGTCGCAGGTTGGTTAAAAAATTTGGGTTGACCCAACCCAACCCGAATTCTATATATATTAACAAATAAAGAAAGAAAAAAAATATATATATATATATATATATTTCTCTTTGTTCAAAGTTTGATTACTTTCTATTGATTAATTTGTGATTTTTTAATATATTGTTTTTAATTTTTATAATATTTGTCTTTATTTAAAGTTTGTAATAAATATCATATATATTTGATATTTAACATTTAAATTTTATGAGATTTTAGTTATTAGTCATGTTGTAGATAAATTTATATAATTTAATTACGAAGAAAAAATAAGTTATAACCCGACAACCCAACCCAACCTAGCCTAAATTTTAATGATTGGGTTGAGTTGAGTTGGAGACTTTATTGAGGTCTTTTGGGTCGTCAACCCAACCAACCCGAATTTTCAAGTGGGTCCAAAAAACACCATCAACCCAACTCATGTACACCTCTATAGATGGTCCCTATAGATTGAACTCATAATCTCTTAGTCATTTATTCATAAGTGATTTACCAAATTCCTTTTCAAAATCATAGAGCCTAAATTCTAATTTTCTCATAACCATAAAGACTAAATTTGTAATGTAACTTTTTTTTAGTATAATAGGGGATTTGAATCACAAACTTCTAGTCACTCACACATTTGAACTATGTTTGCTTTAGCTACCCTTCTAACTTCCTTCTTTGATTCATTCTCCAATCTCTAAAATTGCACCCTTCAATTAAGGTATAGAGATTATAGCAAGTAGGGGTATTCAAATGACTTGACAACCGAACAACCTAGACTACCCAACCCAAAATGTAAGGATTGGGTTGAATTAGTTTTGTTCTTGGGTTTTGTTGGGTTGAACTTTTTCTATTTTTCTGGGTTGGGTAAGGTCACTAAAAAAGAATTTGGGTTGACCCGACCCAACACTATATATATATATATCTTCGTCTAAAATTCTATTACTTTGGATTGATGAATTTGTAAATTTTTAATATTTTTCTTTCTGAATTTTTATGATGTTTGTCTTTATTCAAAGTCTGTAATAAATATCAAAGATATTTGGTATTTAACATTTGAATTTTATGAAATTTTAGTTATGAGGCATATGTATTATAGATAAATTTGCGTTTTAAATAAAAAAGAAAGAAAAGTTATAACTCGATAACCCAACAAAACCCATCCCGAATTTTAAGGGTTGAGTTGGAGACTTTATCCGAGTCTTTTTAGGTTATCAACCCAACCAACCCGAATTGGTCCAAAAAACACACTCAACCCAACCAACTCCCAACCCAACTCAACCCATGTACACCCGTAATAGTAAGGAAAAAGAGAATAAGAGGACTGTTGGGATTTATGTCATAAATCTCGTAGTCTGTAAATTTGTAAACAAATTATTACTAAATAGAGTATTATTTATTTTCTAATAAGTCTATTTATTAGCATGACTCAAAATCCATTAAATTAATATCCAAGGTTATTTATTATAACTTGAACAGTATGTGGTTAATATACATATGGATTGTGTTCAAGAAATAACCTAAACGGTCTATAGTACATTAATGAAGTTGGGTACCTTAGTTACACTACAGATACGACCCACTTTGTAAGTGTTACAAACGGTTTGATCTACATCGTTCATGTAATGACATGTAAATGGGGGTATCCTATACCGTGAGGTATGATATCTCTTTGTAATACCATTAATTGAAGAGATTTATATTTCAAACGATAATTATCACACCCCCTCCCAGATTGCCTACATAACCTGAAAGGAGATGTGAGGACAGCATACGTCACCCCTCTTGTGACGCATACCATCCATTTCTACACACTGATCCTGTACTTTTCACAACATACATATCACTTCTTAATACATTTCAAACCATAACATATAGGAAGTTATATACATATTGATAACTCAAATTTACAACTCATCCATAAACCCTTATACAAAACCATATTTTAACTTCCAGTAAATGTACAACTAGGTCTATATGCCACCTATATAAGGTTTTACATACATGCAACTCTTTAAAACAGGACAGATTTCTGGAAACTCGAAGCTTAAGCATGACGAGTTGGAGTAGGCAAAGCACCAGGAACGTCCTTGCTACCTGGAGGGGAAAGAAAACTTGAAAACTTAAGCTAACAGCCCAGTGAGTGACTAATTTTTAACAAACTAATTTTAGTTCGAAAATCATCAGGATTTAAACAAATTCTAACAGCATGAGTAAAACATAGAATCATCTCATTTTCATTGATTAAATCACGTTTAAATGCCTTTATCAAATTATACATGGTTTTTCAGCAATTCGTAAATAAAACAGTACGATTACAATACTTCTCATTAGTTGAGGCAGAGCAAAACTCAACACCCCAAAGTTGAAAACAAATAAGGCTCGATGCGGAGCAGAACTCAACGCACCAGCATATAACCTCTATGTGCACATAGAAACATGGCGGGTTGCCCAAGTACCTTCTTCATGTCCTTCAGTACTGGGTCCTGGGGAAACTCACGTGCCTTCTCCATGTCCATCAGCACTGAGTCTCCTCTAAAACATTTTTCCTTTAAGGAAAGCAATACTTTATACAAAACAGTTCATATACAAATCTTTCATGAGAAAATAGGACAATTCATATTTCAATACATTTCATAAACATACTTTTCAATACCGTTCAACAAAACACAAACTATGCTTTGTAAATTGATTGATCATAAAATCATAAATAAATTAGAAAAAACAAACTAACATGTACAACGAAATCATGAAATCAAGAAAATTGTCACTCATAGCTCTTTCTAGGCCTTGAGTGGATTATACGCCTTCCCTAATTAAACTCAAATCACGATTTATCATCGAGCCTCCCCTTTTTCCAAAATAAACTTAATAAGCAAGACTACTAACGAAACTCCCACATTCCAACGAGATTACTAGCGATACTACCAACAAGATAGGATACTAGCGACACCAGGCTAAGCGAAACTAGCGTGATTTACTTGACGAGCGATACCTAGTGAGAGTCAGCGAGATTTGTGAGACAAAAAGCTCCTCTTCACCCCCAGCGAGATTTGTCTCGCTACTCACTCTCCAATTCTCCAGGATATCAGCTTCCTAGCGACACCCGACAATAGAGTTTTTTCCTTTCCTTTTGTTCTCACCTCTGTCGATTAAAAGTTATATTTCCAGCCAAATTTAGAACTTGTTTTCTTCTACAAACTTGTAGAGAAATATGTTTTCTAGCTTACCTCAAATTTTCGTGGCTTAACTTGTCCTTGTTCTTCAGATATTGCAAGATTTCTTCGCACTACTATAGATTGCACAGAAATTCCTTATCAGTAACTTCCAGCTAAAAGTTTACATGTTTCTATTCCATTTCAACTCAAACATCTTTCATAAAAGTTGTTCAGAATTGAGTTAACTTACTAACCTTAAAATTTCAGCCTTAGATTAGATCTCCTCGATTCGTTTTACTCCAAATATCCGATACTGTTCAGTTGTGCGTCCACAAATAACGTTCTGTTCCAGCTTAGATTTCAATATCAAAATGAGTAGGCTTCTATCCAAGATCCACAAGAACACCTTTTTCTTCTTTCCTTGTAGTTCGTCTGAAAAAAGGAACTGAATTAAGCTTTCGAAAATGTCTATAGATGATAAAATATTCAATTTACTCATCTATATATATATATTGCCGACTTAACTCTCTTAGGCAGGCTGGCACGCGGGGTTTTCTTTCTCAATTCAAGGTAAGGCATTCAACGCAGCCTACTATCAACACCCTCAGCAGACAGCCACCCTCAACGCATGGTGCCCTCAACGCCTCCTACCTTCAAAGCATACAATTCAATCAATTATACCCGTCTTCAATGCATGGGGACTTTAACGCATAGCAACCTTACCAACGCATGGTAGGTCAAAACATTTCTTTCCTCGCCATTGATCAACTTTTCTTCCAA
Organism: Citrullus colocynthis; assembly: GCA_031780015.1. Classification (NCBI taxonomy): domain Eukaryota; kingdom Viridiplantae; phylum Streptophyta; class Magnoliopsida; order Cucurbitales; family Cucurbitaceae; genus Citrullus; species Citrullus colocynthis. Next base: position 1,349,116 of record QLSR01000253.1, read on the forward strand.
CGCAAGTGACTGCTTCAGCTTATGACTCTTCGTGACTTCACCTTCAACGCATGGCCACTCAAAAGTAAATACTCTTCTCTGTTTTCATCAATGCATAGTCTTGGCCAATGCTTAGCTCTTCCACTCTCGGCTATTTTTCCTCTAGCAACGCATAGCCACCATTACACTTGCCTTCTCCGAACACTTAGTAGTATAAGCCAGTGCTTACAATTATCATGTAACTCGATCTCAATCTTAAGTGAGTTATAAACTCCTACTTATTAGGATCATTTTTTGACTTGTATGAATGAGAGTGGTCTTAAGTGTCGACTCAATATGCCTACCATTTTAGGGATGATACCGAGTGAGAAGCTGAGAACATAACTTCACAAGATTCACACATGCCTAAGCAATTAATCCTATATTTCTATAGGTAATTAAATCTAAGATAGTGTCACGCACTCTCCTAGTCCTACGAGATACCTCATGTTTAAGGTCATGTCACGTCCGATGTTTAGATTCTTAATGTCGTATTCTTTAATAAAATTAGTTTATATCTTAATATTCTCAACATTAAAACTCAACAAACGTGCTAATTTAAATGATTAATTCACATTAAACTCAAACAACATATTAACACACATTCAACTACTTTTATTAAAACATTTAAGTTCTAAGGTCCTTTAGAAGGAATGGAGTTTGAGAGTATTGAAGAAGAAAGAGAGAAAAAGAGAGAGAAACAAAGAAGTGTTAGACCTTCGATTAAAGTAAAAGAAAGAGAGGTGATCGAGTGAAAATCAACAGTTTCTATCTATATACTAACAATAAAACTTTTTCTAAAGGTTTTTTTTTTCAACATTTAAAAACTTAAACGTAAGAGTATGTTACAAAAACATGTCCAAATCTAACCATAAGGATGTTTATTAACTTTTTAAATAAAATTGAACATGTTCAAAATCAATTTAAACGGTATAAAACACCTTGATCATTAAGCAAATCTTTTACCTGTTGTTTAAAAAACTAAGTTAAATTTGAAAAGTAAAGAATATAACTTTACAAAACTTGTTTTCATTAAGCAAATCTTTTACCTGTTGTTTAAAAAACTAAGTTAAATTTGAAAAGTAAAGAATATAACTTTAAAAAACTTGTTTTCATAATTTAAAAAAGAATCCAACCATTTTAATTGAGGGAGATGGAAATTATTGAGAGAAAAAAAAAAGGAAAACAATTGGTATTCTAATTTGAAAATAGTTGCATATTTCCCTACCCCACCGTGAGAAAGTGGTTGCCTTTTCTCTTTTTTTCTTTTAGACAGGAAAATGATCTACAACTTCAAAAAGCCATTAAATTCTACGTCGTCTTCAACAACCAAAAAAGGGTTTTGAGATTAGAGTACAAAGAGCAAATAACTAGCAAATTATGTGGGCTAACAACCGTATGGCAAAATTTGGAAGTTACAGTTGCCGTTCAAATTTTAGCTGGGATAGTGTCCATGTAAAGCATTTTTTACTTTTACAGAGATCACGTAATTTATCAAGCTAATATCATGGGACAGTGGCTTATCAACAAATCCTCAAACCAACACCCCAATCCGATCCTGCCCCGCAAAAATCAAATCAAAATACAAATCCGAGCCCATGAGAGCAAAATTTTCTATTCAGAAACGGGGGAAACCCAATTTTAATCTTCTCATTTGCTGTCAGTAAAGTCGGCATCAATGACATCTCCTTCAGGTCCTTTGCCCGTTGATTCCGATGGCCCTGATTCGTTGCCAGCACCTGCTCCAGGGGCAGCACCCGGCTGATTGTACAAGGATTGTCCCAGCTGCATCACCTCTTGATTTAGAGCAGCCATAGCTTCCTTAATGGCTTCGGTTGAGCCACCTGAAATTGCTTCCTTCAATTCCCCAAGTTTCGATTCAACCTTCTCCTTCACTGGCCCAGGCACCTTGTCTCCAAGCTCCTTCAGTTGCTTCTCTGTCTGATACACAACAGAATCAGCTTGGTTCTTCGTGTCGATAGCATCTCTCTTCTCCTTGTCCTCCTTTGCAAACTTCTCCGCTTCGCTAACCATCCGCTCCACCTGTGGGCATTACAAATTAGTTTCATGTTCATTTGTTAACAAGGCAATCAATTCATTATACTTCTTGTGCTCACAAAAGCGTACCTCATCACTTGGCAATGTGCTAGCACCAGTAATGGTTATATCTTGCTTCTTGCCTGTGCCTTTGTCAATTGCAGTAACCGAGAGGATTCCATTGGCATCTATGTCAAATTTGACTTCAATCTGAGGCACCCCACGTGGTGCAGGGGGGATACCATCTAATCGGAAGCTACCGAGTGATTTGTTGTCCCTCACAAATTCTCGTTCTCCTTGAAGAACATTAATCTCCACGCTTGTTTGACCATCAGCGGCTGTGGAGAAGACCTCTGACTTGGAGGTAGGAAGTGTAGTGTTTCTGGGGATAATTTTTGTCATTACACCCCCAAGAGTCTCAAGACCCAAAGATAGCGGACTCACATCCAATAGCACAATGTCACTGACGTCACCAGCCAAAACACCAGCCTACAAACAAAAAGTTATATTCATCCACGGTTTATGTTGCATAAATGTCGATGGATAGCATAACTTTACTTAAACTAATATCCTCATACTTGCTAACCAAACATTACTACCTCAATTCAAAACAATATTGCATTTGTAATAGTTAAATTTATATTATGTGTGGTGTGCGTGTGTAATAAAATCATACTCACATTCATTTAAACGTTAAAGACTGGAAAAAGATTCATATGCCGACAATAAGTAACAGGGTTGTTCTATTTTTCAAATAAAAGAAATAAAATAATAGATAATGCAACTATTATTAAGTTATATAAATAATTATTTAAAGAAAAATAATAATTACTCATTCATTTTAATAAGTAATAATTAATACAAACTTTTAAAATATATTTATTGGGCTAATCAACAGAAAATAATATATGGAATATAATCTTCACACTATCTTGCAACAGAGAATATAATTATGACCAGAAAGTGAGGTTAAGCAAGAGAGACATTCAGAATGTGGACCAACCTGAACAGCAGCACCTAGCGCAACAACTTCATCAGGATTGACAGTGACATTTGGTTCCTTCCCAGTCATCTTCTTCACGAGTTCCTGAACAGCAGGAATACGTGTTGATCCACCCACAAGGATCACCTCATCAATATCCTTGAAGGAGAGTTTTGCATCCCTCAAGGAGTTTTCAACTGGAGTCTTAAGCCTAAGTATTCAATATTTAAAACAAATATGATATATCAGACGGTTGTGCCACTTTCTTCCTTTTTTCTAAAATTATAAAAATAAATAATAAATAAATTAACCATTTGGGAGAAGGAATGGAGTTGTGAACTCCAAAGAGTCCTATACAAGTTAATAAGGTATAAAATTGATGTCTTTTTTACGTAGTGGAACTCAACTCCTTGGCCAAACAAAGACAAAGAGTAGGGTTCACAAGGAAACCTGTTGTTATGAACTCCACAACTCTCCCTACTCTTTGGGCCTCAGTGACTCACTCAGTGCTTTAAGATTAAACATAAATAAATAATAAAAAACGCAGTTATGGTATGTACCTATCAAGAAGATCTGAGCACAATTCCTCAAACTTGGCCCTGGTAAGTGTGGTCTCAATGTGCTTAGGGCCATCTGCCGTGGCAGTGATGAAAGGTAAACTGAAAGATGAATCCCATTACCAATGTGTAATATCAAACTTAAATGAAAGAAACACAGAACAAATTCAGGTCAACAATAGACAACTAGGACATATGGCATGTTACATACCTAATGTTAGCCTGGGTCAAAGATGACAGCTCCATTTTCGCTTTCTCAGCTGTCTCAGTTAGCCGCTGAAGAGCCTGTTTGTCTTTCAGCAAATCAATACCTTCATCCCTTTTGAAATTTGCAGCGAGCCAGTCAACAATTCTCTGCAGATTACACAAAGAGGTTCAAACTTTTCCAACCTTTAGGCATGTGGAAAAAAGATGATGATGAAAAAAAGACGTTTATTAAATCTATTAGTCCAACAGCAATCCAACCTTGTCGAAGTCATCACCACCCAAATGTGTATCTCCCGATGTAGAAAGCACTTCAAATACTCCATCGCCCACCTCGAGCACTATAAACAAAAGAGATTCCAGAATTATTGTTGTCTTATGTAATAGTAAGTGAAATATAGCAACAAAAACGGGACAAGTGTAATTGGGAAGCCACAAAATCTTGGCAGCAGATATGTACCTGAAACATCAAAAGTACCCCCACCAAGATCAAAGACCAAGATCGTTTCATTGCTCTTCTTCTCAAATCCATAAGCTAATGAAGCGGCAGTGGGTTCATTGATAATACGCAGAACTTCAAGACCAGCAATACGACCGGCATCCTTTGTGGCCGTTCTTTGAGAATCATTGAAGTAGGCAGGCACTGTCACTACAGCCTTGGTTACTTTATCATTCAAAAACTTCGAAGCATCGTCCACTAGCTTCCTTAAGACCTAAACGAACGCCAAACGCAACAAAAAGAAAGTAATATCACCAATCAGCATGCTTGAGATGGAGTATCTTCAACATAATCCATAAGTTAAATTCAATAAGCAAATCCAGTATTCTACAGGCATCTTAAGCACTTTCAAACGATAATCTCTTTATTTCACCGTTAAAATCAACCACATCATCAGAAACCAACATGAATGTACGATGATAAGAACAAGAATTAAGTGATACCTGAGCTGAAATTTCTTCAGCAGCAAATTGTTTTCCAATCGCGGGGCATTCCAGCTTCACATTTCCATTCTCGTCGCGTACTACTCGGTAGGAGACCTGCTTGGATTCCTCATCCACCTCCGACATCTTTCTACCAATAAACCTCTTGACCGAAAAGAAAGTATTCTCGGGATTTACAACTGCCTGTCGCTTCGCAATTTGACCCACAAGCCTGTCTCCGTTTTTTGTGTAAGCCACCACCGATGGCGTCGTTCTCTGGCCTTCAGCGTTGGTTACAATTGTTGGCTTCCCACCTTCCATGGCCGCAACCGCGGAGTTAGTAGTTCCAAGATCAATTCCCACAACTTTCTCATTAACAATCCTCAATGGCCTGACACTGGAATTTCTACGGCTAATATTGCTCCTCAACTTCAAAAATGTGGCGGTAGGAAAAGCAGAAGAATTGCCGAGTTTCTGGCCGAAGAACACAGTGCGTGAAGAGACGTGGTTAGATTTCCTCATGGAGGCCGCAGCAAAGGACGGAGCTCCGAGGCCATGGATCTGAGCGGTGGAGGAAGCCATTAAGGAAGAAAGTAAAGAGAAGCAAGTGAAATGGGAATCAAAATAGAAGAGAAATGGGTTGAATTAAGAATGAAAATGAAGAAGTTGCTAGGAAATTGGGGGAGAAGAGTATGGTGGTTGAAGGAGATAAAGGGGAAGAACGAAAGGGTTTTTGAAGAAAAGGGTGAGGGTTAGGTTATGACACGTGGGCTAGGGTTCTAGAATAATCTTTCCTTCACCCATCTAATCTTCCGCTCTCAATTGGATGAATCTACACCCTCCGATTTATTAATATTTTTCTTTATTCGGCCTCACTCCTTTTGCCAATTTAGCCCTCTTAAGTAAATTGTTTATCATGTTTCATTTGTGTGCATTTTTTCTTTCCATTTAAAGTAAATATGTACTTGTTCAACAATCCTTCATAGGCCACTTCTTTATCATATTGTTAACGACGGCTCAATAACATTGTTGGGACTGATGTGTCCTATATCTCTTGGGTTTTGTAAATTATAAATACATTTTATTTATTGAATAAAATAAGAAATTATTTTTTTTACATTTTGCATTAACTCAATCCAATAAACTAAGATTCCATGGTTATTTTATGTAAACTTAAACAAGTATGTGGTTGACATATAATGTTTAAGTAATAATTAAAAGGTCTGTAGTATAAGAATAAAGTTGTGTGTCTTATTCTGGTAACACTATGGATACGATCCACTTTGTAATTATTACAAGAAGTTGTAAAGTGTTACAAACGATTTGATCTTAATCATTCATGTGAAGACATGTGAGTGGGGGTATCATATGCAAAGAGTTTGTATAAGATTAGATCGTGAAATGTTTAATTTCTCTTGGTAACATAGTTAATTATAGAAATTAACATTTTATAGGATGAGTATAGGTAACTCACATGAATCTTGAGTGAGTTATGAATTCCTGTTTATGAGAGCAATCTTTTGATCTGTATGGGCGAGAGTGGCCAAATCGTCGACTTAATAAACCTACCATTCTGGGGATTTGTCTGATTAGGGAGCAGGGAACATATCTTCACAAGATAGAATTTACTCATTCTCGTGTTTAGGGTAAGTAGATAAATTACTCCCTTAAGGGCTGATTTCGAGTCTTGAACAATGAGGCATTTATTGGGTTTTATACCCTAAAACTTATAGATAGTTAATGTAAACAATTGATTGTTATTAATAAAATGTTATTGATGTAATTTCAATAAGAGTTATTGATTATATATCTATTTTATCTTAATAACCCTAAAATTCAATAAACTAATATCCTAAGCTGTCTTATGAGTATTGAATAGTATGTAGAGGCATACAAGGATCAATGATCAAGATACAACTTAAAGGGTCTATAATATAAAATAAGACTGGGTACCTTATCATGGTAACACTATGGATACGACCCACTTTGTATTTGAAACAAGCACAATGATCCAACACATTCATGTTGATGATATGTGAGTGGGGGTATCCTATGTAGTGAGTTTGTATAAGACCAAACTGCGGAATAGTAACTACTAGATAACTCCATTCACTAGTTAGGTTTCCATTTCAATAGGATAACCTAGGCAACTTAGTATTAATCCTGAGTATATTATGAACTCCTGTTCATAAGGGATTGTCCTTTGATTTGTATAGGTGAGATCTGCTAGTTTGTCGACTCAATAGGCCTACCATTTTAGGGACAAAACTGAGTGGGGAGCTAAGAACATAATTATACAAGATGGATTTCGCTCCTTCCCGACTATATGTTAAGTAGATGAGTGTTCCCTTAAGTGGTGTTTTTGGGACTTGAACAAAGGGTCCTGCCCTCTCACTGGCTTGAGAGTGGTTTTTGTTTAATGGTTGAACCATAAACATATTGTTCATTAGAGGAGCACTAGTACTTAAGTAGAGGTAACCTAGGGGTAAAATGGTAATTTGACCCAACTGGCTTTACGAATACTTGTGAAGGACTAATTTGCTGTTATTGGTTAATATTCATGGATACAGAAATATATATGCAGTGAGAAGAGTGTAGCTGTGGGTCTTTAGTGGAGTGTACCCATAGTTAACGAATATTAATTAATGTGGTTAATGAGTTTAGCCAATTAATCTCATGTTGTTGGAGCTTCTGATCTGTAAGTCCATTAGGTTCCCTTCCTAGCTTGTAAAGGGTATTGAGGTAATTAAGTCTTGAATGAAATTTGAAATATTCAAATTCACTTAGGAAAATAGTATAATGTATAATGTTACATTATAATATAAAGTTTATCTTTTAATTAAACTTTATAGTATAAATTTAATTTTGGACACAATTCAGAAATTAAATTCATAAGAAAATTAAATATTTGAAGTAGTTCAAATATTAATTTAATATGAATTAGATTCATATTAAAACTATATGTTATAATTAATGCATATAAGATGTGCATTAAAAACTATATGTTCTTGAAAAAATATAGTTGATTTTGATTCAAATGAAAGTTAAATTAAATGTTAGTTATTTAATTTGGTAATTGATTAATTAGAGAACTAGTTGATTATTTGATTTGATTTAATTTAATTTAAGTTAATTAGTTGAATTAAAATTATAGGTTATGTGAGAGATATTCATTTAAATATGATTTAAATGAATTTATTAATTAAATCAGACTTAATTGATTAAATTAGTTATTTATTTAATTAATTAATTAAATAAATAACTCCTATGTAAGGGATCTGAGACGTGAAGTGATCCCACATCTGCTGTTTTCTCTTCCACATATCATCGATAAAAATCTCTCAATTCTCAGAGGTTTGGGAGGTGTGTTGATCAAACAAGGGAAAAAAAAAAAAAAAGGTTAGAACGGTTCTGCCATTTTTCCCACAAAAATTTCTTTCAAGTTTTTTTTTCTCCAAATTTTCAAGGTTGGTTCCCACAAACCACAATGTAATACCCTATCTTAGAACCTAGGTACTTAAGATGGCTAGTAAGAAAAAAAGTAAGACAAGAATAGTGGAGCTAAAATTATAAGTATGTGGAGTTAGGAAATTTTAAAATAGAAAAGTTATGTTTGCGGAATTGTTGAATTTTTGGCCAAGAAAATCTATGCGTTGAGATGAATGGAAGGAGGGAAAGTGAATTGTAAGCTGGAGTTTTGGTTTAAGAGGAAGGCATTAAGAAGTTTGGAAAGAATTATGTTAAGTGATTTTGAATGGCAAGGTGATCTATGGACTTAGGAAATCTTTCGAGTGTGTCAACTATGTTTGGGAAGTATCACTATGCGATAAGAAGACTAGTTGGACGCATAGTATTAGAAAAAGAATAGATATTTCACTAAGAGTGAGAATGAAGGATTGAAGGTATAGTTGGGAATTAGTTATAAGTTAGATGTATCTTTGGAACATAATCAGGTTGACGCATAAATGGTTTTAATTTGGAAGAAATTTGATATTGAAGTTTGAAAAAGGAAAACAAGAATTAGGAAGAAGAGGAATCGCATGGCTCACACTTAGCATTGGAAATTAACAAGTTATGGGAATAGTTTTGGAGGATGTTAAGCTAGAAAGATTAAAGAAGCCGAAGAACTTTAAGGCGTGAGCAGCATGCAGGTTTATTAGGCGTTAGTAAGGATTATGGTGTTGGTAAGGAAGTCTTCGGGTATATCATAGCAAACGCAGATAAGGTCATCAAGTGTTCAAGGTAGCTATGATTGAAGGGTTGCTATGCGTTGAAGGTGGCTACCATGGGTTGTTAAGGCTATGTGTTGAGGAGCTTAACTCCATGATAAAATGGAAATGTAACCTTGATTTTGGGTAAACACATAGGAAGTAGTTAAGGAAGGAAATGTAGCTTTGGCGAAGGTAGGATGTATAAGCAAAAAGGAATAAAGTTAAGTCATGGAGTGTTGGAAAGAAATCTAAGTCTCGGAAAGGAAGGATAAACGCATAAGGAGAAACTGGGGGAAAAATACTATCACAAACTGAGTAACGCATAGACTTCTATTGAGGGATGTTCTCAAGTGTTGGATAAATTAAAAGGTTGAGAAGTAAGCTTAAAGACTGGGGGCAAGGGATGGACACATACTAATTTATCATAAGAGAAATAGTTAAGTACAAGGAAAAGGTTAAATGAATAACCTTGGAATATAACTCAAGGACAAATAGATGGATAATCAAGGAATCCTCAAGGATAGAAGGAAGGTCATGGACGCAGAACGAAGTAAAGGTAAATGCAAAGAGTGCAAACGCATAAAGGAAGGTCTTGAGTTGGATTTGGTTATCAAGGGTAAACCATATCGTCGAATGTGTTATCACACAAGAGAATGACTTATAGCTAAGATTGGACATAAGAGAAGAGAGTTGGACGCATGGTATTATGCAGAAAGGTACAAAAGCATAGTAGTGTGCATCTGAGACATTGACGCCTAGTAGTATGCAGTGGAGAAACGGGTAGTATGGCCGAGAGTAAGGGAAGAAAGTAATGAAGCTAAAACTTGAAAGAGGATTAAATGGGCGTATAGGAGATACTATGTTGGATGAATAGTTTGTATATTGGAGTAAGTTGGACACATAAGATGAGTTGGTAAAGGTTGCATGGGTTCATTTGAACTTAACACCTCATAAAGAGGAGGTGCCAAGATTGCATGTTGGATATGTCATGCAGCATGACAGGTGACAATTAAGTGGCAAAAAGAGAAGAGAAGTGAGATGGAAAGCACTCTATTCCAAAGCTATAAGTAGGACCTTGAGGGAAGAGGAGCAAGAGGAAGGATCCAAAAGCCGGAGCTTTTGAGAGAGGAAGTAGGACAAAGTTATCTCTCTGCGTTCAAGGTGAACTTTGCGTTCAAGTTGGACCTTGCATCCAAGAGAGGTCGACGCATCTAAAGGGGAAGCCAGAAGAGATTCATATTAATTATAAAAGAGATGAATATTTAAATAAAATTTAAATATTAATTATATGAATAAGGCTCATATAAAAACTATAGGTTAAAATTAATATGAATGAGATTCATATTAAAACTATAGATTATGTGAGAGAAAAATTATTTGAATATGATTCAAATACGAGATATTTAATTAAATAATTAATTTTATTTAATTATATTTATTAAATATGATTTAATATAATATAATAAAATTAATATTATTATTATCATTATATTAAATAACTCCCACATAGTGGGAAGTTATTTGTTCTCTTACTCACGTTACACGTAAAAGGAAAAAGGGAAGGAGTTACAGGGGAACTTAAGACATTACAAAATAGTTCTGTAGAATTCTCCCTCTCCAATTCTCTCTTCCTCCCAAAATGTTCTCTCTTGCCAAAATCATAGAAAACCCACAAAACTTCTCAGTTGATTCTTCAGAGGATATCAAGGTAGCCATTGTGGTGGTGTTCCAAAGAACAGGAAGAGTTTTGTGTTTCATTGGAGAATTTCCAGTTTGTGATTTACAGAAAAAGAATTCCACACTGAAGACAGTGTTCAAAGATAGGAAATCTTCTATCCCTCAATTCTTCTAAAAAGCATGCTAATATTTAATTGTTTATCCTTATGCATGTTCTCTGTAATTTACGTTTTCAAAAACAAATTTAATGACACATGACGATCATTCGTTTCTGCTAGGAATTCGATTCCCTCAATTGGTATCAGAGCCAAATCATGCATTAAATTTTGTTTTGAAGACAAAATTTGGAGAAGAAGTAGGTGTTTAATACTGCATTGTGAATGTGGGTTTGCAAAATAGATGTTTTCAATTTTGGCACCTTAGATTTACTGTTTTGATGAGACCAAAATATGTAAAGGCCCGTTGTTTTGGGCTTTTTAATTATGTTATCGAGTCTGTAAGTCTACGTTATTCAAAAGGCAAGCGTTGCTGAGGAAGAGGATCGAAAACGAACAAAAAACGTGTTGGGTTGGATGTCCTAAAACTCATAGTTTGTAAACAGTAATCTGAATTCTATTATTTAATAAAGTTGTTGATGTTTATTCAATAAAAGTTATTGTTTAATTAATAACCCTAAATCTAATAACTAAGAACCCCTAACTACAGTATGGTTACTTGGACTTTATGTGGAGACATAAAAGTGGATCAAGTTCAAGTAAATAACCAAAACGGTCTATAGTGTAAGAATAAAGATGAGTACCTTATCTTGTAAACACTATTGACTGCAGCCTACTTTGTGTTTGATACAAATGATGTGATCCTGAATCATTTATGTAAAGACATTCAAGTAGAGGCATCCTATGCAATGAAGACAAGACCATGAAAAGTTTGTTTTACTTTATAACTCTGTTTACTGTTAAAACTAACTATTTTAAATTTGATAACCTAGGTAACTCGATCTTAATCCTAAGCTAACTATGAACTCCTGTTTATTCGGGATTGTCCTTAGATCTGCATATGTGAGAGTAGCCCAACTTTGCTGCTCAACAAGCCTCCCATTTCAGGGGTAAGACTGGGTAGATAGTTGGGGAGATAGGGTGCAAGATGGAGTTTACTCCTACTCATTTTTAGGGATAGTAGATAGGTTTTCCCTTAAGTGCTGATTCCAGGTCTTGAACAAAGGGCCCCACCCTCTCATTGGCCCGAGAGAGATTTGGTTTGTTGGTTGGACCACAAACCAATTGTTCATTAGAGAATCAGTGGGACTTAAGGAACAAGAGTAATTACAGAGGTAAAACGGTAATTTTGACTCAGCTGTAATTATGAACAACTTCTATAGGATCGATTTACTAATCATGGTTATGTCAAGTGGACAAAAATATATCTATAATGAAGAGAGTACAACTATTGGGCTTTAGTGGAGTGTCCCGATAGTTAACAAATGTTGATTAACTTGATTAAAGAGTTTGACCAATTAATCTCGTATCGTTGGAACTCATGATTTGTAAGTTCATAATGTCACACCCCCTCCCAGATTACCCTCTTAACCCAAGAGTAGGTGCAACCTATACGTATATGCGTTATCTTGTATACTGAAGCATAATTGAAAACCTATTCAAATGTACAGACTTCTATAGTGATGAGAACATTATAAGGTAATCATAAGTTATACATAAGGTTTCTCAACAAATAATTTATCATACAGGTGTATTTGTTCGGCATATGTTATAAAACCCCACACTCGTTATGCCACAGTGATCATATACAACAAAATATGTGCTTAGACTGGGTATTTACAACTATCCCAGAGTACTAAAGCCAAGTAAGCCCAGACCAGGATCTTTTGTAGGCTAGGCGTCCCGGACACGCTCGCTACTTGAAACAAACAACAATAAACAAAGGTGTGAGCTTATGCTCAGTGAGTGACTAAATTATCAGTTTCAATTTAATCCTCGAATCATGCTGATCATAAAACTACTATATAGCTTACTAGTACAATTTACTGGGCCGCTCATGACATTTAACAAGGAAACATAAATATTTATCTAATGAGTGGCGGACCAAAATTCAACGCTCTTAACCTCATACTTTGACTGCTAGAATTCATATATTCATACGCCTTCACATTTAGTCCCTCGGCGTTTCAACTTTTAAATGCTTTCTCATATTGTCCCTCAGCACTAGTCTCAACATTAGATCACTGCTCAAGTGCCTTCACTCATAGTCCCTCAGCACTGAGCCATCATATACTGGTTTCTATATGCCTTCTCACGAGGTCCCTCGGCATTAGAAACTATCTCAGTCAATCTCACTAATGCCTTCACTCATGGTCTCTTAGCAGTATGTATCATATATCTCCATAGGCCTTCACACAGGGTCCTTCAGTCATGGTTTGCATTAAAATAGCACACATACAGGGATTCACCTATTATATATTCTCTTCCCCTTGTACATTAATACGATAGTCTTTAGACAATTTAAGAGTCACTCACAGTTTGTCTTAGGTCCCGAGCGAATTGTATGCTTTTCTGAGCTCTTCTTGGCCTGTAAAACACATTTCTCATATTAGGTTTCCTTTGGACTCCTTTTTCAAGATCATTAGGTATGCATATATTAATAACTAGCGATACTCTATGTTACTAGTGAGACTACCAGCGAGATTTACATTACTGGGTGTTGCACTAGCGAAACTGGAGTGAATTAGACTAGCGATATCATCTTAAGAAGCGATACCTAGCGAGACTTCAGCGAGAATTGTGAGACGCAGAGCCCTTTGCGTTTATCAGCAACACCCCTTCTGCTGCTCATTCTCTCGCTCCTTAGCAATACCACTGTCTAGCGACACTTGATATCACAGTTTCCTTCCTTCCCTTCAAACTTCTTCCTTTATCCTGCTAAAAACCATATTACAGCCAAAATCAGGACTTCCTTCCTTCTACAATCTTGTAAAGTAGTAAGTTCTCTAGCTTACCTCAAAATTTCAGGCCATGATTCATCTTCATTTGAGAATTAGTCCCAAATAACTTTGGCTGTCCTGCTTTGCTTAGCAGTTCAACTCTTGTTACTTCTTCCTAGAGATTAACACATTTTCGCTTGGTTTTAGCTTACACATCCTTCATGGAAGTTGCTAAGAATTGATTCAACTTACTTACCTCAAAATTTCAGTTCTTGCTTCGACGCCCTCGGTTTACTCTCCTTCAAATACGGATTGGTGTTCAAGTCTATCAGCAATAATCAAGCTTCTGGTTCCAGCTTCAAAATCATCACGAAACTGATCTGATTTCTACTAAAATTCTATTCAAGTACTTTCTTCTACCTCTCCTTGTTGTTCGTCTGCGAAATAGAGTTAATCTGAGTTCGAAAATGTATCCAAAAGGCTTAATTATTCGATGCACTCCTTTATATGTCCATATAAGTCATCGACTTACCAGCTCTAACTTCATCCTCTTTCTAGAATTAGCCACGCCACCTTCCACGCATGGCTTTGGCAACGCATAGTCTCCACTTACTATGCCACTGATTACTTCATGCCGGATAGCTGATTACCGCATGGCCCTCTCAGCCACTTCTCTATGTCCGACGCATATTATTCTTTAATGCATAAGCCATCTCAACGCATAGTGATGCCAACTTCTATCACATAGTAGCCTTCAACGCATACCTCTATTAACACATATGGCACCCTTCTCCCCGCCGAGCTGCCCTCTTCAACACATGCTTTTCAGCGGCAACTCTTGTCAATCTTAAATATCCCTCAACGCATGGTCACTCATCGCCTAGCCAACACTTAACCATTTTCACTCTCTCCCAACTTAGCAAATTTTCTTTACTTACTTGCCCCATAATTTCTCTTTACTTACTTCTTTTAATAACAAGTACGGGGCTTACACATAAGGTCCCCTTGCTAGCTCATATTGGACCAAACCTTAAAACAACTAATGAATGAATTTGAATTGTTCGAATTCAATTTAGAGAGTAAAGCATTAAATATGTTTAACGACTTATTGTTTAATTTCATATTAAACCATAGAGAGAGATATAAATATTTATATGTGATTTAAATATTATGTATATGAATAGGGATTCATATCGAGAGTAGTTAAATTGGAATTTAGGTAATTTAATATATGATATTAAATCTTAGAAATAATTTAGTTATTTAATTAAATATATTATTAATTATTTGAATTAATTATTATTATTATTATTATTATTATTATTATTATTATTATTATTATTATTATTATTATTATTATTATTATTATTATTATAAGAAGTAATATTGATTAATTAAATGAAATTTGAAATTTTGACTTCTGAAGTCAAAAGGTCAAATGTTAACCTAAGTTCGTGGATTTTTCTAGTTTTCCCAATTTTGAGTGTTTTTATGACTAATGTTTTGAAGACTTGGTGCGTTCTTCACAAAATAACACGCATCCCACTTATTATTGAGCAAATTAGGTGTCACATGAAATTAAATCTCATTTGCATGATAATCTCTTTAAGAAGAGATGTTTTGAATGAGATTTTCTTCCTGATGTTGGAATTTTTTGCTGAGATTTAGCACTTAAAGTTTCAAACTCTCAACCTCTCTCAATTCACAAATTTTCTTTCAATTCATCACAAGTTTGATCCCACAATCAAGTTTTAAGACCAGAGAATTGTAAGGAAGACACTTGTGGTGGTTTACATTTTGTTCGTGATCAAATTGAAGGATAAATTGCAAGTTTTTCAGTGCTACAAAGGTGATATTTATCAGCTCTCTGTTTTACACTTTGAAAATTAGCATGTTTTTTTTTTTTTTTTCAAATTAAAGCAAATTAGAACGTTTTAGATCCCATTGCTTTCGCTGGCATGTTTTAAACTCTTTCAAAACGGACAAAAAATGGAGCAAAAAATGCAATCTGTGCTTCAGCTTAGAGCACAACGTTGCGATGTTGTGCGCTACGTTGCGCCATAGAGGTGCTAGCATCATGGCACAACGACTTCAAAAGCCAGAGCGTAGCGACATTGCCAAATAGTGTCGGCTCTAATGGTAGTGCGTGTGTTTGGTTTTCTAGTGATCGTGGGTTTGAGTTGGGCAAATGGTTGTTTATTGGTTTATGTAATCATATTTTATTTTAATTAATTAATTTGACATAATTTGATTATATCGATTTAATTAATTTTAGGGGTGCCCAAAATTGGTCTATTTTTGCTATTTAATTTAATTTTTTCATGAGATGTATGATTAAATTAAAGTTGAGATATATTGCATAATCTATGCTATATAGTTTAAAATCTCACCTTAGGATAAACATTATTATGCATCATATTTAATGTAACTGTTATATTATTTGGATGTATGATAGTATTAGCATGAACATGCATTCTATTTAATATAAGTGTTATATTATATAGTTGTACGTACTAATAAGCATGTCCTTGCATCATACCATAATATAATTGTTATATTATATGATATGATATGTTGATATTTTCATTATTTAATTTAAAGTGTTATATTGTTTAATAAAAATGAATATGCCTTGAACATGACATTATATTAGTAAATATAATTGTTATATTTGGCTAATGTCATTAGAATGCATGTAGATTTTAATTTTTTTCATTAAAATATAAAGGTTATATCTTTAATGAAATAGATTAAAAGCTATAATAAAGAGTTGCATGCAAACATAAGTTATGAATTGGTTTTAAATGGTTTAAAATTGGTTCACCTAGACTTATGTTTAATATTTTTAATATGATTAGAAATAAGTTAATCTTTTATATTTATTTTAATAGGATTAAAATGAATGTAATAAGAGATTAAATTTATAAAATATTTGTCTATAAGGGACATTTATCTAAGGAAGGTTTTGTCTAAGGTTAGGGTATTTAAGCTGACAGAAATGGAACACCCCCTACCTGGAAACCGACTTGGAAGGTGAATTAGTCAAATATTTTATAAGCATGTAAAGATTGATTTGATTTTATTAAAGTGTTTAATAAATGATAATCAAAGTTTTTAAACTATGCAATATAAGAGTCATATTGTGCAAATTAACAAAGGATTTAGATAAATTAATTAGTCGGATTTACCTATGTAATAAACCCTAGATTTAAAACACTCATTGGGAGGGAAAAAAAAAATATATGATATGTCATTTTCTTCTCATGTTTCTCCCTAAAAGTTCACAACGTGAGATCTATGCTCGGCTCGTGGCACCTCGATTTGTGTCCCCCTTTTGATGATGTTTGCATAGGTCAATTTCAAGGTGAATTGAGAGAGTGCTTATAATAAGTGGGAGAAGGACGTGTGTCAACACATCTTACGGTTTCCTTCATTGATTTGCTAGATAATTTTCATGCTTGGCCTCGTGGCACCTCGGTTTGTGTCCCCCTTTGGATGGTGTTTGCATGCAATTTATCTCAAACTCTTGTTAAGGATATAGTCACTTTAATTTTTGCCCCAATTGGTTTTTCCCTTCGGTTGGCTCATTGGGGTAGAACTCTAGGATCTAAAATGAAGGGTCACACTTATAAGAAATTGTTAAGGATGTTAATGATTTATTAATTGAATGATGGTGACTAATTATGATAGGAATAAGAGTTATTCTGATGTAATAATTGGTTGAGAGTATCTCAATTCAGTGAAGGAGTGACTGACTACCCTTCGATGGTTTTTATCCTAAATCACTGAAGCACCATTGCAAAATTAGATGTTAAAAATTTGGGCACATTAAAATTTTGCTAAATATTGATTGGGTTATATGAAGTTATGCATTTTATTAATAAGAAATAATTTGTATGTTTCAACATCTTCAAAATGTCAACCGCTTTTATTACTTTGCCAAGTTCTGATAAAATGAATGGTGATAATTACACTTCATGAAAAAACATGATTAACACTGTACTCATCATGGAGGACCTAAAGTTTTCCATCACTGAGGAGTGTCCTTAAGTTCCTGCTCAAAATGTGTCATGAAATGTTTGTGATGCATATGAGAAATGGATGAAGGCAAACGAAAAGGCCAGAGCATACGTTCTTGCCAGCTTGTCTGAAGTTGTGGCAAAAAAGCATGAAACTATGGTCACTGCTCGTGAGATCATGGATTCATTGCAAGAAATGTTTGGACAACCGTCCGCACAGATCAAGCATGATGCTATGAAATTCATTTATAATGCATGTACGAACAACGGGCCTCAGTGCGAGAACATGTTCCCAATATGATGGTCCACTTCAACGTGGCTGAAATGAATGAGGTCACCATCGATAAGGCCAGTCAAGTTAGTTTTATTATGGAATCTTTACCTGAGAGTTTCCTATAGTTCAGAACCAATGTTGTTATGAACAAACTAAACTACTCTCTCACTACCCTCCTTAATGAGTTGTAGACTTATGAGTCCATGTATAAAGGCAAAGGATCACAAGGGGAGCAAATGTTGCTAGATCATCTAAAAAGTTCCATAGAGGTCGAACCTTTGAGGAACTAAGTCTACTTCTTCCTCTGCGAAAAAGAAATGGAAGAAGAGGGGTACTAAGGGTAATAAAACTAATCAAGCTGCAGCCTAAAAGGGCAAGCAAAAGGTCAAGGTTGCAAAAGAAAATTGTTTCCTTTGCAATCAGGATAAGCACTGGAAGCGAAATTGTCCCAAATATTTAGCAGAGAAAAAGAAGGCCAAACAAGATAAATATGATTTACTAGTTTTAGAAACTTGTTTAGTGGGGAATGATGATTTTACCTAGATAATTGATTCATGGGATTAGTTTTTGGCAGTAGCTTGGAACTGACAAGATGACCTTGCGGGTTGGAACAAGGCAAGTTGTCTCAGTGGTTGCAGTGGGAGGCGTCAAATTACTCTTTCGGAAATATTTTCTTTCTTTAAAGAATGTATTTGTAGTTCCTGATTTAAAAAGGAACTTGATTTCTATACAATGTTTGTTAGAACAAAATTATTCCATCATTTTTAATGTAAACAAAGTGTTTATTTATAAAGATGGCATTCTTATTTTTTTTGCAAACTTAGAGACTAATTTATATATGCTAAGGCCATTAGCATCTAAATCGCTTCTAAATACTGAATTGTTCAGAATTACAAAAAAGACAAAAAGACTTTTTACTGGAAAAAGTTATAGAGCCAAAGAACCATTAGAACTTGTACATTCAGACATTTGTGGTCCCATGAATGTTAAGGCAAGACAAGAGTATGAATATTTAATCTCTTTCATGGATGGTTATTCAAAATATGGATATCTTTAGCTAATGCAACACAAGTCTGAAACTCTTGAAAAGTTCAAGTATAAGGCTGAAGGTGAAAACTTGTTAGATAAAACCATTAAAACATTTCGATCACATCAAGGTGGAGAGTATATGGATTTAAATTTCCAGAACTATATGATAGAACAAGTTCTAATACTCTCTCAAGCTAGATATTCGTGCTTACTACATTTATTTGTCAGATAAAATTATGCAACCTAATGATATGCATTCATCAGGATGTAACATACTTCATATTGCTCAAGATAAACTAACTCTAACATCTAACTCATTTAGCATTCAATCAACATGGTGTAAGATATTTAATAAGGAAATAAATGAAAGATAGTCGTCAATCAAACTTATATTAAGAAAATAAGCCATTCTCTCGAATGTCATTAACAAAACATAAGTAAAAAGGAGGGAAATGGAAAATAAACAGAAATGGAAGATATCAAGCCACCACTGGCAACTTCTTGCTTCATGGAGGCTTGAGATGGTTGCTATCTGATACATAAAATCCATAAGGTGAAGGTTCTCACTCACTGGGAGACGATTCTGAAAGTTCTCATAATCCTTCTCTTAGAAGAGCTCGAAATGGAAGCTAGTTATGGTGGAGGAGTCGTGCAGAGTTTTCGCCTCTTGAACTCGTTTTCTCTCCCCTTTTTTCTCTAAAGCTTTGGGCTATTTATAGGCGTTGAAAAGTTGAAGCTCATGATGGCCTGACACCTTGCATTAAATTCCCTGCCCCGCTGCGTAGACTTTTTACATTGTACGTACATTGGTTCTGCCATGATCTGATAACGTGTTATCTTTTTTCATAACGACCTGACAACTTTTGCCCAGACGTCCGTATTTACTTTCTCCTCAACGCATGGTCTTGACGCATGGTCTCAGACACATAGTTTCGACGCATGGGTTTCCATTTGTTCTCGCAGCAGCTTCGTCTCTAGTCGGGTTATTTATGCTTTTCTTCTTAATCCTGCGTTGGGAACAGAAAGTGTCACACCCCCTCCCAGACTACTCTACCCAACCCGAGAAGAGATGTGAAGACAGCATACATCACCCCTTTTGTGACGCATACTATCCACTAACACACTTGTCTTATACTGTTTACAACATACATAACACTCCTTAATATATATCAACCATAACGTATAGGAAACTATATACATAAACGATAATTCAGAATACAACTCTTCCATGAAGCCCTTATACAGAACCATGTTTCAACTCCCAGTAAATGTACAACTAGGTCTACATGCCACCTATATAAGGTTTTACGTACAAGCAACTTTGCAAAACAGGACAATTTTCTGGAAACTCGAAGCTTAAGCAGGGCGAGTTGGAGTAGGCAAAGCACCAGGAACGTCTTTGCTACCTGAAGGGGAAAGAAAAACTTGAAAACATAAGCTAACAGTTCAGTGAGTGACTAATTTTAAACAAATTCTTTAGTTTGAAAATCATCAGGATTTAAACAAACTCTGAACATGAGTTAAAACATAGAATTATCACATTTTCATTTGATTAAATCACGTTTAAATGCCCTTATGAAATCATACATGGTTTTTCAACAATTCGTAAGTAAAATAGTACGGTTACAACACTTTTCTCTTAGTTGAGGCAGAGTAAAACTCAACGTCCCAACGTCAAAAACAAATAGGCTCGATGCGGAGCAAAACTCAATGCACCAGCATATAACCTCTATGTGCACATATGAACATGGCGGGTTGCCCAAGTACCTTCTCCATGTCTATAAGTACTGGGTCTCGGGGAAACTCACATGCCTACTCATGTCCTTCAGCATCGAGCCTCCTCGAAAACATTTTTCCTTTAAGGAATGCAATACTTTATACAAAGCCGTTCATAGTCAAATCTTTCATAAGAAAATAGGGCATTTCATAAATCAATATCAATCCATAAATCTGCTTTTCAATATCGTTTAGCAAAACATCAATAAATAAGAAAAACCAAACTGACATGTACAATAGAATTGTTGAAACAAGAAAAGAAGTGTCACTCACAACTCTTTTCTAGGCCTTGAATGGATTATACGCCTTTCCTATCTTCTCTTGGCCTGAAAATACACATTTCTTGGGTTAAGTTTCCCTAAACTTCCTTTTCATAACCAACAAACTTTAACCATTCATATTGGATCAATAAATCTTAATGAGTGAGATTCAACTCTACTAGCGAGACCACTAGCGAGATTGGACTACCCTACACGCCACTAACGATACCAGGGTGAGTAAGACTAGCCACACTCACCTGATCAGCGAGATCCAGCGAGACCCAGTGAGGATTGTGAGACGCGGGCTTCTAGCAACACCTGTGTTACCTGTCTCGCTTCTCATGCTTAAACTCTTAGCGTTACTTGCAGTCCTGCTATACTTATCTTCCACAGCTTCTACCTTCCCTCTTATTCTCACTTCTATTTGTTACAAATCATATTTCCAGCCAAATTTAGAACTTCTTCCCTTCTACAAACTTGTAGAGAAATATGTTTTCTAGCTTACCTCAAATTTTCGTAGCTTAACTTGTCCTTGTTAGTCAGATATTGTAAGATTCCTCCGCAATACTACAGATTGCACAAAAATTCCTTATCAGTCACTTCTAGCTAAAAGTTTACATGTTTCTATTCCATTTCAACTCAAGCATCCTTCATAAAAGTTGTTCAGAATTGAGTTAACTTACTAACCTTAAATTTTAGCCTTAGACTCAATCTCCTAGATTCGTTTCACTCCAAACATCTGATACTGTCCAGCGTGTGCGTCCGCTAATAACGTGCTATTCCAGCTTAGATTTCGATACTAAAACGAGTAAAATTCCACCCGAAATCCACAAGAACACCTTCTTCTACTTTTATTTGTAGTTTGTCTGAAAAATGGAACCGACTTAAGCTCTCGAAAATGTCTAAAAATGATAAAATATTCAATTTACTCACCTATATATACTGCCGACTTAACTCTCTTATGCAGGCTGGGGCGTGGGGGGTTTCCCTTCTCAATTCAAGGTAAGACGTTCAAAGCAGCCCACCATCAACGCCCTTAGCAAACGGCCACCCTCAACGCATGGTGTCCTCAACGCCTCCTACCTTCAACGCATACAACTCAATCAGTGATGCCCGTCTCCAACGCATGAAGACCTTAACGAATGCAACCTCACCAACGCATAGTTGTTCAAAACACTTCCTTCCCCGCCAATGATAAATTCCTCTTCCAATGCAAATGATTGCTTCAACTCATAACTTTTCATGATTTTCACCTTCAACGCATGGTCACTCAAAAGAACAATACTCCTCTTTGCTTTCACCAACGAATAGTCTTAGCCCATACTTAACTCTTTCACTCTCGGCTACTTTTCTCTAACAACGCATGGCCACATTTCACTTGCCTTGTCCTGACACTTAGCATTATAAGCCAGTGCTTATAGAAAGACTCATAATTTTTCAGGTATTTTGTTTTGTAAATAGTGCCAGCGCATGGTGATACATTTTAATTAATTCAACTACCATGCGTTTAGCTCTAAAGTTACTCTAATTAATTCGAATAGTGACTATAATAACTTGTATTTCTACAAGTTATCATGTATCCTACTCATTCAGAATGAAGTAGGTTTACTGATAGATGTAAAGAAATGTCTAGTTGCCCAATTCCAAATGAAAGATTTGGGTGAGACACAATTTATTCTAGGGATCCAGATTATAAGGGATCAGAAGAACTAAACGTTGGTCTTGTCTCAGACATTATATATTGACAAGATACTTGTCAAGTATTCGATGAACGATTCCAAGAGGGGCTTATTGTCCTTTCGACATGGAATTATATTGTCTGAGAAACAGTGTCCTAAGACTCCTCAAGAAGTTGAGGAAATGAGATGCATTCCCTATGCATCGGCTGCTAGTAGCCTAATGTATGTCATGTTGTGTACTCTTAACATTTGCTATGTAGTTGGGATTGTCAGTAGATATCAGTCCAATCCAAGATTTGATCATTGGACTATAGTTAAAACCATTCTCAAGTATCTTCAGAGAATGACAAAATACATGCTTGTGTATGGGGCTAAGGATTTGATCCTTACAGCATACACATACTCTGATTTTCAGACTGATAAGGATTCTAAAAAATCCACATCAGGATCAATGTCTACTCTTAACGAAGGGGTTGTAGTTTGGTGAAGCACAAAGCAAGATTGCATTGTTAACTCCACTATGGAGGCAGAGTATGTAGCTGTTTGCGAAGTTGCTAAAGAGGCTGTATGGCTTAGGAAGTTTTTGACAAACTAGGAAGTTGTTCCAAACATGTCAATGTCTATCACATTTTATTGTGATAATAATAGTGTTGTGGCAAATTTTGAGGAGCCTAGAAGTTACAAACGTGGAAAGCATATAGAGTGCAAGTAGCATTTGATACGGGAGATTGTGCAAAGAGGAGACATGATCGTCACGCAGAT
Source organism: Citrullus colocynthis (assembly GCA_031780015.1). NCBI lineage: Eukaryota > Viridiplantae > Streptophyta > Magnoliopsida > Cucurbitales > Cucurbitaceae > Citrullus > Citrullus colocynthis. The sequence goes on from QLSR01000253.1 coordinate 1,372,457, forward strand.
TACTTCAGAGTACAATGTTCCTGATCCATTTAACAAAGGCTCTCACAGCAAGAGTGTTTGAGGGTCACCTGAAGAGTCTACGTTTACGAGACATGTCATATCTAGTCTAGGGCAAGTTGGAGATGGGTATAGAGTTATGCCCTAGTTTATATGTATTGTACACCCCACTAGCTTTAGGACAAGTGGGAGATTTTTGGGACTGGTGTGTTCGAAATTTCTTGGGTCTTGTAGTTTTGTAAATTGTAAATACATTTTATTTATTGAATAAAATAACAAGTTATTTTATTTACATTTTGCATTAACTCAATCCAACAAACTAAGATTCCATGGTTATTTTATGTAAACTTAAACATGTATGTTGTTGACATGCTGTTGCTTTTTGGCCTTCAATCTCAAATTAATTAATTTTAATTAATTCATTAATTAATCGACGTTTTGATGGTAACAAACCTAAGTTAATTAACTAATAATTTTAGTATTTTGAAGTGTCTGTTGCATAGAGCTCAAAATAATTAATCCAATGCATTTCGAATCACTCAAATCGGAGCTCAAACGAAGAAGATATGATTGAATCAAGCTTATCAAAAAAATCTCGAGTTGATGACATGGCAGATTTTTTCATCAAAGTGGACCAATTGAAAGTGCCACTTGGAACAATGGAGAAGTGACACTTTGTGGGTTTTTGATTTTTGGATTGATGTTAAAAAAAAGATGATTTTAAAAAGAAAATGAATTTAAAAAGAAGACGAATTTAATATTATTATATATGTTTGTGTCTAACGGCTAGTTGCTTTTTTAAAAAATAAATTTAATACTATTTTGTGTTTGTTTCTAACAACTAGTTGTCTTTAAAATAATAATGAAAACTATTTTTTAGTTTTAATCTCCACCTTTAATTTTACTTTCTGATCAATCCAATGACCCAAATTAAAATCTACTTTTTACCCCACTTCTCTCTCTTTTTAAACTTCATCTTCTCCAAAAAGTTTTTTCAACTTTTACAACTTTACAATCCTCAAAAATTGAAAATCGCCACCATTGTTGCTCTCTCTCCAAGCTCTCAAATTTCTTTCTTTTCATCTTATTCTAGAGAGATACTTTTATTGTATTGTGAGTTCAAATTTGTACATCTACTCTTTTTAGAGAGTTTTATTGTGTGATTTAAAGTTTAAAAAATATTGTAACGGTTGGATCTTAACCCCGGGAAATAATTGGGTTTGCTCTTCAACTCAAAAAAGGAGCAAGGTAGCGGTTCGACTCTCATCCATGGAAAGAGTCAAAGGAGATTTTTAATCGAAATCCCAAGAGGCGATTGGAAGAGTGGATGTAGGTCGAGTTTGACCGAACCACTATAAAAATCACGATGTCTTCTTCTCCAACTCTTTCTCAATTGATTTTGCATTTAATTTTTAGTAGTATGTTGATTACTATTTTTCTTTGAGATTTATTGAATCTTGTGTTTCATATATTTTTATCAATCTTGATATTTAGCATCAATTAAAGTTTTTATTAATTTAGTTCAAAAATAATAATTTAATTAGTTTAATTTGAGCATATTTAGGAATAAGTTTAATTAAATCCTATTCACCCTCTCTAGGGTTGCCATACCAGTCCAACACATACAAGGTTGGATCATGTTTAAGTAATAACTAAGAGATCTGTAGTATAGGAATAAGGTTGGGTGTGCTAATAATTAGTTGTTTATCCTTATGCATGTTCTCTGTAATTTATGTTTTCCAATACAAATTTAATAGCACATGGTGATCATTCGCTTCTGCTAGGAATTCGATTCCTTCAAACATTTCACCTGCATGCATTCGTACTACATCACAAAGGACTTCATCTTTATGTCTTCCTAAAGTAAATGAGATAGGAGCTTGGGAGTTTACCTTAAGTTCTCCTTTGTTTGTCAACCATTGAAGCTTATATGGTTTTGGGTGTGAACGAGTAGTAAGTTGAAGTCTTTTTACAAGAAGACTACTTACACATTTGTGCAACTTCCACTATCAATCCCCAAGCTCCATGGACTTCCTTCAATTAGGCATCTTGTGTGAAACAAGTTCTCCCTTTTATCTTCAACTTTCTCTTCTTTGATTTGTACATTAAGTACTCTTCATGTAACTAAGGATATGAAGTTACCTTTTTCGATGTACTCATCATCATGTGCTTCAAATTCTTCCTCAAGTTGTGCATCATGCTCATCACATTCATCTTCCGAATCAATCATCCCATTTCTTATCACCATGACTTTTTTATTGACACAATCTTTGCTCATGTGTCCAAACCCTTGCACTTCCAACACTGAATTGAACTAGACTTCTCCCTCACCTCCTTTGAAACCTCATTCTTTTTAGTATTGGAGCTCTCGGCCTCCGCTCTTCTGGCATTCCCAATTTTTCCTTTACTTCAGTCCTATTCACAAAACCATCCTTGTTCCAAGCACTAGAATTTGAGAAGGTATTAACTTTAGAAGTGTACCTCTTGGAATGCTTCTTTTCTTCTCTCAATTGATCTTCAATTTTGATGGCATAATGATACATATCTTCAAAGTAAGACTGTGGATTTCTATAAACCAGATGAGTAATTTCTCGATTCAAACCTCCAAGAAATCTAGACATGGTGTCTTCCTCATCTTCTCAGATTTTTGTTCTTTCCATCAAATTCTCCATTTGTTGATAATATTCAGCCACATTTTTTGTTTCCTGCCTCAAAGCTTTCAATTTAGTTTTTAAATCCCTTTCATAATGTTTTGGAACATACCTATTTTGAGGCTTCTTTGAGTTCTTCCAAGTTTGATGGGATCCTCCTCTTTCCTTCTTCTCTTGAACTTGAGATGTTAATACCAATTTCCAGCATGGATGGTGAATTCAGCAATGGTAAGTCTCATCTTCTTATTCTCACTAAATGTGTTGCGATCAAACACATGTTCTATCTTCCTTTCCCATTCCGAATATGCCTCCACGCGCGTTTGCCGTTCTACTAAAGGTTGGAATTTTGAGCCTAACTCCATTATCTCTATCTTCACGAATTCTTTCCCCTCTTCTAGCTTGCATAAAATTATTTCTTCATCTTCCTCTCATGTTTCCTCTTCCTCCAACTTGTCTTTCTTATCATATTAGATCAAAATTTCCTTCAGCTTCTTGCAAGGCTCGTTCTTCTCTTTGTTGTTGTGCCCTCCTTTCTTGCCTATCTTCTATCATCATTTCCATCATGCCTTGAATGGCTTGAAGAATAGCCATATTAGGATTTTGTACTTGTGGTACTTCTTCACCCTGTGACATTTTCAAGTTAGTAATAAAAGGACCTCACCATACTTCTCAGTAATTTCACTTAAGGACACTCGTGTTTATCACTCAAGGGTATGCTTTTGGTACTAGGTCGAGGATGTAAGGATTGTCTTAAAATTTGGTGCAATCTTACTAAAAATTTGATGAAACCAATTCAAATGGTCAACTTTCACAAACTAAGATTAGAGTAACTCAAGCTTAGGATCAACAACTTGAAAATTGGAATAAAGTAAAAGGATAATGACAAAAACTTTTCATGTCTCTTGGATATTTGACTTTTTTTTCCTACTGTTTTTTTCTTTTGTTGCTGATTTATTTTTTGCTATTGTTTTTTTTTCTTTTTAAAATGATCCAAGAACAAATTTTAAGAAGATTTCAAGACAAGTTGAATTATAAAGAAAACAAATTGAGAGTCGAAAAATAAATGAAACAAAGTAAAGATATTTCACTTCTAGAACGGACCAATGATGATGACCAAATGCTTTGATACCAAATGATAAGTGCCTACAATGTTCGTTGGATGCAAAGCTAAAGATCCTTCTAGGATCGTTACAAACACTCACAAAGAAAGCTAATTTAGATCGAACTTAGAATCTATGATGGTCACTCTTAGATCCTAAGACAACCCACACCAAAATTAGTTTGATCAAAACTAATCCAATGAATTAATTTAAACATCAAATCTAAAGCAAGATTTGAAGAAAAAGGTAACACCAAAGAGGTGGAATAAGCAAAAGTTTTTTAATACTAATAATCTGAGTTTTGAAGAGGATTACAAGCCTTTTTAAAGGCCAATGGGTCGTGGATATGACCAAGAACTCAAAGGTCATTCAACACTATTAAATGCAAATTATACAAATTTCTACCTAGGAACTTAAAACTTAATTGCATACTAATTAATAAGTCAAAATGCAAAACTAAAAATGTAGAAAGTCTTCAATTGTCTTAAATAACTCCTATTGGAGATGACAACATTGATTTGCACGTTTGATAAGGTTTGACATCACGTTTTCCCATACAGTGCACACTTCACAAAATCTACATACTTTTTTTGTACACCATGCCATCTTCCAAACTGTAAGACTTTTCCCTTGCCATTTTCATGTCATTCTCTTCTTGACTTGTTGAACTAACATTATATATAAATTTGGGCTCAAAATTATTTGTTGTTACTTGAGAATTTGCTAGCTTTTGAAGATGTAGTGTGAATGCCTCTTGAATCTTCTTTGTCTTGCTTCTTGTAATTGCTCCCTCAGGTACATTCAATGGTTCAATGGTTGAATTCACATTAGAACAAATGAAGAATGAAAAAAAGTAAAGTAAAGAGCAAAGTAGAGAGAATTAGAAAGTAAAGAAAACAACTCAATTGTGATGTGTTTACAAATGATCTTTACAACCTCTATTTATAGAGTTGTGAGAATATTGGTTACAATAACCAAGCATAAATAAGGATTAACCTTAGATGCATTATAAAGTATCAAAAATTCTGGAAAGAACCAAAGTTCGAGATTCAATATGGAACGACTTAGTATTTCTCCATTCATTCTCATCCAATAAAAAAAGATTTGTCTTTTTTTTTTTTTTTTTTTTTTTTTGGATGAGTTGCTTTCTTGATCTTGATTAATTGTGAGATAAAAAAAAAAACTTTCTTTTCGATTTAATTAATTGAATATTATTAACCCCTGTTTTAATATTTTTATTATTGTTCGTGTTAGCCTCAACATTGATCTAGGCTTGAATATCGGCCTTATTTTTAAGACAAAATACTGGTGATAATATCAGCAAAAGAACGTTCTCCTGTGCTTCCAAACATGCCGAGCTCTGCATATTATTATACAATCAAAAGGGGATTGATTCTGTAAAAAATGAGATATGTAAGTGGAAATTAATTGAAATTATATTTTTGTAAGATTGTCAATATTGTATCGAGGGTGTTTTTAGAGTATACCGAATTAATATAGCTATCCTTCTTCCGATGTAACAACGCAATTTCACAATAAGTATCAAAATGAAGCACTAAATAATATAATTTGTTTCTTCTTTTCTTGGTGTTCATCGATGTAAAATCATGTATCATTCATTCAATAGAAAATAGAAGGTTAATGGATGAATTTGTAACCTATGGAGGTTATGGACATCTATATAATTGTAGTATATATAACACTCCCCTTTAGATGTCCATAGCATATAAAATACATGCCTCGTTAAAACCTTATTAGGAAAAAACCTAATGGGAAAAAAATCGTAGTAAAGCAAAAAGAGTACATTATTTTATATTTTTTAATGATTGTCTCAATAAAACCTTGCTAAAAAATCCCAGTGGGAAAAACCATAGCAAGGGAAAAAGAGGTGTAATTATTTTGATGTTGAGGAAATAATTCAATTTAAGGTAAACGTGATAAAAGATTGTGTTTTAATTCAATTGGTGGAGAATTGAATTTAGTTTGGAGATTTAAAGGTTGGATTTAATTTGATCATTTGGAATTGGGTAAGTTATTGTGAAATTGAAATTTAAATGAGCGGAATTATTTGTTAGGAGACTATTTAAATAAATTATTTTGATGGTTAGGGAATGATTTAATTTGATGGGAAAAAAATGAATTAAGTAAGTTTTATATTTTGTTTTGGGAAGAGGAAAAGGAAAAGTATATATAATAATAATAATAATAAGGAATTAGAGTTTTAAATAAATAAATAAATATATATAAGTGTGGCCTCAAAATGCGTGCAAGTAATAGAAAAAAGGAAAAAGAAAAGTTTTTCTCTTATTCTTCCCCTACCGCCTACAAGTCCCCCCCTCTCTCTCTCTCCGATCGTGAGTTTCTCTGCTGCCAGCTGTTCGTCGTGCCTCACGTCGCCACCCGCACATACTGCTGTCAAGACTCATTGTCGCCCGTCGCGCCACTCAGTAGGTCCAACGTCGTCGGATCTTGCTCGCTGCAACCAATCTTGTCTGCCAGTCACATCTATTGCTGGTCATCTGGTCGTCAGATGTTTGAAGTGTTGGGTTTTATGCCCTAAAACTCGTAGATTGTAAATGTAATTATTTGACTGTCACTAAATCACTAATAAAACGTTATTAATATGTTATTTCAATAAGCGTTATTGATTGTGTTTTGTTTGTTTTGTCCTAATAACCCTAAATCCAATAAACTAACATCCTAGGCTATTTTATGAGTCTTGAACTGTATGTGGGGACATACAGAGATCAATGTTCAAGATACAGTCTAAAGGGTCTATAGTATAGGGATAAGGTTGGGTACCTTATCTTGGGGACACTATGGATACGACCCACTTTATATTTGATACAAACGCAATGATCTAACATGTTCGTGTAGGTGACATACGAGTGGGGGTATCCTATGCAATGAGTTTGCATAAGACCGAACCACGAAATAGTGATTACTAGATGTAACTATGTTGACTAGTTAGGTTTCTATTTCAATAGGATGACCTAAGCAACTTAGTCTTAATCCTGAGTATATTATGAACTCTTGTTTACAAGGGATTGTCCTTTGATTTGTATGGGTGAGAGTGGTCATTTGCCAACTTAATATGCCTACCGTCTTGGGGACAACATCGAGTGGAGAGCTGTGGAGATAATTATACAAGATGAAATTCACTCATTCTCATCTTTAGGGTAAGTAGATAAGTGTTCACTTAAGTGGTGTCTCTGGGACTTGAACACAGGGCCCTACCCTCTCACTGGCCTAAGAGGAGTTTCTGTTTAATGGTTTGACCATAAACAGGTTGTTCATTAGAGGAGCATTGGTACTTAAAGATTTATAAGTAACCCATGGGTAAAACGGTAATTTGGCCCAACTGGTGTTACGAACACTTGTGAATGACTAATTTGTTGTTATTGGTCTATGTCTATGGACACAAAAATATATTTGCAGTGAGAAGAGTGCAGCTGTGGGTCTTTAGTGGAGTGTACCCACAGTTAATGAATATTGATTAATGTAGTTAATGAGTTTAGCCAATTAATCTTATATCGTTGGAGCTTCTAAATTGTAGGTCCATTAGGTCTCTTTCCTAGCTTATAAAGAGTGTTGAGGTATTTATGTCTTGAATGAAATTTGAAACGTCCAAATTTACTTAGGGAAATAATATAATGTATGATGATACATTATAATATAAAGTTTATTTTGAACTTTATAATATAAATTTAATTTTAGAAGATTAACCATCTACTCTCTCAAGCTAGATAGTCATACTTGTTTAAACTTGTTTGTTCGACAAATCTATACAAGCTAATGATGCTCATTAATAAAAATGTAAACATACTTAATAATACTTAAGAAAAACTAACTTTTAACATTTTAACTCATCAAACATATAAGCAAACATGGTGGAGAGTGTTAAATATGGAGATAATTTGAAGATAAACGTCAATCAAACTTATATTAAGTAAATAAACCATTCTCTAGAATGTCATTGACAAATCATAAGTAAGAAAGATGAAAATGAAGAAAGAACAGAAATGGAAGACGTCAAGCCGCCACTGGCAATGTCTTGCTTCATGGAGGCTTGAGATGGTTGCTATCTGATACATAAATTGTAAGACCCTAACTCAAAATTCTTAAGATGGCTAGTAAGGAAAGAAATAAGGCTAGTTGAACACATAATATTAGGAAAGAAATGGATATTTCACTAAGAGTGAGAATGAAGGATGGAAGGCATAGTTTGGGAATTAGTTAAGCGTTTAAATGTATTTCGAGCATAGCCCGGTTAATGCATGGATGGTAATGCGCTAAGGTGTGGTACCTTAATTTAGAGAGAATTTGGTATTGAATTTTGAAAAGGGAACAAGAATCAGGAAAAGAGGAAACGCATGACTCACAATTAGTCTTGGAAACTAACAGGTTATGAGATTGGTATTGAAGGGTGTTAAGCTAGAAAGAAAAAAGAAGCCAAAGAATCTTAGGGCGTGAACAACATGCGTTGAAGGTTTATTATGAGTTAGTAGGGATTTTAGTGTTGATAAAGAAGTTTATGCTCAAGGACAAAGACATTTAGTGTTTAAGGTAACCAAGGGTCGTTAATGCTATGTGTTGAGGAGCTCAATTCCATGGTAGATGGAAATATAACTTTGATTTCGGATAAACGCATAGGTTATAATTAAATAGTTCAAAGAGTAGGAAGTTGGACGCATGATACGATGCGGTAAGGTACAAACGCATAGTAGTATGCATTTGGGACACTGACGTCTAGCAGGATACGGTGAAGAAATGGTTTCAAAGGTATTATGGCGGAAGGTAAAGGAAATTTGGTGAACGCACAAGGGCAATATGATTAAATGAAAAGTTTGATATTGGAATATGTTAGACGTATAAGATAAGCCTATAAGGGCTAGGTGGCTTCATAAAAACTTGACACCTTATAAGCAGAAGGTGTTAGAAGTATGTTAAGTATTTCATGCAAGGTGACGCTTGGATAAATGCATGATTGGTTAAACATGCAGCTGGACATGTGGCAAGCAAATGGCAAAAAGGGAGAAGTAGTATGACCAGCCTTCTACTCCATAACTATAAAGAGGACATTGAGGGAAAAGGAGTGACTGATGATGCTGAAGTAAGAATCCTTGGGAGAAAGAAGGAATTCTGGTGTCCGTAATAGAAATCTGCAGCCAAGAACGAAGATATTCCAGACAACTTAACTATATCTTGTGTTAAAGAAGTTGTCTTGCGTCAAGAAGGGTCAGTCTTGCGTTTAAGTATCAAGGTGAATGATGCGTCCAAGTGGGACCTTTTGCGGTCGAAGCATCCAAAAGAAAAGTAAGAAAGAGTTGGGAAGCACCTCGCGTTAGCTATCAACCTTGCATCCAAGGGTAGGGTTGCGACCAACTGAGCTGCCAGAGGAATATAAGACCTTGCGTTCCAGGGTTAGAACGCTGTGTCCGAGAAGCTCGGGAAAAGAGGAAATAGTGGAAAGGAGGAGGAACTATTCTTGAGCAAGTATAATGTGAGTAACATTAACGTCCTTTTTCAAAATATGATTTCATGAGTTTTCAATGAGTAAGTATATGTGTTTTATTTGAGAAGCATTTGAGTATGCAGGTTATATGTTTATAAAATGCATGCTGATTGATAATATGTGATTTCATGATTTTACTTAAAAGCATGATGTTTGATATTAAAGCTTTGAACTAGAAGTTATTGGAAGCATGCTGTTTTGAGATTATATGATCTTATTTGGAAACGATTAACTTATGAGTTTATGTTATGATGTTTCCAAAACATATTTTGTGTATTTATAAAACTTTGAAAAGGGGCACCCGAGGCTCAGGGACTTGTAGAAGGCCAAAGGGTAGCCATGATATGAATATAGAAAAGGGTACGCAATGCTGAGGGACTCGAAGAAGGCAAATGGGTAACCTGTATATGGAAATGGGACCCCAATGCTCAGGGACTTAGAGAAGGCATTGCGGGCGGCCCAAATTATAATATCTATGTGCACATAGAGAAATATGTGACGCTGATGTGTGAGATTACTCCACACAGCTAGGGATAATTGACGTTGAGTAGCGTAGAGCTCGGCTTCGCCTCAACTAAGGGAAATTTTTAAGAATGAACTAATTTCATGTATAACTATTCCGGAAAGAATTTATGTGATTGGATTAAGTTGATGGAAACTATGATTTTACAGAAATAAGGTTTGGACTATGTTTTACGTAGATCATGGAACATGTGTAATTTGACTAGATTATCGAGAAATATGTTTTGCGGAAATGATAATTTAATTTCATGTTTCATGATTATGGTAATTTTAACGTACTCGTTCCTAAAGTAAAGATAGTTTTATAAAAAAAAAAAAACTGTTACTCACTGAGCGTTTAGCTCACTCTTCCATACGTTTTCCATTTTTTTTAGGTAGCATGACAGTTCCTGTTGCTGATCAAAGTCGAGGTTTGTCAAAAGTTTAATGGTATCGCCGTCCTAGGAAGGATGATTAAATGGGCATAAAAGTAAGTGTTGACAGTGGAAGTCGATAATATAGTCGATGACTGCTGTCCTCATACTCCGTCTCGGACTACAGGAGGGTAGTTCGGGTTGGGGTGTGACATAAATGGCATAGGGGAAGAGTTCTCACTCGCTGATAGATGACTTTAAAAATGCTCAGAATCCGTCTAATAGAAGAGCTCGAAATGGAGGCAGGTTATGGTGAGGGAGAAGTTGTGCAGAGCTCTCGCTTTTTGAGCTTGTTCCCCCCCCCCCCCCCCCCCCCCCCCCCCC
>QLSR01000253.1:1383120-1440885 GCA_031780015.1 Citrullus colocynthis
TTTCCCCCCCCCCCCCCCCCGCACGAGAATTGACAAGCTTTGGGTTATTTATAGGCGTCGAAAAGGTGAACTCATGATGATTTGACACCTTTACATTAAATTCCATGCCTTGCTACGCAGACTTTTCACATTGTCAGCTCATTGGTTCTACCATGATCTGATAAAGTGCAATCCATTTGCATATTGACATGACAGCTACAGCCCAGGCGTCTGTATCTGCTTTTTCATCACAACGCATATAGTTCTTGACACATGGGTCTTGCTTCTTTAGTTCTCTCATCATCTTTTTCTCTAGTTCTTGGATTACTTATACTTCCTGCGTTTAGAACATAAAAACTCATATTTTCTTAGGCATATACTTTTGTAAATGATGTCAACGCATGGTAACACACATTATATAATTCAACTGTCAAAATTATGCATTTAGCCCTAAAGTTACTCTAACTATTCTAAATAGCGAATATAATAACTTGTATTTCTACAAGTTATCACACCCCCAAATTTAGAATAATGCTTGTCCTCAAGCATTCATTTAGAGATTTATTAATTTCTACCGCCTAAGTTTAAGTAAAAGCTCAATCTCTCAACATGCCTTCAATTTTTAGACAATATCAACAATTAGATAACCACACCAAGTTCTTTTTCAATTGACGCCGAGAAAGCATTTCTAAATTTTAGATGCGGCAAGCATAATCCTAAAAAATACTCTTACTTTCCAACCATTCTTATGTCCTCATTTTAGTAATGTGCCTTAGATTTCACTTTGATAAATTTTCTTTTTATGGCCTTTTTGATTATTTAGCTTATTGGATTTGCGTTGATTCGGGCTATCTACCTTTGTTTTGACATACCAATGATGGGTTGCATGAAGGCAACCAACATTGAGTAAATACCCTTTCACAACTCGGCACTTATCGCGTCGACAGTTGTACCGTTTATTTATTTTTTTCGCTAATCATGGACACTCACATTCGTTTTGACATACCCACTATGGGGTGCATGGAGGCAACCAACATCGAGCAAGAGCCATTCTCAACTCAACTCTTAACAGGCTAATTTTATGCCCTGTCCAGCGGAATTGTTTGTCCAAAGGAATTTTGAAATTTTTATTTATTTATTTATTTTTTTTATTTTTGAAGATTTTATGGCCTTCATGAGAATTTCATGAATTCTGAACGCATTGGCTCAAACCTCTCCCAACCCAAATTTTGGAAGGCAACAAGGTCCTCATTGTTGAAATAGAGTTATGAGATTGACTTAGAAAAAAATTTGTAAAAGAGGTTTGAGACAAAGCTTGCAAGCATGCTAAATTTTTAGAAATATTTTACTAAGTGTAACATCCTAAGGTTTGTGAGTTAGTCTTTTTGTTTCAATGGGTCTAAAGGTGAATTTCATAAGTTTCATCATTGAGATTGGACGTGGAAACAAAAACAAGGTGGAGAAAAGAATAAAGCAAGAAATAAATGAAAGCAACAAACTAAAGAGAACAAAAAGCAATTCATGAACTTGTATCATTGTATTAATGAATATGTATTTTACGTTGTAATTTACAAAAGAATGAAATAATGATAACAAAAGTAAAAAAAGATATTCCAACAAAGAACACCCATAAATTTAAATTCTCCCTAGGTTGTTGTCGTTGTTGTCCACAGGGGAGAGTTTGGCTCGTCGAACTGAAGGGGTTGCTGATGGGAGGGAGGAATAGCGGGCACTGAAATGCGTTAGATGAACACTTCATAATGTAATTCATGATAGTGCGGAATTGCTTGTCCTGATGCTGAGCTTGGCATTGAACAAAACTTCGAAGCTCCATTTGTTGCTGCGCCATTGAGTCACTTGCTGACCCAACTGTGAGACTTGTTGAGCCAACTCTTGAAAATTGTCGATGTATTCGGCTTCTCTGCGGTGGACCTCCTCTAGGTTCTCCATCATTGGGCGTAGAATCCCATCGTCCAAATACTTCAGCAGGTCATCAAAGCTCATGTCGATAAAGTGCGGTGTTGCGGTAGCATAACGCTTGTTATAAGGAACTTCATGCGTATTGGGGTAGACTTCTTCTGGCTGGTGCATAGGATGGGAAGTACTTGGGTTGGTTTCTTGATGAGGTGGAGAGAGGTGCGACAAGTCTGACTCCTCAGGATCCCGAGTTTGGTTTGGCTCAACGGGTGGAGGTGGTGGTGGAGTCTCCTGTGGCAGTATGGGATGTTGAGGCGAGGAGAGGGTTAACTCCAAGTGAAGGAGGGGGGCAGTGACACTTCCCTGGACTCCAAGTTCAAATCAGTCTAGGGAAGTTGGGGAGGCAAGGAAGTGTCACTCGCAATGGTGGGTTCAGCAAGTGGCTCATCTTAGATTTGGGGAGAAAGAAAGGGTGATTGGGGAGGTAGAGATGGTGAGTGGGGAGGTGAAGAGGTTTTCTTGGTTGGTAGGTTACGAGGAGGGGTGTAAACTGTCAAGGCTTGCCCGATCTCTTGGCATCGAGCTGAACAATTTCTTCAACTTCACTTGCAGGTGAGCTCGACGCCGGGATCTAAAAATTTTTCTTGACAAGTTTCCTCTTCTTGGGTTATGGAGGCTGGAGGGAGGATGGTTCTTGTGACTTGGCTGGCTGTTTCTTCGTCTTGGCCGCCTCTAGCAGATGCGGGGATCTTTTAGTATCCTTCTTAGACTTTGGGCTGAAAGAACCCCATTTACTGCTGTTACTAGTGCATTTTCCATCAAATGGGCGTTGGTGCACAGTTTGGTCACAAGGAAGGGGAAGAACAGTTGACCCCTTGGCTTGAAAAACATCCCCCAAATTTGTGGGGCAATGATTATCACACCCCATCCCGAACTACTCTCCTATAACCCGAGACGGAGCATGAGGATAGTAGTCATCAACTTTATTATCGACTTCCACTGTCAATACTTCCTTTATGCCCATTTAATCATCCTCCCTAGGACCGCGATACCATTATACATTTAATAAACCTCCACTTCGATCGGTAACGGGAACTGTCATGCTATCTGGAAAATGTAAAACATATAAAAAGATGAGCTAAATGCCCAGTGAGTGACAGATTTTATGAAACTATCTTTAGTTCAAAAATAGGCATGTTATCATCATTATCTCGCAAAATACTTAATTCAAATCATCACCTCTATAAAATCATAGCTTTTCAACTCGTAATCAAATCACATGAATACATTCTAGAGTAGTTGTACATAAAATCAGTTTATTCTCAACAATTTCCCTTAGTTGAGGCGAAGCAAGACTCAACGCTCTCAACGTCGAAATCATTCCTAGCTCGATGCGGAGCAAAACTCGAGCACTAGCAATATTAACCTCTATGTGCACAGAGGAATATGGCGAGTTGCCCATGTACCTTCTCATGTCCCTCAGTACAAGGTCCCGGGAAACTCACGTGCCTTCTCAAGTCCATCAGCACTAAGCCTCCTCTTAAACATTTTTCTTTAAAGAAGCAACACTTTATACAAACAAATCATATGCAAATCATTCTTGAGAACACATGGCAACTATTATATCAGTAACATTTCATAACATACTTTTCAATAACTTTAAGAACATAAAGTATGCTTCATAAATCATTCGAACATAAAATCGTATTCCATTGGAAAAACTAAACTAACATATACAACAAAATTGATTTAAAGTAAGAAAAGTGTCACTCACAGAATGCTTTATGGATAGTTTCTCTTCTATCCAGCTATCTTCCTTCTCCCGAGCTTCTTAGACGTAGCATTCTAATCCTGAACGCAGAGCTTTTTATTACTCTGGTAGCTCGGTTGGTCACAACCCTGCCCTTGGACGCAAAGTTGATAGCTAACTCAAAGTGTATCCTAACTCTTCCTTACTTCTCTTTTCGGATGCGTCGATCCTGCAAGGTCCAATTTGGACGCCTCATTCACCTTGAAACTTAGACGCAAGGCTGACCTTTTTTAAACGCAAGACAACTTCTTTAACACAAAATATAGCTAAACTGTCTGGAATATCTTCTTCCTTGGCTGTAGACTTCTATTACGGACACTAGAATTCCTTCTTTCTCTAAAGAATTCCTACTTCAGCATCATCAGTCACTCCTTTTCCCTCAATGTCCTCTTTATAGTTTTGGAGTAGAGGGCTGGTCATACTACTTCTCCCTTTTTGTCATTTGCTTGCCACATGTCAAACTGCATATTTAATCAATCATGCATTTATCCAAGCGTCACCTTGCATGAAATACTTAACATACTTCTAACACCTCCTACTTATAAGGTGTCAAGTTTTTATGAAGCCACCTAGCCCTTATAAGCTTATCTTATACGTCTAACCTTTTCCAATATACAAACTATTCTTTTAATCATTCTACCCTTGTGCGTTCACCGAATTTCCTTTAAGATTTTAACTTCATTACTTATTTCCTTTACTTTCTGCTATAATACCTTTGAAATCGTTTCTCCCCCGTACATTACTAGGCGTCAATGTCCCAAACGCATACTACTATGCGTTTATGCCATATATGCCATGCGTCCAACTTCCTACTCTTTAAACTCTCGAATTTCAACCTATGCGTTTACCCGAAATCAAAGTTATGTTTCCATTTACCATGGAATTGGGCTCCTCAACGCATAGTTGGTAGCCACCCCTCAACACACAGCAACCCTTCGATCAAAGTCACCTTAAATGTCCTGATCTTTGAGCATAGACTTCTTTATCAACACCAAAATCCTTACTAACTCCTAGTAAACCTTCTACACATGTTGTTCACGCCCTAAGGTTCTTTGACTTCTCTTTTCTTTCTAGCTTACCACCTTCGAAAACCAATCCCCTAATTTGTTAATTTCCAAAACTAAGTGTGACCCATGCGTTTCCTCTTTTCTCTTTAACTCTTTACCATCTATGCATTAACCGGACTATGCTAAAAAATACATCTAAATGTTTAACTAATTTCCAAACTATGTCTTCAGTCCTTCATTCTCACTCTTAGTGGAATATCCATTCTTTTCCTAATATTATGCATTTAACTAGTATTACTTCTTCTCTTACTTCTTTTCTTACTAGCCATCTTAAAAACTCTGAGTTAGGGTCTTACGATGATGATGATGTCTAACTGAATCCCTTGTATGATGCAATAGATGACCATGGCACAATCTCTTGAAATTGAGGCGTCATGTGTGGTGGGGAGGAGCAACCGCTTGATGAAGTAGAGCCATAGGTTGGCTTCAGCGATCAAACAAGTCGGTGCTAATGTATGGATGCCCTTTGCGGAAGTATTCCAGTTTGGTCCCGATTTTGCAATGGTCTTGATGGCATCATGCATCTCAGCTTGCGTCGACTTTGAAATGCTTCAATTTCCTTCTACCGCTGCAATGTCGGGGAGATCAAACAACTCATTGATCTCTCGTGCATTGAACAGGATTACAACTTTTCCAACTTTAATCTTGTGCAGCTCTTTGTGGATTTTTTCTTCGTAAAACACCTCCACGATGCTGGGTTGGATGACTTGGGCACTTTCACAAAATTGTCGCAAACCCATGGTGTCGACCCCCTGGATGATAAAGGTGGGCAGCTTAATGGACTCTGGGAAAAATCCCACTTCAGTGTGAAGTCTGCTGAACTACTTCTTCTTTCCTTTGGCCGTCTCCTTCGGTGGTTCCTTTACCACCTTCTCCTTTCCCTTCCCCTTCTCTTTCTTTTTGGGACTCGCAGGCGTTTTCCTCACTTCACCTGTGCATCCACATTTCTAATCACAACTGTAGACTCCTTAGGGGCCTCAATTCTTTTCTTCTTCTTGGGTAGCTTCTTCTTCATCTGAGCTACCTCTTTTTCCTTCTTCTTTCCCTCCCTGATCTTCTTCAGGTTTCTCTTGACGTGTTCAGCTTTGGAA
The DNA here is from genome assembly GCA_031780015.1 of Citrullus colocynthis. Classification (NCBI taxonomy): domain Eukaryota; kingdom Viridiplantae; phylum Streptophyta; class Magnoliopsida; order Cucurbitales; family Cucurbitaceae; genus Citrullus; species Citrullus colocynthis. The sequence goes on from QLSR01000253.1 coordinate 1,388,985, forward strand.
AGCTTTTCCACATCACTCTCTTCTTCCAACTCTTTTTCAAACTCCGCCGCCATTTCTTCCATGTGGTGAGGAACTAAGCTTCCCTAGCGGTATCCTTTGCTGCTTGCTTGCCAGCTTCAATTTCCCTCCTCTTTTCTTCTCTTCCCTTCTTCTTGGTGGTGAGGAAGGATTTAGTCCCTTCTCACAGGTGTTTGAAGTCGTCTTTAAGTTTCTTGGATTTCTCCGTCGCCTTCGCTGCTAGCTCAACAGATGACGCGACAGGGGATGCTACAGCAGCCTCGGATGTCCTGCATCCTTGACCTTCTCGTTCTTTCTTTTCAGTGGTGGGACATGTTCCTCGGCTTCTTCCTCCACGACCCTACTTAGCCAACTCTTCCCTTTCTCGACGAGTTTCTTCTTTTCAACCACTGAGATGATTGTTCTGATGAGTCTGTCATCGGAGTCTGACTTCTTGAGATCACTCACCGCAGGGACTGGCCCACACGACACTTTCTTCTTCATCGCCTGGTTGACCAACCCGTCCAACCAGTCTTTGTCTTCTTCGTCGATTGTTTCCAGTACATCTCGGAAGACATTGGACTCATTCTTTCTTTCTACTTCTTGTGCTTCAGTCAAGTCCCTAGATCCCAACGGAGATGGGGATGATGCCGCCTCCAATTAAGAATTGTTGGGGTGCACAATGGCCAGAGGTTGGGGAGAATTGATCGGGGCAGTGGAAGGATTTCGACTACCTTACCTCGAGGATGAGGCAATGCCGGCCTTTCGGGAGGCGCTTGACTTAGAACTGTTGGAAGAGAAGGGTTGTTGGGAAGCCATGGATAGGGGTTTAAAGAAAAGAGAGAAAGACGGGTTAAGAATCGGAGGGTCGGAAAGAAATTTCGACTTTGCCATAAATCGCAGCGATTGTCGAAAACTTGATAGAGAATTTTGAAAGCGTAAACTCAGATAGAGGTCGAAGAAGGGTTTATATAGGGTTCTAGCCAGGTGCATGGGTGAACAGCTTGAGATGTGACATCATAGCCGCATTAATTATCCTAACACCACTCTGCGACAACCAGCGCACGTGCAGACGACTCTTCGAATTTTTTATCTGACTGCGACCCTTCAGATCTCATGATCTGACTAAGTCACTTCAGATTCCCTTCCCCCCTAGGCGTCGAGTTATCGTGTCCCATTATTTTAATGTCGACGCCTTGTTGTTATCTGAGTTTCAATAATAGTTTAGAATAAGTTCAATTCATTTACTTCAAAGAATAATACAGATAACATACAAACAAAAACTTTTCAAAACAAATAATAACAACAAATAAAAGAGAACTAATAACAGCAAAGAAGAAAAAATGCGAAGAGAAATAAATGCAAGTAAAATACAAAAGTAAGGAAGCGTCCCTGGAATATATGTGATTGTTGTCAACACATGGCGCATCCATCTTGTCCTCATTCAATCTTTTTCAAGTCAATGGCTATTTTGTCTCATTCAAGGCACTCCCCATAATAAGGTTTTACGGGTTGACCATTGACTTTAAATGCTTTGGTGCTGTCTTTGTTCATCAACTCTACGACACCATGAGGAAAGATTTCTTTGATCACAAAAGGATTGAACCATTTTGTTTGTAGGTTCCCTGGGAATAAGCACAGTCTTGAGTTAAAAAGGAGGACCTTCTGACCCACATGCAAAGACTTCTTATTGATGTGTTGATCGTGCCAACGCTTTGTTCGCTCTTTGTAAATCTTCTCATTCTCGTACGCTTAATGTAAGCACTGGCTTATAATGCTAAGTGTTGGGACAAGGCAAGTGAAATGTGGTCATGCGTTGTTAGAGAAAAGTAGCCGAGAGTGGAAGAGTTAAGCATGGGTCAAGACTATGCATTGATGAAAACAGAGAGGAGTATTGTTTTTTTGAGTGACCATGCGTTGAAGGTGAAAATCACGAAGAGTTATGAGCTGAAGCAGTCACTTGCGTTGGAAGAGAAATGGATCATTGGCGGGGAAGGAAGTGTTTTGAACAACTACGCGTTGGTGAGGTTGCATGCGTTAAGGTCTTCATGCGTTGGAGGCGGATATAACTGATTGAGTTGTATGCGTTGAAGGTAGGAGGCGTTGAGAACACCATGCGTTGAGGGTGGCGGTCTGTTGAGGGCATTGGTGGTAGGCTGCGTTGAATGCCTTACCTTGAATTGAGAAGGGAAACCCCGCGCGCCAGCCTGCATAAGAAAGTTAAGTCGGCAATATATATAGGTGAGTAAATTGAATATTTTATCATTTTTGGACATTTTCGAGAGCTTAAGTTGATTCCATTCTTCAGACGAACTACAAGGAAAGGTAGAAGAAGGTGATCTTGTGGATTTTGGATAGAAGTCTACTCGTTTTGATATCGAAATCTAAGCTGGAACAGCACGTTATTAGCGGACGCACAAGCTGGATAGTATCGGATGTTTGGAGTGAAACGAACTGAGGAGATCGAATTTAGGACTTAGAGTTTGAGGTCGGTAAGTTAACTCAATTCTTAGCAACTTTTATGAAGGGTGTTTGAACTGAATTTGAAGGGAAATATGTAAATTTTATGGTAAAGGTGACTGATATAGATTTTCTAAGCAATTTGGAGCAGCTCGAAGTTATTTGTGAACATCTATCAAATGAAGGGGAGTTATGTTCTGAAATCTTGAGGTAAGCTAGGAAATACATTTTTTTACAAGTTTATAGAAGGGAAGAAGTTCTAAATTTGGCTAGAAAGATGATTTGTAACAGATAGAAGTGAGAATAAGAGGGAAGGCAGAAGCTGTGGAAGATAAGTATCGCTGGACTGCAAGTAACGCTAAGAGTTAAGCGTGAGAAGCGAGACGGGTAATGCAGGTGTTGCTAGAAGCCTTGAGTCTCACAATTCTCGCTGGGTCTTGCTGGGTCTCGCTGATTAGGTGAGTGTCGCTAGTCTTGCCCACCCTGGTATCGCTAGTGGCGTGTAGTGTAGTACAGTCTCGCTAGTGGTCTCGTTAGTAAAGTTGAATCTCGCTCATTAAGGTTTATTGATCAAATATCAATGGTTAAAATTTGTTGGTTGTGGAAAGGAAGTTTAGGAAAGCCTAACCCAAGAAATGTGTATTTTCAGGCCAAGAAGAGATAGGGAAGACGTATAACCCACTCAAGGCCTCGAAAAGAGCAGTGAGTGCACTTTTTTTCTTATTTCAACGATTCCATTGCACATATCAGTTTGGTGTTTCTTATTCACTTATGTTTTGCTAAACGATATTGAAAAGTATGTTTATGAAATGTTATTGATTTATGAAATGCCCTGTTTATTTTATGGAAGATTTGACTATGAACTGTTTTGTATAAACTATTGCATTCCTCAAAGGAAAAATGTTTTAGAGGAGACTCAGTGTTGAAGGACATGGAGAAGGCACACGAGTTTCCGCAGGACCCAGTACTGATGGATATGGAGAAGGTACTTGGGCAACCCGCCATGTTCCTATGTGCACATAGAGGTTATATGCTGGTGTGTTGAGTTTTGCTCTGCATCGAGCCTTATTTGTTTTCGACGTTGGGGCGTTGAGTTTTGCTCTGCCTCAACTAAGGAAAAGTATGGTAACTGTACTGTTTTACTTATGGATTGTTGGAAAAACCATGTATGATTTGATAAGGGCATTTAAACGTGATTGAATCAATGAAAATGAGATGATTCTATGTTTTACTCATGTTATCGGAATTTGTTTAATTTTGATGGTTTTTGAACTAAAAGAATTTGTTTAAAATTAGTCACTCACTGGGCTGTTAGCTTATGTTTTCAAGTTTTCCTTTCCCCTCCAAGTAGCAAGGACGTTCCTGGTGCTTTGCGTACTCCAACTCGCCTTGCTTAAGCTTCAAGTTCCAGAAAATTGTCTTGTTTAGAAAAGTTGTATGTATGTAAAACCTTATATAGGTGGCATATAGACCTAGTTGTACATTTACTGGGAGTTGAAACATGGTTTTGTATAAGGGCTTTATGAAAGAGTTGTATTCTGAATTATCGTTATGTATATAATTCCCTATATGTTATGGTTTATATATATATTAAGGAGTGTTATGTATGTTGTGAACAATATAGGACAAGTGTGTTAGTGGATGGTATGAGTCACAAAAGGGGTGATGTATGCTGTCTTCACATCTCTTCTCGGGTTGGGTAGAGTAGCTTAGGAGGGGGTGTGACACTTGAAGTCTCCATTTCTCTAATTCATTTAGTTGAAGCTGACGCGCTTCTCCAGCTGCCTTCAAGTCAAGATTCAACTTCTTGGCCACCCACAGTGCTTTGTGCTCTAACTCCAAGGGTAGGTGACATGCCTCTTCAAAGACCATGGTATACGGTGACATTCCAAGAGGCGTCTTGAATGCTATTTGATATGCCCACAACGCCTCGTCTAATTTCAACACCTAGTCTTTTGAAAGGAGTTAACTACTTTTTCGAAAATAGTTTTCAACAATCCATTGGAAATCTCGGCTTGCCCATTTGTTTGTGCGTGGTATGCAGTCGCCACCCTATGATGCACATTATATTTGATTAGCAACTTAGAAACAATTTTATTGATGAAGTGTGTACCTTCATCGCTAATCAGGGCTCTCGGTGTTCCAAATCTCGTGAAAATATTCTTCTGAAGACATTTTGAGACTACCACCGCATCGTTCTTGACACAAGAAGTTGCTTCGACCCATTTTGATACATAATCTATAGCTACCAGAATGTAGTTGTGGCCGTTTGATGGTGGAAATGGGCCCATAAATTCAATGCTGCATAAGTCAAAAGCTCGACTTCTAAGATAGAGGTTAGTGGCAGTTCATTTCGACTCGAGATATTTCCAGTGCGTTGACATCTATCGCACCTGATCACAAAGTCTCTAGCATCTCTGAAGAGCGTTGGCCAAAAATATCCGCTTTATAACACTTTGGCCGCAGTCCACTATCCTCCAAAATGTCCTCCATAGGGGGAGTCGTGACATTGTAATCATTCCAACAAAATCATGAAAGTCAACAATATCAACATGACTTCATAAACAATTCATCAAAATCCTAAAACTAAAGAGTTTAGCCACATATAGCTTGAAGCAACATGTTCAAACAATATAAACAAAGAAAGAGTAAAGAAAGGGAAATTTACTGAAAAGAGGCTCTTGATTGAGGTAGCTCTTCACAATCTCCTTGGCTCTCACATCAAAACTCGAACAGCACCACGACTCTCTCTTGAACTCTTTTCCTCTTCTTTGCAGCTAACTCACTCTTTGAGGCTCTTTTAGTGTGTTATTTCGTGCTTAGATTGATGATTAGGGCTGCTGGAAACCCCCCAATTTATAGAGTTGGCTGCCCAAAAAAACTTTTCAAAAATACAAGAATAAATTAAGGAATACTGGCGCCGCGACACTGCCAAATATGGAAAGACAACGCCGCGACGCTGCCGCTATGTTGCGTCAAATGTTCTCTCGGGAAATAGCACTGTGGTGCTGCCCTATTTTGGGCAACTTTGTGTTTTTCATCTCTTTTTCACCGTATCCTGACTCAGTTTTGATCTTTCGGTCTTCTCTTCTAATTTTCCTTATTTTGACCTGAAAATCACTAGCACACAAGTGAAAGCTAATATAAACTCCCTTAATTTGAGAGAATAGAAAGCACTTTTCAAGTGCTTTTCCCCACCCCAAACTTAGAGATTTGCTAGTCCCGAGCAAAGAATAAAATCAAATAATAGGGATTTTATATGAAGTAGTGTGCAATCGACTCATGTCTCAGATAATAGCACTTAGAGCTTAAGTAGAAACATGAAAGCATATATATATTATTATAATCATTCAAGGCCAAATTTGGCTATCTCCCATGTGTGTGTGTGCAAGCTTCATTCAATTTAAAATGCTAGAACTTAAATAGGGACTTAAGAGAGTTTCTTTAGTTTACCTTCTACTCTAGCTCATGCACCAATCTTCAAGCATCCACACATTTCAAGTAGGTAATATGTCCACTAAGGTGCCGTTCAATCATATTTTTTTCATAGGCCCTAAACTTGCATTCTTTTACCTAGGAGCACTAGATTTCACACATTCACTATAGGGACTCGTACCTAGTCAATTCCCAGGCTTTCTTACTGATCACAGCAAAGGCAACTCCATTTACCTCCATGCATGCATACTCATTACAAGTTTAACATTTAAAAAGATAGGCAAATAAAGCTCAAATATTTTTGTGTACACTTTTTCTTTTCTCAAAGGCATGCATACTCTTTTCTTTTTCCTTAGTCTAAGATTACAAACTATCATGCATTTCCACTCTTTAAACAGCGGGGCCTTCCGGAGTGACAACCAGATACACCCAACTTAATCCTTTTTTCAGTTGAAGATTCTAAATTAACGTGGCTACATGCTTAAAAATATGGGAGATTTTAAGAGGAACTTACTTGAATTTAACTCAAGATAATGTTATTCTATTTCCACAATAAGTCATCTATTCTGCAAATTCGAATCTCATCATGGGCAATCAACATCAAAGCACACAACAAAAAACATTCCCATTATCTTTAAAAGGTCCAAGATTTTTCAAAATTTTTCTAAATTTACTTAACATGCATATGATCATTAAAACCTTCACTAACATGCATAATAGGATAAGAAAACACACGAAAGTACGAGTGACACCTCCCACCCCAAACTTAGAATCATGCATTGTCTCCAATGCATAATAGCATCTAACAAAGAAAGAACAAGCTTGGGAGCTAGCAGGAAGTCACCATACAGGTTTGGTGCAAGGAGTACTTTGTGTGATAAACCAAGATCCTGAAAGATAAAGCATATGAGTGACTCAAAGATTTATTAAAAATAAAACAAAAAGAAAAGTAAAGAAAGCAATAAAATTGGGTTGCGGTGGCCAAGAAAGGTCTCCCAAGGATTATGGGGACTTTGGCATCTTCTTCCATGTCTAGTATCACAAAGTCCGCCGGGAAGATGAACTTGCCCACCTTGACCTATACATCTTCTACAATGCTGTATGGATGAACAAACGATCGATCGGCCAAAAGCAAGGATATGGTAGTTGGTTGCACCTCTCCACCATTGAGCTTCCTATATATGGATAAAGGCATTAAGTTAATTGAAGCTCCAAGATCACAAAGTGCTTTAGTAAATGAATTATTGCCTAAATGATAAAAGATTTAGAAACTCCCTGGATTCTTTAGTTTTGGAGGCAATCCATTCTAGAAGAGTTAAATTTGTAACCAATCCGGGTAGCCATGTTGAGGACACCTCCTCAAGAGATCCTTGTACCTCTCTCAAGCCTCATAAAGTTGTTCATCCTCAAGTTGGCAGAATGTTTCAATCTCCGTCCTTAATCTTTGAACTTTAGCTGGTGGAAAATACTTGTTCAAGAAAGCTTGATACTATCTGGAGGTATAGTTTCCAACCAATCCTTTGCTCGATCCTGTAAAGAGAAAGAAAAAAGACCATTTAAGATCCAGAGGTATAATTTAATTGCATCGTTATAAATGCCATTCATCTTTACGGTTCCGCATATTTCCAAGAAAGACTGTAGGTGCTTGTGAGGATCTTTATTAGCTCTTCCTCTAAAGGCTAGCTCTTTAGCCATTTGGAGTAACCCCAGTTTCAACTCAAAGTTGTTGACATTGATGGGCACATTCATTATGCCGGGTTGATTTGCCGGTAATGTCGGTTGGAAGTAGTCCCGAATTGCATTTGGTATCTCCTCCACCATCTCCTCGATTTGATTGTATTGAACCCTTAGATTCCTTCTACTCGTCCTTTCAATCTCTAGATTAAGAGCGAAAATATTAGTATTATCATGAGGCATAAACAGACAAAATTATCGACCAAATAATATACACCTCAAATTTCTAATGAATATTAAATAACAAAAACCATTCTTTGGATCCCTGGCAACGGCGCCAAAAACTTGATTGCGCCACTTTATGTGTTAACTGCAAGTGTACAGGTCAAGTTATAATACAAGACGGTAAAGTCCAAATATCATTCCACTGAGGATCCAATTGTGAAAGTTTATTTTACTTAGCTATTATAGAATTGAATCAATCTTATTAGAGGAATGGAATTGAAGTTGTGAATTATGGAAAATAAAAACTAAATAAGGAAAGTAAATAAAGTAAGAAACACAAGAGTCAAAGAGAGTTCTAGGGTAATGAATCTTTGTTTATTTTATCATGCAATATTCTAGGGTTCATGGAGTTTATTGTAATTCATATGCCTAAGTCTAGAAACTTAATTCTAAGTTATTTTCTCTAAAAAACAGCCATTTCTCATGCAATTCAATTGATTACTAATCTCCCGAAACCAATACAAATTACATGGCATTGATTAGTCTTTAGCAACGTTCATTGTTAACCTAACTATTCTTATGATAGATTAACAACAATTCATTATTATAGATCTAGTTAAACATACAATCTCTCAATCATACATCTATTCTAACATGTGAAAATGGCCAATCCACACGAATTAAACACAATAACAATGAACAGCATAATCATTCCAACAATATCAACATGACTTCATAAACAATTCATCAAAACCCTAAACCTAAAGTGTTTAGCCACTTATAGCTTGAAGCAACATGTTCAAACAATATAAACAAAGAAAAAGTGTAAAGAAAGAGAAACTCTATTAAAAAGAGGCTCTAGATTGAGGCAGCACCATCACAATCTCCTTGGCTCTCACGTCGGAACTCGAACGACACCACGACTCTCTCTTGAGCTATTTTCCTCTTTCTTACAGCTAACTCACTCTTTGAGGCTCTTTTAGTGTGTTATTTCGTGTTTAGATTGATGATTAGCGATGCTGGAAACCCTCCAATTTATAGAGTTGGCCACCCAAAAAAACTTTCCAAAAATACAAGAATTTTAATTAAGAAATACTGGCGTTGTGGCGCTGGTCCATAGCGCCGCGGCGCTGCCAAATATGAAAAGACAGCACTGCGGTGCTATCATTGTGCTGCGGCAGACGTCGTCTCGGGAAACAGCGCTGCGGCGCTGCCTTGTTTTTGGCAAATTTGTGTTTTTCATCTCTTTTTCACTATATTTTGGCTCAGTTTTGATCTTTCTGTCTTCTCTTCTAATTTTCCTTATTTTGACCTGAAAATCACTAGCACATAAGTGAAATCTAATATAAACTCCCTTAATTTGAGAGAATAGAAAGCACTTTTCAAGCGCTTTTCACATTGCGAGAGGATGCGTTGATATGAAGTCTCTAGGACACAGAGTCTGAAAACTTCGCATCATGTATTAACTTTTTCTTCTGCTGTGCGTTGAAATTTTTAGGGAATTGCTTACACACCAGGAAATTAACGATGTCTGCGTACCAAGGAACGGATTCAGTAACTTTGAATACAACCTCATCTGGAAAGCTTGTGTTAACATCTGGTTGTTTCCGATCGTGTTCCATATTCTTAAGTTTGAGAAGGCGATCCGCCACGTTATTCTCTGTACCTTTTCGATTAATTATCTTTGCGTCAAACTCTTGAAGAAGTAGAATCCATCGAATGAGCCTGGGCTTAGCATCTTTTTTAGTTACCAAATATCGAATAGTTGAGTGGTTAGTATGAATGATGACTTTGGACCCTAAAAGATAAGCTCTGAATTTTTCATTAGCGAACACTACAGCCAACAATTTTTTCTCAGTAGTTTTGTAATTCTCTTGAGCTTAGTTAAAAGTTTTGTTGGCGTAGGCTATAGGATGCAGCATTCTATCTCTGCGTTGAACCAACGCAGCTCCCATTGCGTAGTCATTGGCATCGCACATCAGTTGAAATGTTGCTTTCAGAGTCTCAAATGCCTTGAGGCATTCCTCATAAAAAAACATAAGGTCGATTCTGCTCTAGCGATGAGCTTAAAGGTACAAAAGCATGCATGCCCTAAGAAGCTATGAAGTGTCTTCACATTGGTAGGAGGCGACAGCTTTTCCACGGCTTCAATTTTGGCCTAATCGACTTCAAGGCCTTTCTTGGACACTTTGTGACCGAGGACTATCCCTTCATTAACCATAAAATGGCATTTCTCCCAATTCAGTGCTAGGTTGGTGTCCTCGCATCTTTTCAACACTTTTTCCAAATTATCTAAATATGCGTCAAATGAATTTCCAAAAATTGAAAAATTGTCCATAAATATCTCCATTGATTCTTCTAAAAATTATGAGAAGATCGCCATCATGCACCTCTGAAAGGTACCTGGGGCATTACATAGTCCAAATGGCATGCGTCAAAATGCGAACGTGCCATAGGGACATGTAAACGTGGTCTTCTCCTGGTCTTTTGGAGAGGTCATGATTTGATTGTAGCCTGAATAGCCATCCAAGAAGCAGAAGTAATCATTTCCCGCAAATCTATCCAACATTTGATCAATAAAAGGCAATGAGAAATGATCCTTCTTTGTTGTCGCGTTGAGCTTCATGTAGTCCATGCATATTCTCCACCCTGTGATAGTGTGGATGGGAATTAATTCATTGTTCTTGTTTGGGACCATAGTGATGCCTCCTTTCTTTGGGACGCATTGCACAGGACTTACCCATTTACTATCAGAAATGGGAAATATAACACCTGCGTCTAGCCATTTAAGCACTTTCTTCTTAACAACTTCTTTTCCTTCTTTTCCTTCTTCTAGACGAATCTTGTGCATGCAATATATAGGGCTTATTCCTCTGATATCAGCCAGCGTTCATTCGACAACTCGGACGTGCTTTTTAAGAGTATTCATTAGGGCTAATTTTTGGTCAAGGGATAACGCAGCTGAAATAATGATTGGAAGAGTGTTTCCTTCACCTAAATATGCATACTTAAGGTGAGCTAGTAACACTTTTAACTTAAGCTCTAGTGCTTCCTCCAAAGACGGTTTAGTTCGTTGGTTGGTCTAATTGGTGATCAAAGATTCAAAAGCTGAATGGACCAAGGCACAACATTGTTCTTTCAAGCTCCATCTGGTTGAACTCATCCTTTGCGTCGAGGCCCTGGCAGGTCTCCTACTCCCCTAGGTACTCCAACGCCTTAAAGAAGTTGAAAATCACTTCTTGACCACTGACTCTCATAATCATTTCTCCCTTATGGACGTCGATAAGTGTACGCCTTGTTGACAGAAACGGGTGTCCAAGAATGATTAGGACATCCTTATCTGCTTCATAATCCAGGATTATGAAGTCTATGGGGAGAATAAATCTGTCAACTTTCACCAACACATCCTCGATCTTCCCTTCAGGATGTGCAACGGATCGATCCGCCAACTATAAGGTGACTGTTGTTGGCTGCGATGCGATCCCTAAATTTTTGAATACTGACAAGGGCATAAGGTTGATGTTGGCCCCAAGGTCACACAACGCTTTGCCTATGTAAATTCCTCCTATGGAATAGGGAATGGTGAAGCTCCCCAGATCTTTCATCTTTGTGGAGAGCGTTCACGGACCATAGCACTGCATTCCTACGTTTATGCTATTGTCTCATATTCTCTCATTGCTCTCTTTTTGGAAAGTATGTCCTTGAGGAATTTGACACAGGTAGGCATTTGCTTTAATGCTTCCACTAGAGGGATATTGATATGCAACTGTTTCAGTACATCCAAGAAGCGCTTGAACTACCTTTCATTATTTTTCTTCTTCCTTAACCTCTATGGGTAAGGAGGCGTTTGCAACTCGGCTGATAAACTTGTAGATGCAGATTTTCCTGATAGAATTCTCTATGTATCAACTTGTTTTTCTTTCGTTGTGTCATCATATTCAATCGTAGGACTAAAAAGAGGTTGATTTATTGGTCGAGAGTTGTCTAGTTGGTCAGAAGTATTCACAGTCTTGTTGGTCGGAGTCTTCTTCCCTAGGCAGGGAAGTTCATTCATCAGTCTTCTACTACGTAGTGTCACTGCTTGACACTGCTCCTTTTTTGAACTGCCCACACTGTGGGGGCCTTCGGTATTGCTCAGAAGAGAGCCTTTCTACCGCGTTTCCAATTCTTCAGCTATCTGGCCAAACTGAAGCTCCAGATTCCTTATGGACGACGCCTGGGTTTGCATCAGGGCGTCGTTCTTCTACATATATTCTTTTAGCAGAGCTTCCATTGATGACGATTGACTAGGCGTTGATTGTTATGGTTGAGTTTGCCTCTAATGTCCTTAGTGGAATCCAGATGATCCACCCCTATTGTGTATCGGGGCACTTTGTTGCTCAGGCTAGTTGTTGCTACTCCATGAGAAATTGGGATGATTTCTCCAACCGGGATTGTGTGTGTTGGAATACGAGTTGTTCTATATGAAGCACACAGACTGAGGGTTCTGCAGGTAGACTTCATACTCATGCGGCTCCCCGCATCCAACGCATCCCATTACATTCATCTAGTTTACTGTGTTTACTTGTCCGCCGCCCCTTGCATTCAACTCTTTCATAGTCATGGTTTGCAGCAGGTTAGTCATGGCGACTACTTGGGCTTGGAATGCAACAACATTATAATTCTCTGATGCCCTTAACACACTGTTTCATCTTCGACCAGATCTACTATGGCCGTGGTCTTCCCAATCTTCATGATTTCTTGATATTTTGCCCATAATGTCTTTAGCCTCAATATATGTTTTGTCGAGCAAGCCTCTAGCTGAGTCAACATTTGCAACTGTTTGAGATGCTTCGGTCAATCCATCATAGAATATTTCCATTTGCACGCAATTGGGGAGGCCATTATTGTGGACAATTTCTCACTAGCCGTTTAAATCTTGCCCAAGCATCGCTCAGGGTCTCTCTGTCTTTTTGCTGGAAGTTGGCAATATCTCTTCGTCTTTGAGCATTTTTGGTTGGCAGGAAGAACTTCTTCATAAACTTCTTTACCATTTGGTTCCAAGGGGTAATCTCACTTGGTTCCAAAGAATAGGCCCACTGTCTCACCTCATCTCTAAAATGGGAACAACGTCAACCAAATTTCATCAGCTATTATGTTAGGGATCACAAATGTGTTGCAGATCTCCATGAAACTTTTCAAGTGAGCGTGAGGATCTTCACTAGGCGATCCTCCAAATTGCCCCGCTGTCTGGAGCATCTGAAGTATAATCGGCTTCATCTCAAACCTCAAACCCTGGAACGCAGACGCATAATTCTAGCAGAAAACTTATAAAGGATCGGCAACGCATAGTCCCTAATCAGTCGGTTTTGATCATGCGCCAAATAGAATTGGATGAGTCTGTTGTTTAGCTTGTACCTGTGCTTGGATCTGTGCTTGAAGTTGGGCCTAGGCTAACACATTGTTCATCACTTTGTTGTTTCGTCCATCGTTAGCCCCATTGTTGTTAGCTCTAATACGCGGATTGGTGTTGTTCGCTTGATTTTCTATCTTCTTCTCTCGATATAGTTGTCTCCGCCTTTGACGGGTCTTACTTCTCTTCTGAAATGTTCTCTCGATCTCAAGGTCAGATATGAACGCAGGTTGTCCTTCCTTGCTCATAAACTGTCAGATATGTCTTCAGCATAACGCTCTGTACGTCTCAAGGTAGAGATTTTCTGCATAGACCAAGAAATATTTCAAAAAGTAAATTATTTATTCAAATCCCCGGCAACGGTGCCAAAAATTTGTTGTCTTTTTAGGTGTGCTCGTTTAATTACAAAGTATACGTCGAGAATCACTCAAATATATTCATTAATCGGCAAGTTTTCCTATAAAAACCCAAGTGTAAGTTTATATAGGTTTCCTGGTGAGTCCAGGGTCGAATGCAAGGATTTGTAATAACTAGGTGTTGAGAAATAAATACTTAATCTATGCAGTGACTATACAAGTAATATTTTCAAGACATAATTTGCTATGTCTTATTCTATACATAATGAATGAATGAAATTTCCTACAATTAATATGGTGAGGTGGTCATGGATAAGATTAGTCAAATGCAATTTACAATCGGATAGCATGTGTTGAAAATGACGATGGAACCATGAAATAAAGGAGAGTTAAATGCTATAGCTAGTAATCTCTTAAGCATATCTAACTATATTTGCATGCATACAAACTTTAGGTTTGAGAATCCATCTCTTGATGTTTCAACGCCACATTAATCTTATCTCTAAGACGCATGGTAAGTTTGTTTATGGCAAAAGATGAACTACATCTCTAAAACTCATCAATTTTTTATAAATGCTGAAGATTAACCATCTACTCTCTCAAGCTAGATAATCATGCTTGTTTAAACTTGTTTGGAGCTTCTAAATTGTAGGTCCATTAGGTCTCTTTCCTAGCTCATAAAGAGTGTTGAGGTATTTATATCTTGAATGAAATTTGAAACGTTCAAATTTACTTAGGGAAATAATATAATGTATGATGATACACTATAAATATAAAGTTTATTTTGAACTTTATAATATAAATTTAATTTTGGAAGATTAACCATCTACTCTCTCAAGCTAGATAGTCATGCTTGTTTAAACTTGTTTGTTCGACAAATCTGTACGAGTTAATGATGCTCATTAATCAAGATGTAAACATACTTCATAATACTTAAGAAAAACTAACTTTTAACCTTTTAACTCATCAAACATATAAGCAAACATGGTGGAGAGTGTTAAATATGGAGATAATTGGAAGATAAACGTCAATCAAACTTATATTAAGTAAATAAACCATTCTCTCGAATGTCATTGACAAATCATAAGTAAGAAAAATGGAAATGAAGAAAGAACAGAAATGGAAGACGTCAAGCTGCCACTGGCAATGTCTTGCTTCATGGAGGCTTGAGATGGTTGCTATCTGATACATAAATGGCATAGGAGGAGAGTTTTCACTTGCTGAGAGATGACTCTGAAAATGCTCACAATCCTTCTCATAGAAGAGCTCAAAACGGAGGCAGGTTATGTGAGGAAGAAGTTGTGCAGAGTTTTCTTCTCTTGGACTCGTTCCTCCCCCCCGAATTCAGAAGCTTTGGGCTATTTATAGGTGTCGAAAAGGTGAACTCATGATGATCTGACACCTTTACATTAAATTTCATGCCCTGCTGTGCAGACTTTTCACATCGTCAGCTCATTGATTGTGCCATGATCTGATAAAGTGCAATCCATTTGCATATTAACATGACAGCTACCGCTCGGGCGTCTGTATCTACTTTTTCATCACAAGGCAGAGTTCTTGACGCATGGGTCTTGCTTCTTTAGTTCTCGTAGTATCTTCTTCCCTGGTACTTGGATTACTTATACTTTTATTATTATTATTTTTTACTTCATCATGCGTTTAGAACAGAAAAGCTCATATTTTCTCACACATATACTTTTGTAAATGATGTCAACACATGGTAACACATATTTTATAATTCAACTGCCAAAATCATGCATTTAGCCCTAAAGTTACTCTAATTATTCCAAATAGCGAATATAATAATTTATATTTTTACAAGTTATCAATATGATACAAAATTATCACATAGTTTGGGCTCTTAAAATATGGCGCGGGATCCTTGTTTGTATTAATATCCTCTTTCCTTGAATTAGTAGTGGGACGTATATAGTAAAAGTAGTTTTTGAGAGAATTAAATATTTGAAGGAGTCCAAATATTAATATGAATTAGATTCATAATAAAACTATAGGTTAAAATTGATATGTATTAGATATAGATTAAAACTATACGTCATGAGAGAATAACAATTCAATATGATTCAAATGTAGGTTAAATTAAATATTAGATATTTAATTTGACAATTGATTAATTAAAGAATTAATTCTTTTTAATTTATTTTAATTAAATTAAATGAATTAAAACTATAGATTATATGGGAAATGTATGATTTAAATGAAATAATTAATTAATTAATTAATTAATTATTAAATTAAATTAAATTAATTGAAAGAAAAAGAAAAAGGTAACTCCCCAACGCTCTTTACGTGGTTTACTCCCACGTCTTCTTACCTCTCTCCATATTTTTTTTCTCTCCTTACTCTCTAAAATTCTCTTTAACCAAAGGATTTTCCCATATCAAGAAGAGGATTTGCAATTCTTTATTTCAAGATCTCAGAGAATAGGAGAGGTTCGTGGTGATGGTAACTGTGATCTAGAAGCCAAAAGGAAACTCGTTTATTCAGAGTCAACAACGAATGCAAGGCTTCTAATTCTAACAGCATGCTTAACCCTAGAATTAATATAGTAGGTTTTGTGTATTTTCTTTACAATGTATGGATATTTCAAAATCCCAATTAATTTCTAGTTTGGTTCTATACTTCTTCCACTGTGTTAAGGATTTCAACCCAAAAACCCTGCCATCATTCATGTGAACGTCATCGCCGTTGCTTTGTGGGTCTCGTCAAATTCTTAGTTTTGTGAGTTTTTTATGTAAGTGTTGATGGGTTTCTCTTGTATTTTCATGGCTACTCATTTTTGTTGGCTTTGGTTGTTGATTACCATTAATTTGTTTGGCCTAAATTCAATTTACCCATGTGATTTTAATGCTAGCTGGAAGTTTTGGGAAGTTGGAACTGATTTCAATTTAAGCCAAACTTTGGGTAAAAATTATTTGGATTAAATTTAGAATAATTGTGATTGGAATGAGGCTTAAAGTTTTACTATAAGTTTGGGTTGTGCTCAAGGTTTTTGTTCGAGAAATTTGTGGGAATTGGTTGTTTTGATAGCTATTTAGCCGTAAGCCCAAGGTAAGTAATCTTATTACTGGAATTGCCTGCGAGCAAGACGATTTAAATTAACTCATTTGAGTTATCTAGATAAATTTAGAAGCCTACTATGATTTGAACTGTTTTCATGAGTTTGATGATACTAGCATATATTTGATATGATTATATGTGGAACTTGAGATATGATCTATGGTTTATGTGAAATTTACTAAAAGCATGACTTATCTTAATTGAAGAGTGATGATTGCCCAACTAACACCATTATGTTAACAGAAGCCTATAGGATTCCTACTATGTTATCAGAGACTGATAACTTGTAGAAATACAAGTTATTATAGCTTTTTTCTTAGAAAAATAGAGAATAAATAGAGAAGCATGTGGTAGTTTAAGCTAAATTCTACTAATAAATCTTCCTAGGTGTTCTACTCTTGTATTTTTATGAAGATAATAATTTTACCACTTTTTGAGCCTAAAACGCATGTTTTAACGCAGGAATGCAAACGATGCGTTGAATACCTCTTAATGCAGAACTATGCGTTGGCAATCTGTTCTTCATGAACGCATGAACTGAACGGAACGAGAACAACCTGAAGATGCGTTCACAACTACTCAACGCAAGACTATGCGTTAGCAACGTATAGCGCGTTGACATCAGCCCAACTCTCTTTGAACGCATGATGACAAAAGATGCAAGGCGCGGAAAATCAGATCAAAATCTTGAGAGATTGTCGGAAGA
The DNA here is from genome assembly GCA_031780015.1 of Citrullus colocynthis. Taxonomy (NCBI): domain Eukaryota; kingdom Viridiplantae; phylum Streptophyta; class Magnoliopsida; order Cucurbitales; family Cucurbitaceae; genus Citrullus; species Citrullus colocynthis. The sequence continues at coordinate 1,406,308 of QLSR01000253.1, forward strand.
TTGACATACATAATCTGTGGCTAAAGTGGTGAATCTAAATTGACCCGAGAATTACGCAATTAGGCGAGATGGACGCATGATATCAATTTCGCCGCCAATCAAGCAGATCTGCCATTGATTGCGAACGCAACATCCATAAAAGGGCAGTCCTGCAAGATGAGAAAGTTGTTGTTCATTCTCGGAAAAATTCCTAAGTGACAGCAGAGTTCTCTTCAGAACACAACCGGAGACGAATAGCTCGAGAGAGAAGAGTCTTCCCTCCGCCTAACCACTTCACAGCAGAACCTCACGCTTCCATCCCGACGACTCAAGACATTGACGCCCTTTCTTACTTTCTATCTTGTTTTTCTAGTTTGCTTTTAGATTTGTGTCAAGACACTGAGCTATCTAAAGTTGTATGTCGTTCATCAATCTATATTTCTTCCATGTCTACTCATTTCTCTACATTGTTCGCTTTCTACTTTGAATCCATGAGTAACTAATCTATCGCGGGTTAAGGGTTGCGTTAGCATCTAAATAAGAACCATAGTGTAACTATTGGATCTTGTCAATTGTAATTTTAATATGATGCTTATGTCTATCTAGCTAATCTATATAAGTAGTAATAATCAGACTACTCGAGAGGGTAAGTGATTGTGGAACTCAATTGACAAGGCTAAGTAGTGTTGCCTAGACATAGGAACAACCTTGGCACTTAACACTCTCCTATGCATTATAGACAACGCATAGCGGCTGACAACCGGGAAAAGAGTCACAAGTATGAATAGACTATCACCATGTGTTTTTGATGTTAGATGTTAACCAACCCTAACCCTGTCTTTACCCATTCATCAAATTCACCTAGCTGACTATGCTGTGTCGCATGCCTTTTCATCTTCCACATTTTAGTTTAGTGTACATGTTATTGCTTTCTTTAGATTAGAAACAAACATCTCTCTCAAATTATTCTTGGTTACCACTACAACGCATATAATCCACTTAAATATAGAATCAACATAATCCCTGTGTTCGACCTCGGACTCACCGAGAAAACCTATTCCTTTGCTTATACTTCGGTAAAGGATAGGAAAACTTGACAGATCACAAATGCATAACATTAAGCATAAGTAAGACGCATAGTATATTAAACGCATAGGAAGCTTAATCATAATAAATAGACGCAGTAACAAGTTTTGTACTTCAGCATTGCACCGTAACAAGTTTTTGGCGCCGTTACTGGGGATTATTTTATTGATTCATTTTTATTTGGATTATTGTGTTGTAGGATTCCTCAGTCGAAGGAGTATAGTTAGTTTCTCTTCTGTCAGAAGCTTCTAACAGTATATGAGTGAAAGGAACAACCCAACATTTGATATTGACCCAAAGATTGAGAGGACCTTCAGAAGAAGGATAAGACATATTAAACAAAGAAGGAGCAACCAAGCTATAGAAAAAGATATGGACGCTCAACACAATCAACCTCAAGCTCCTCAAGGTGGTGTTAGGCAGAACGCAGATGCCCAAGAGCATGCAAACTACAAAGTAAACCCAATTCTCTTGGCGCATGATAGAAATCGCCCAATGAGGGAGTATGCGTCGCCAAATCTATATAATTTCGCACCGAGAATTTTACAACCAACCTTTGAGGGTAATGGAAGGTTTGAAATGAAGCCAGTAATGTTGCAGATGTTGCAAACCGCAGGGCAATTTGGGGGTGCAACGGGTGAAGACCCACATGCACACGTGAAAAGCTTTCTGGAGATATATAGCGCATTTCCCATGGCTGGAGTACCGCAAGACAGCATAAGAATGATGCTATTCCCATTCTCTCTTAGAGATGAGGCAAGACAATGGGCGTATTCATTTGAACCTGGTGAGATTACAACTTGGGGGCAAATGGTTGAAAAATTTATGCATAAATATTTTCCCCCGACGATGAGTGCAAAGAGGTGACGAGACATTGTCACCTTGGAGCAAAAGGACTCGGAGACCCTTAGTGAGGCATGGGCTCGATTTAAGAGGCTGGTAAGGAATGGCTCCCAGCAACTACAAACTGGGGGTGTCCCCACAATAGCATCCTTGACTGTGTATAGATGGAGATTTTCTACGAAGGATTAAATAGAACATCACAATCAGTGGCCGACGCCTTTGCGACAGGGGGATTAATGGACAAGACCTATACACAAGCCAATGAGATTATCGATAGAATTTCGAAGAATACTGATGAATGGGTGGATGATGGATATGGGTCTCGATTCGTTGACAAAAGGCGAACGCAAGCTGGTATGATTGAAACTGATGCGGCCACTAATCTTGCAGCTCAGATTGCCAATATGACATCTTTGTTGAAGACAATAGCATTGAACAACCAAGGTGGATCCGTTGCTGTGATGGTCGCAATGAATGCAACAGGATCTATAAGCTATGTGCAATGCGGTGAGGGCCACTTGTATGATATGTGTCCTTACAATCCACAATCTGTTTGCTATGTTTAGAACAACCCGTACGCTAAAACATATAATCCGGGTTGGAGAAACCATCCTAACTTTGGATGGGGAGAAAACCAGCAACAGATGCAGGGAACTGAGCAACAGCCGCAGAGAAGCAACCCTCACGTTCACAACCAAGGTATTCAAGGGCATCAGCCACAAAGAAACCAGTCAGCAAATGCATCATCATCATTTATGGAAGCTCTACTACGAGAATATATCAGTAAGAATGATGCGATGCTCCAAAGTCAGGCCACTACAATTCACAATTTAGAAGTTCAAATGGGACAAATTGCAGGTGAGCTCGAAAACAGACCTCAAGGAGCATTGCCAAGTAATACCGATGCCCCACACGGTAAGGAACAATGTCAAGCTGTGACATTGAGTGGGAAAACTCTTCCCATTGAGACGCAAGACCAGAGGACGCAAGGAAATTTGCAGCCTCACATCACTCCACAACCAACTCCAACAGCATCAACCAATGATCCGTAACCATCATCAATCACCACAACTGCTCAAGAGCAGGAGAATAGAAGGAGGAGAGAAAAAGCAACGCAGGTAGAACCTGTGTCGGTATATCAAGATACCACTCCCTCTATGCGTCCGCCCTTTCCCCAACACCTAAAGAAGAAAAATGATGAGGGCCAATTTAGAAAATTTCTGGACGTTCTCAAACAACTTCACATCAACATTCCGTTGGTGGAAGCCCTGCAACAAATGCCAAGTTATGTCAAATTCCTGAAAGACATACTATCCAAAAAGAGAAGGCTCGGAGAATTTGAGATTGTAGCATTAACGCAGGAATGTAGTGCGTTGTTCAAAAACAATATACCTGCTAAAATGAAAGATCCAGGGAGTTTTACATTGCCATGCTCTGTAGGAGGAATGGACGTAGGTCAAGCATTATGCGACTTAGGAGCCAGTATAAATTTAATGCCACTGTCTATATTCAAGAGGTTGGGTATAGGAGAAGCACGGCCCACTACAGTCACACTTCAACTTGCGGACCGCTCCATCAAGCACCCCGAGGGCAAAATCAAGGATGTTCTTGTGAAGTTGGACAAATTCATCTTCCCAGCCGACTTCATAATCCTGGATTATGAAGCTGACAGAGAGGTGCCTATTATCTTAGGAAGACCCTTCTTAGCTACGGGACGCCCTAATTGATGTCAAGGAAGGGGAACTAACAATTCGTGTGGACGACCAGCAGGTAAAGTTTAATGTTTTTAATACGTTGAAATATCCTAATGATTTTCACTTTTGCCAGATGATTGAAGATATAATTGAAGAAAAGGCTATAGACGCATGGTCAGAAGATGAAACAATGCTGGATGAAATGGATGAGGAAAAAGAGGCGGAAACCGGTGTAATCTCCAACGCAAGCTTTAAACGCCTAGATTTGAGCAACCGATTAACGGACAAGACAAAGCCATCTCTAGAAGAGCCACTAACCTTTGAGCTAAAAACACTGCCGACTCATCTTAAGTATGCATATTTGGGAGAAGATAGCACGCTACCGGTCATTATATCCTCTGCGTTGACCACAGGCCATGAAAAGGCTTTGCTGCAGATACTGAGAAATCATATCAAAGCCATTGGATGGACCTTAGCGGACATAAGAGGAATAAGCCCTCATACTGTATGCATAAAATTCGGTTGGAAGAGCGAAAGACAGGTTCAGTAGAAAGGCAGCGCAGGCTTAACCCAGCCATGAAGGAGGTTATGAAGAAAGAAATCATCAAATGGCTCAACGCAGGGGTCATTTATCCAATCTCTGACAGCAGTTGGGTAAGCCCAGTTCAGTGTGTACCGAAGAAGAGGGGATGACAGTGATTACGAACAGTAAAAATGAGCTGATACCAACACGAACAGTCACTGGTTGGCGCATCTGTATGGACTATCACAAACTGAACGCGGCGACAAAGAAAGATCACTTCCCATTGCCATTCATCGACCAAATGCTAGATAGGCTAGCAGGAAATGAATTCTTCTGCTTCCTTGACGGATATTCCGGCTATAACCAAATCATGATAGCTCCGGAAGATCAAGAGAAAACAACGTTCACTTGTCCATATGGCACCTTTGCGTTCACTTTTCCGAATATCTGGAACATTCAGCGGAGGTGTTTATGGACAACTTCTCAGTATTTGGGGAATCATACGATGAATGCTTGGCCAACCTGGAACGAGTATTAAAGAAATGCGAAGACACAAACCTAGTCCTCAACTGGGAGAAATGCCACTTCATGGTCACGGAAGGTATTGTGTTGGGTCATAAAATTTCTAAGGTTGGACTGGAAGTTGATCAAGCAAAAATAGATGCGATAGCCAAGCTGTCAGCCCCACAAATGTAAAGACTTTGCCAAGTTTCCTAGGCCATGCGAGCTTTTATAGAAGATTCATCAAAGGATTTTTGCAAATCGCAAAACCACTGAGCGCACTGTTGGAAGCTAATAAGGAGTTCAACTTTGATAATGCATGTCTGCATGCATTTGAGTCTTTAAGGCAGGCCCTAATATCAGCACCAGTTTTAATTGCACCAGACTGGTCTCTCCCATTTGAGCTGATGTGCGACGCAAGCAACCATGCAATGGGAGCAGTGCTGGGGCAAAGGAAAGAGAAAATCATGCACCTGATCTTTTATGGCAGTAAAACATTGAACATTGCTCAAGAGAACTACACTACTACTGAAAAGGAAATGGTAGCTGTAGTCTTTGCGGTTGAAAAATTTAGGCCATATTTGGTAGGGTCAAAGGTGACCATCTATACTGATCATTCTGCGATCAAGTATTTAATGGCGAAAAAGGACGCAAAGCCTAGGCTCATTCGATGGATCTTATTATTGCAAGAATTTTATTTGGAGATCAAAGATCGGAAGGGAATAGACAATCAAGTTGCGGACCATCTATCTCGGCTGGAAAATAAAGAGGTCCAAGAAAGCTGGAGTGATATAGAGGAGCGGTTCCCAGACGAGCACATCATGAACGCAGAGAGTCAGGAACCGTGGTATGCAGATATAGTGAATTATTTGGTCTGCAACCAATGGCCTAAAGATTTCAACGCTCAACAAAGGAAGAGGCTCTGACACGAAAGTAAGTTCTACTGCTGGGATGAGCCATATCTATACAGACTTGGCCCGGACCACATCTTGCGTCGATGCGTTCCAGAATATGAAACGCATAGCATTCTGAGAAGCTGTCATGAAGCACCTTACGGAGGACACTTTCGGGGACAGAGAACAGCTGCGAAGGTATTGCAGAGTGGGTATTTCTGGCCCACATTATTCAAAGACGCAAGGGCATATGCGGTAGCTTGCAATCGTTGTCAGAGGACCGGCAGAATTTCCAACTGAAATGAAATGCCTCTGAACTCAATCCTGGAAGTTGAGTTGTTCGCGTATGGGGAATCGATTTTATGGGACCATTCCCTTCGTCTTGCGGTAATCAATACACCTTAGTAGCGATTGACTACGTATCAAAATGGGTTGAAGCTGTGGCCTGTGCGAAGAACGACGCGAACACGATGTCCAAGTTCAAATCTTTTCTCGATTTGGGACACCAAGGGTGATAATTAGTGATGAAGGTACACATTTTATAAATCGCATAATCACTAACTTATTGACAAAATTTAATGTCTCGCATAGGGTAGCAACTGCCTATCACCCACAGACAAACGGCCAAGCTGAGATAACAAATAGGGAGATTAAGTCCATACTTGGAAAAGTTGTGAGTACATCAAGGAAAGATTGGACAGAGAGATTAGATGAAGCTCTCTGGGCATACAGAACGACACTTAAAACACCCATAGGCATGTCACCCTATGCGTTGGTGTTCGGAAAAGCATGCCATCTCCCGTTAGAGCTGGAGCACAAGGCCATGTGGGCTATGAAGAAGCTCAATCTAGACTACGACGCAACGGGTGAAGCAAGAAAGCTTCAATTAAACGAACTCATGGAGTAGAGACATTCAGCTTACAAAAACGCAAAGATGTATAAAGAAAGGACCACAAAATGGCACGACAAAAATATTAGTAAGAAAACACTATACGTTGGCCAGAAAGTCCTATTATTGAACTCAAGGTTGCGTTTATTTCCAGGTAAGCTGAAGTCTCGCTGGTCTGGACCATTCATAATCGAGAAAGTGTATTCGTATGGTGCTGTCAAGCTAACAAATGAAAACGGAACTACCTCCCCTTCAAGGTCAATGGACAAAGGGTAAAACCCTACCACATTGGAGAGCTGGAAATCGACAAAACCTCCATTGACTTACGCGAGGGTAAAAACTGAGCTTGCGTTGAAAGGTCCCTGCGTTGTTGGACGCCTACTTTTCCAGGGACGCTTTCTTTTACTCTTGGCTTCTTCCTTTTTATTCGTACTTGTATTAGTGTTTACTTATTTTATTTTATTTTACTTCATATATTTTTGTTTTTTGCTTTCTTTCTTTTTTTGTACTTTGTTTTTAGTATTTATTTTTCATTCTTTGAATTCAGTTTTAGGAGTAGTGTAAATTAAATAAGCATGGAATTATGCGTCGAGCTTCAATGCAAACTTTGATTTCACCGCATACTCCGCCATTTATGTTGTGTCCAACACATAACTGAACTGAGAACCATGCATTCATCAGTATGCGTTTATTAATTAAATGAATGCATTTTAGAAAGAGCAATCCGAGTAACGCATGCGTCTTTTAAGTCGATGCGTTTTCCCAGAAGCACTCTAGTGCTTATTTGCGTCATTAGCCGCCCATCACACTTGATAGGTGTGCGACTCAATAAATTTACCTAGATCAGTGGGATTTCGGATATCGTGTATCTTCATTTATTGCCGACGGCTTAATTTGTAACACCCCTATCCTAGATATATATATATATATATACATCTATATTTATACCTAGGAGTGAGTGTTAAAGCTATTCTTTCTTCTACTATTAACTATTATGAACACATTTATACATCATAACCTGCTTAAAAGTGACTTAGCTTTACAATAGTTATGCAAGAATCTACTAATAATATAGCATCATGAGAAATACTTAAGAGACCATGTGTAGAAACTACAAGTATGCCTGATGATTCTCACTATGCCACTCAAATAAAAGCAATATCTACATAAGGATGAGATTTACAAGTTCCCAAGTACAAAATCCTAAATAAGCTTAGACGAGTCTTGATGGTAGGCTAAGCACCCCGAACACGCTCACTACCTGGAAAGAAAACATCAAGAAACAAGAATTTTATGAGCTACAATGCTTAATGAGTGACCATCTAAAATATAACTCAATAAGGCATAACTACAAACACAAGTGTAAACTGCTTAGTCTTGCACTGTAAACTTGCAACTATAATAATTACACAACTAAGTTTCTTTTCATTAAACCTTAGTTGAGGCGGAGCGAACTCAACGCACCCAACGTCAATAAACCTTAGCTGTGTGGAGTAATCTCAACACATCAGTGTCATATGCCTTTTAATAAGCTTATATGTTTGACTGAACTCGAGCTGTCCATATACCTTCTCATGTCCTTTGGTATTAGGATCCCAGGTCATATTCGATCAACTTCTCTATGTCCTTTGGTGAGAGCTTCATTGAAATACTAGGGCTACCCATATGCCTTCTCATGTCATTCAGCATTGGGTCCCAATTCAATCTTTCTAGGGTTCTGATATGTGCGTCACATTAATCATAAATTAACATAAATCATGACACCTCAAAGTTTTCAGAGCATTCAGCTAACACTAACTTAGGAGCATTAACTAGTACATCTCAAGCTCCAGCTTACATATAAGACATGTACTTGTTTCATGCATAAGAGTACACTTTAGTCCTGCCTCATAGATATTACTAAGCATATAGAAAATAATAATCAAACTGGCTTATCACAAACTATAATGTCACTCACAACTTATTCCAAGCTCCGAGCGGGTTGTACGCTTCCTCTAGCTCCTCTCGGCCTGTAAACACACCTTTTTCGTGTTAGATATTACTAATATTCCTCTTTACATTTACTATATGTACTTAAACATCTCAACATGTATTTCATCGCCAATCCCTCTCTTGTTAGCAACTTTCATATGAGCGTTATTTGCAAACATTAGCGATATTAATAATGAGACTGACTTATAACCATGCGGTACTAACGAGACTAGACTTAGCGAGACTAGTGAGATCACCTCAAGGAGCGACACCCAGCGATACTTTAGCGAGAGTTGTGAGACGCAAAGCCCCTTTGCGTTACTAGCGACACCCGTTTCGCTGCTCACTCTCCTGCTCTTTAGCGATACTTTACCTTAACGATCCCAGACAATCACTGTTTTCTTCTTTCCTTTTCGATTTGTTCTTCAACCTGCTAAACATTAAATTCCAGACAAATTCAAAACTTCCTCTGTGACAACCCAACTTTTAGCAACCAATGCGTTGAATTGTCAGAAGGAGAGGAATAAAGACCCTGTTGGACACATGGTCAAGACTGAAGTAACGCGTAGTTAAAGTAGACGTATGGGAAGTACTCGCGCACTTAAAGGGAAAGACGTAAGACGCATAAACTTCTATTATAAGATATTTCTAAGTGATGGAAATAGAAGGTGGTGAAAAGTAGACATACGAACTAGAACATGTGTTGGAAGCATGCTAATTTATCTAAAAGGAAATAGTTAATATAAGGAAAAGTTTAAAAGAATAACCTTGGAAATAATCAAGGAATGACTAAGGATAGGAAGATGGTCATGGACGCAGGAGGGAAGTGAACGCAACAAGACCAACTCATAGAGGAAGAGCTTGAGAAGCATTTGTTGTCGTTGACGCTTAGCGGTATTGTGTAAACACTGGATTGTAATAGCGCGACTATACGTTGAAAGTGATCACAAATAGTTGTTGTGAGCTGAAGTAGTCGTCGCGTCGACGGAAGAAGAAACGTATTTGGCTTACCATGCGTTGGTGAGGTTGTTATGCATTGAGGTCCCTATGCGTTGAGAGTTAGACAAGTGAGTAGGGAAGCTCAAACCTTGGAGGAAACTCAAGGAACACTTGAGGGCGCTGTATGGATGGAATGGCTATCTATTTGGAAATAATGGACGAATAAGATGAGTTACAAAGGCCAGGTGGCTCCATATAAACTTGACACCTTAAAACAAGGATGTGTTCAAAAGGCATATTAAGTGTTGCATGCAAGGTAACACTTGGACAAATGCATGGTTAGTCAGACATGCAGAGCGACATATGGCAATCAAGTGGTAAAAGAGGAGTAGGATGGCAAGATCTCTTTAAATAGGACCCTGGGGGAAGGGTAACGACGGATGATTCTGAAGTAAAAAAATCCTTGAAAGAAGAAGGAGAACGAAGACAGAAAGAAGGAACCCCCTTGCGTTGTAAAATGAGGTCTGCGGCCAAGAAAGAAGACATTTCTGACAACTTAATCATCTAGTGTTAAAGAAGTTATCTTGCGTTGAGGAGGGGTCGACCTTGCGTTGGAAACGAATCCAACATTTAAGGGGAACGTGGTGTTGAAAAGAGATGATGCGTTCGAGGTGACCTTGCGTTCAAGAGAAGTTGACGCATCAGAAAAGAAATAAGAGGAGTTAGGCTGCACTTTACAGTAGCCATCAACCTTGCGTTGAAGGGCAGGATTGTGACCAGCCAAACTGATAGAGGGAGGCCAGTCTTGCGTTCCAGAATTAGAACATTGTGACCAACTAAGCTACCGAGAGTGAAAATAGCTAACTAGTGGACTAGAAGCTGAAGCCTTGCGTTAAGGGCTCGGGAAACAGAAATTTGAAAGGGAAAAGGGGGAAATTCCTTAAGAGATTTGTGAGTGACTCTTTCCTTTTTAGAAAAATGAATTTTATTAAAATTGCTGTTACGTGATTTGGTTTTGAGATGACTGTTTCTATGAAAAGCTTAATGCTTGAATATATTGTTCAAAAGGCATGTTTTACTTGATTGCTTTATGGTAACGAAAGGCATGTTGCAAAATATATTTATCGAGGAACACCCTGTTTTCTAAAAAGTCTTTGATGAACTATTTATGTAAATTGATGGAGAAAATGTTTAAGAGGAGGATCAATGCTAATAAGCATGTGAACTTCCCCGGGACCCAGCACTTGGGCAACCCGCCTATAAATGTTTAAGAGGAGGATCAATGCTAACAACGCATGTGAACTTCCCCGGGACCCAGCACTCAAGGACATGAGAAGGTACATGGACAACCAGTCATATTCCTATGTGCACAGAGGTTATATATCGGTGCGTTGAGCCTTGCTCCGCATCGAGCCTTATATGTTTTCGACGTTGGGGTGTTGAGTTTTGCTCCACTTCAACCAAGGGAAAAGATTGAAATGCCAAATGATTTTTCTGAATTATTTATTTGATAACGATTCTATATGTTTCGGAATGGATTCCCAAGATTGACAAGGTTTTGCAGAAAAGCTATTTTACTTAATCCTTGTTTTATGGATATTATTTTGGCATGCCTCTGTTCGAACTAAAGATAGTTTTTACAACGCCAGTCACTCACGGAGCTTGTAGCTCACGTTTTCCTATTTTATTTTATTTTCAGGTAGCAAGCGAGTTCGGGATGCTTTGCCTACACGGAAACCTTGTCTGGGCTGTCTTGACGGAAATGGTTGGACAGTGAACCTTACAGAAGAGTCAAGGTTGCTGTCTTCACACCTCATCTCGAGTTAAGAAAGGATAATCCGGGAGGGGGTGTGACATCCTCCCTTTTACAAACTTGTAAAGAAGTGAGCTTTCTAACTTACCTCAAAATTTCAAACCATAACTCTTCTTCGTTTGAGAGTTATCCTTAAATATCTCCAGCTGCTTTGAATCATCTAACAGTTCAACTCTGATTACTTCCTCCTAGAATTTAACAAATTTCCATTCAAATTCAGTTTAAACATTCTACATGGAAATTGCTAAAAATTGAGTTAACTTACCAACCTTAAACGTTCAACCCTAGCTTCAACTTCCTCAGCTCACTCTTCTTCCAACACCGAATGATGTCCAGATTTTTCATCAACAGTCAAGCTCCAGGTTCCAACTTCAATTCCTCCATGAAAATGGTTCGAATTCTACTTAAATTTGATATAACCACCTTCTTGCACCTCTCCTCGTTGTTCGTCTGCGATATGGGATCAATTCTGAGTTCGAAATATGTCTAAAGTGTGTATTTATTCGATGTACTTACTTACATATAAATATAGACCACCGACTCACCAGCACCACCATCGCCTTCCTACTTAGGTTGGCTAACGCAACCTTCTGTGCATGGGCAGCAACACAGTCAACTTTCTGTGTTTAAATTGCCCAACACCCCATCGCTTGATAGCCGACTAATGCATGGTCCTCTCGGCTACTCTTCTATGCTCGAACCTTCAACGCATAGTTGCATTCAACGCATAGTGACCGTCAACGCCTAGTGGCCTTCAACGTATAGTAGCCTTCGCATCTGCATTCATGCCTAGCTCCTTTCTTCTACGCGTAGCTACCAATGGTCTTCTTGTCAAGCCTCAGACGCACCTCGACGCATAGTTCCACCAACGCGTGGCCAATACTTAGCCACTTTTGCTGTCAACTTTCTCTATTCAAGTCCGTCTCATAGTCTCTTCTTAACTTGCCATTCCCAACACCAGGTAGGGGCTTACATAATTAGCCCTTTATTGACACGATTCGATTCTCCATTTACCATTTTCAAAACCCCTTCATCTTCCAAACCGCCAGCGATTTGCATTCTTCACACTTCTGTCTATGTCTAGCCAATCAGATTCCCAAAATCAAGAACACTTCACCAGCGACGTTTCCCCAATATCTTCCTACAACACCCAGTATTTGACCCCATCTTCTTCTTCATCCGAACCGCGCCCAGTCCCCAAGGTATTTCTTAACCCTCGAGCTCCATTTTTCTCTTCCACCCGACCTGTGAGGCCTTTCGCTTCTGGTCCACCCTAGACCTCCAAACCCTAGCCCTCCATTTATCCCAAATTTTTTGGCCTCACGAATCAAGGCCAGTGCCCGAAGACCGCCTATCACCCCATTTTTCCGACCCTTCTTCAGACCTCTAGTTCGTCCACCAGTAGTCGATCTTGACTTAGACGGCTGTGTGGAAGTCCTGAACATTCAACCCCTCAGCTGAATCGTCCCGGCACCCACTTCAAAACCTAAGAGCCGAGTCAAGTCCTGTATCCCAAAGCACAGAACGAAGAGTGTTAAGGAGTTTTCCGCCACAAACTTCAATGCCGGAAACCAACACCTAAGCACGAAAAACTCTAAAGCTGAGCAACCGGGTCCTGGAACGGTTCGCGATGAAGCTAGCACACTATATGGAAGCAATGAAATCCACTGCAAAGATGAGCGGAATGTCTTCGGCGATATCCTCGAGAGGATTGCTCAAGAAGAAAGAGACGCAAAGGCTAGGGAGGATGAAGGGGAGGTCAACCAACCTTTGCCTTCATCAAGACATCCCAGCACAAGAGGGACTGATGAAGTGGGGGGAGGAGTAGAAGAGGATGTGGTGGTGGAAGAAGGGGAAGTGAACTCTGCGTGTTCCCCAGACGAATGGATAACACACATTCTCAGCGGCCTACAGAACCCGTTTGAAGCACGCGTTTCGGATGCAAGAAGGGAATCACCCTCACGGATAAAAGAGGACCAGAGTCAGCCAAAAGAGACTCGAGAAGGTAAAGAGACTAGGGGAAATAAGGAAGGAGACGCTGCCTACAGCAAGGACCTATCAAAAAAGTTGTGATGGCCACAGAGGCCAAGAGAAGAAGAGAAGAAGAAGAAGAAGCGGTACCCCTGTTAAGGAAGAAAAGAAGGGTATCAGAAGAAACTGCTAAGGATGACGAGCCGAAAAACGCAGAGCAAGGAGACGGACCTGAAAAAGGCCAAGTTGAGGAAAGAGCTCAGGGCCCTAAGAAAAGGAGCAGAGAAAATTGCTAAGGACGCATTGTCCAGCAAAAAGGTGCGCAGGGTAGTGCGACCTAAGAAAGAAAAGGAAACACAAGGCCTTCCTGATCCTCAAATTGACGAAGCTGCTATGGCATTAGAGGAGGAAATGAGGGAAGAAGAAAGATTAGAAAAGGCAGCTGAGGAGCTCGAGAGAGAGGTGCAAATAGAAAAAGATGAAGAGCTAGCTGCACGAATAAATGCCTAAGAAGATAGGGAGGGCAAGAAGAAAAAGAAAAAGAAAATTGGCACCACTCGCCTACAAGGAAGGAATGCATAGGGGAGGATGCATTAGAGGAGCAAGGGGCAGCGCCTTGAAAAAGAAGAAAAAGAAAGTGACTGATGTGGACAAGAGCAAGAAAAAGACCGTGGATAAAATACCTGCTAAGGCCAAAGGAAAAGAGAAGGTGGCGGATGCGACTGGCATTAAAACTTTGCCTGCTAACAGCCTACAGTCAGAGGCCAACCTGTGGGTATACTTGGTGAAGAAGCGGCTAATCCCGACGACGCATGACAGAGCAGTATCAAAGGATCAGGTAATGGCAGCTTACTGCATTATGCGTTGCATTCCCCTTGATGTAGAATGCATAATTGCGGCGCAGATAAGAGGGGTCTTCAACAAACCAAGAGGCCAGCTCTTTTTCCCCACACTTATCATGAACCTAAGTGCCAATGCTGCCATTGGAGGACCGACAAAAGTGTTAGACGCAGAGAAGATGATCGAAGTCAATGGGGTAATCGCCCATAAGACTCTGCGTCGGTTGTTGAGAGGATCGCAACATCTGCCAGAGCCTGCTAAGGCCACTAAATGACCTCATCAACCCACTCAATCAACTAAAGTGTCGCCTTGAAAGCAGCAAATGCAAAAGAAGGGGAAGTCATCTAAATAGAGACGCAAGACTGTGGCAAGTCCTGATGCCACCATTAGACCATCCCCTTTCTCAAGTCTTTCACCCCCACTTCCAACAATCAGAAGAGAACCAACTCCACCTCCTCCTCAGACTCATCACCCAGAACCCTCTCAACCTCAACCTTCCACAAAACCTATCTCCCCAACCTCCTCAATAAGAGTTGATGACTCACACTATGGAGATTTTGGCGCAACTATTATGCGTCTATCATCCCCTGCGTTTGATGAAACCCCATCAACCTCTCGCCCTCAGCCAACCCGTCCTCAACCACAATCGCAGCCTCAACCTCAAGAAGCCCAACTCAACCTTGACCGGGAGACAGTGCAACCATACCTGCAACAATCAATATTGCATCCAATGATGCATTCAATGAATATGTTAGCACGTCGGCAGACGGAGCAATTTCACTTCACACTGAATTACATTCATCAACTATTTTCGATTCGACTGGAAGTCCCGCCCCCTAAGATTCCTGAACGTCTACAACATTCGCTTGTCTTCCCAATGCAGCAACGCCCTGCACCTGAGCAGAAACGCAATCCTGATGAAGATAAGTCGGATAGTTAAAATTTAGGGGTGTAGTCAGAGTTGTATCTTCTTTACAGCTTTTCTTGTATTTATCTTCAATAGAATGTATGCATTTGTGGAAAAGAATTAATAGAATGAAAATTTCTCCATTGCATTAAATTTCTAATTACCTCTTTGCATTGTCCCTTGTTGTAAATTCATTCTAAGTACATATATAATTATTCCCAACTTGTATCTTTGTGTTGAAAAGTTAGTCACTGTGATGATCATCATGCTTAACACTTTTGCACACTCTTAAGTTACACACTTTCAATGCGTCTGCATACTATTCCTTAGAAACGCAAACCTACTTTGCATGTATGCAAGCGGCCAATTCAAACCTCTTTTACAAAATTTTGCAACATCATCTTTGTTTACAATTTAAGCAATGAGGACCTTGCTGCTATCAAGTTTGGGGGTGGAAGAGGTTTGAACTATCAGAGATAAAAATAAAAAAATAAAAAAATCTTTTAAATGCAAAACTCCACTGACAAGACTAATATATTCATCTTGTTAAGAGTTTAGCTGAAAACGACACCTGCTCGTAGTTGGCCACCTTCATGTGGGTAATCGTAATCAGCAACGCATAGATAAAATAACAAACTTCAATGTCTAGTGAGGAAACCGAACTTAGATAAGAGTTTAGTCGAGAAGGGCACTTGCTCGTAGTTGGCTGCCTCTATGCACCCCATAGTTGGTATCTCAGAACGAAGGTGGGTAACCCTACTCGACGCATGGTTATAAACAATAAAACAAATGAAAGAAATATCTTCATCTTTTCAGACTCGATGTTAAAAGAAGAAACAAAAAATTTGTGAATAATGAGTAAAGAATTTTGAAAATAAAGCATGCCACATACAAACTAGACCCGTTCTAAAGAAAAAGAATATAGAGGTAGAGAAGTAATATAACTGACGGGTAGCTGATTGAGTATAGCATTCTGAGAGACTAGTCAATGCGTTGATAAAACTTTGGGGATGATTGAAGTGTCTTATATAGAAGTTATGCTTGAGGACAAGCATTTATCTAAGTTTGGGGGTGTGATAAATTGTAGAAATACAAGTTATTATAGCTTTTTTCTTAGAAAAATAGAGAATAAAAAGAGAAGCATGCGGTAGTTTAAGTTAAATTCTACTAATAAATCTTTCTACACGTTCTACTCTTGTATTTTTAGGAAGATAATAATTTTACCACTTTTTGAGCCTAAAACGCATGTTTTAACGCAGGAATGCAAACGATGCGTTGAATACCTCTTAATGCAGAACTATGCGTTGGCAATTTGTTCTTCATGGACGCATGATCTGAACGGAACGCGAACAACCTGAAGATGCGTTAACAACTACTCAAGCAACACTATGCGTTAGCAACCTATGACGTGTTGACATCAGCCCAACTCTCCTTAAATGCATAATGACAAAAGATGCAAGGAGCGAAAAATCAGATCATTGAGAGATTGTCGAAAGATTGACATACATAATCTGTGGCTAAAGTGGTGGATCTAAATTGACCAGAGAATTACGCAATTAGGCGAGATGGACACATGATATCAATTTCGCCACCAATCAAGCAGATCTGCCATTGATTGCGAACGCAACATCTATAAAAGAGCAGTCCTGCAAGATGAGAAAGTTGTTTTTCATTCTTGGAAGAATTCCTAAGTGACAGCAGAATTCTCTCCAGAACACAACCGGAGACGAATAGCTCGAGAGAGAAGAGTCTTCCCTCCGCCTGACCACTTCACAGCAGAACCTCACGCTTCCAGCCCTGCAACTCAAGACATTGACGCCATTTCCTGCTTTCTATCTTGTTTTTCTAGTTTGCTTTTAGATTTATGTCAAGACATTGAGCTATCTAAAGTTGTATTCCGTTCATCAATCTATATTTCTTCCATGTCTACTCATTTCTCTACATTGTTCGCTTTCTACTTTGAATCCATGAGTAACTAATCTATCACGGGTTAAGGGTTGCGTTAACATCTAAATAAGAACCATAGTGTAACTATTGGATCTTGTCAATTGTAATTTTAATCCGATGCTTTTGTCCATCTAACTAGTCGATATAAGTAGTAATAATCAAACTGCTTGAGAGGGTAAGTGATTGTGGAACTCAATTGACTAGGCTAAGTAGTGTTGCCTAGACATAGGAACAACCTTGGCACTTAACACTCTCATATGCATTATAGACATATAACGCATAGCGGCTGACAACCGAGAAAAGAGTCACAAGTATGAATAGACTATCACCATGCGTTTCTGATGTTAGATGTTAACCAACCCTAACCCTGTCTTTACCCATTCATTAAATTCACCTAGCTGACTTTGCTGTGTCGCATGCCTTTTCATCTTCCACATTTTAGTTTAGTGTACATGTTATCGCTTTCTTTAGATTAGAAACAAACACCTCTCTCAAATTATTCTTGGTTACCACTACAACGCATATAATCCACTTAAATATAGAATCAACATAATCCCTGTGTTCGACCTCGGACTCACCGAGAAAACCTACTCCTTTGCTTATACTTGAGTAAATGATAGGAAAACTTGACAGATCACAAACGCATAACGTTAAGCATAAGTAAGACGCATAGTACGTTAAATGCATAGGAAACTTAATCATAATAAATAGACGCAGTAACAAGTTTTGTACTTCACCATTGCACCATAACAGAGACCAAGGGGTGTTCTACTATATTCCCGAAAATCGATGGATTTCCTACTATGTTACCGGGTGCCGACGAGTGCCTTACTATGTTTATGAGCCTTTGAGCCACTAAATGTGTGTTAGGATGGGTTAAATCACTCACTACATGACCACCTAGTTTTAGTGTATTTATGCATGTCCCAATAGCATGTTGCACATATTAGATATAAGTGTTTAGCCTGACCCTAGTAGTGGGGTTATTTACTGAGTACTTTGTACTTACCCTTTTTATATTATGTTTTTCAAGTAAGGAAAAGGACGCCTCAGCGTATGACAAAGAAAACCTTGACCGTGCCATTAGGACTAGTCAAATGCTTTCGCACAAGATTTCATGTTTTCATCTTTAAGAAATTTTGGTCCTGTCATTTGAATTTAGACTTTAATTTCCTCTAAAATTTCTCACTACTAGACACTTTATGCAAGTTTCCTGTTTTATTAAATTGCACAAGGGGTACCTCAATCAAAAATAGATGCTGCTAAAGACAATTATTTTAATAAAAATTTTCTTGATTTTCAGTAAAATTATGAAAAAGAGTCGTTTGAGATGTATGCATGCTTTATAGTGACGGCCTAGTTCAAGTCTTAGGAAATTGAGTCGTTACAGTTGGTATTAGAGTCAAGAGTTTTTGGTTTTGTAGATTGACCTAATATGTAAGTCCAAAATGTCCCTATGGCCATTAAGAGGTTCTTCGTCATTGCCAGGTATGTCTTCTAAGTTTATGTTTCTAGTAATATATGCATGAAACCTTGTGGGATTTACTGCTTAGTTAGACTTGTTGCTCTTATGAGAAACTTAATAGCAATTATTCATGTAGGAATATTAGGAAATGGCTTGAAGAGGCAGAAGAGGAAAAAGGGGCAGAAGGGGTAGGAGAAGTGGAAACAGGAGAGGAGAGCTTCAAAACCCTCAAGTTCAAGACCTGATGGCTTAAGACCTTCAGACCCCAGACCCTCCTGCACCACAAGGACCTCGCAGCCGCCATACCCTACCAGTTCTGGAGGATCCGTGATTAGGACGAGAAGACAGAACCGTAGTGCACGAGTTCCTCCCCAAGCATCGGTTCCTCATCCAGTGCCAGTTCAATCTGTCATTCTGCCCTAGTATGCCACAACGGCTACAACAATAGGAAAGGCCATCACAATAGCTGTGTTGGGGAGAATGAAAGACATGATGGAGAAGCAAATGGCTCAACATACTTAGTCTCAACAGGTACCACCTCAGCCGGTTCAAGTGCCTCAAGTTTAGGTTTAGAGTAAGAACTTACCGGATCTGTCCTTGGAAGCAAAGCATCCGCGGGACTTCAGAAAGTATAACCTCTGCACTTTCAATGAGTCATTGAATCACCCTACTAAAGTAGAACTGTTGTTATCTCCATAGAGACAATTTTCAGATATATGAAATGGCCAGAGGATCAGAAGGTGCATTGTGCCGTTTTCGTGTTGACAGACAAAGTTTAGATCTGGTGGCAGACAGCAAAAAGGATGAATGGTGTTGGTGTTGGATCGGTAACATGGCAACAATTCAAGGAGCGCTTCTACGAAAAATGCTTCTATGAGAATCTAAGACATATCAAGGAGAAGAAATTTCTGGGCTTAGAGCAAGGGAGCATGTCTGTAGAGGAGTATGATCAAGAGTTCGAGCAGCTATCTCGTTTTGCCCCTACCATGGTTTCTATGGAGGCAAATAGAACCAAGCAATTTGTCTAGGGGTTGAAGGATGGGTTGCGAGGTTTGGTGAAAGCCTTTAAATAAGTCACCCAAGTCAGATAGATTCCTAGTCAAGGGTCGAGCAATTAAAGTCTTTAGGAGTGGGATCCCCTTCAGGTCAAAAGAGGAAGGGAGATTAGAGAGCTTTAGAGCCTCAAGAGAATAGCCAAAATTCAGATAGAACTCAACGACATTGGAGGCAGTGGGGCTCTCAATCCTTAACTGTTAGGGAGGACATGTCAGTTTGTAACTTTTGCAAGAGGCGTCATTGAGGGCGCTGCTTGGCTGGTAGTGGGGTTTGTTATCATTGCAGACAAGAGGGCATACAACCGATAGATGCCCTAAGAAAAGCGCAGCTAATAATAGAAGTTAGCGCATGGGCTCGTATTAGAGGAGCTTTAGTAAACCGAAGCAGGAGCAGGAAGTGTTTAACACAATTCTGGGTGAGGCAAATACGTCGGGCACAGTGGTTGGCGAACTGAAAGTTGTCGAAGTTTTCAATTAGGCCAAATAATTGTTCTGGTCGCTACTCTAATTTAGTAGTATTAGTGCAGCAACGGGTCGGTCCAGAGAGAGCTGATAAATTTTCTTCTCCTAAAGGATTTGTTGTTGAGTAACAAGGGGTGTTTAATCGTTTGTTTAACTTTAATAACAAAGCAATAAAAAGGAAGAAAAACAATAGCAAGGAATCAAATTGGGTTTAAATTCAAGTTGACAAAATCTAACTCGGGGTGAAAATGGATCACTCTCAGTTTGTTACTCAATCATTGATTAATTACAATAGTGTTGTGCAATTTTTCTTAGGTTAAACGTAGCCAGTCACTTCTAGAAAGGCTACAAGGAAGTCCTATTGATCGAATAGATTAATATGCTTAGATGTAAGACATCTTAGACATGCAAACCTATTAGCATTAAGTTCAAAGGCAATTGTAAAGACAAACAAAATAATAGGAAAAGCCTAATTAAGTGTTCGATGCGAATCTCTCCTAAGTTGGTTAGATTAATGCAATCGGATTGGAATAGCCAAATCAATTTACAACCCTAACTCAACCTTTGCTACTTGGCGATCTATAAACCTAACAGTTATGTATTAAGCATAGATCTTTAACTACCAATTAAAATGCTTGACTAATTTGTCAGATAATCTCAAGCGAATTCAACTGAACATCAAATAAGACGAGAATTCATTAACAAGAAAATTGCAATACAAAAATTGTTCAAAACCTCATGAAATACAAACTAAGAATTGAACCCAAAACTCGAGCTAGATGATAGTACCTTAGCCTTGATACATGCTTGTGCTCACCCAATAATTGTTCAAAGAAGTTCTCCTGAAGATGAAAAGAAGGAAAAATGCAAGGAAAAACTCCAAATACAGACTTGCGACTCGTGCTAATATTTTTCTCGAATGGCTGGCGGCTAGGGCATTTTATACAAAAAATTGGACTAGCGCCACGGCGCTGTCTCCAAACCAAAACCAGATGCCTCTCGGAAAAACCGCAGCACTGGCGCCATGCTAGCGCCAAGCTGCTTTGTTGATCTCCTCCTCCATTTCGTTCGATTTGCTTGCTAATGATCTAACTTAAACCTAAAGGGCCTGTAAATCGTCCCAAGGGCTCCTATGCTCATAACCTATCTAAATCAAGAAATAAACTGGTAAAAAGGTAAAAACAATCCCAAATTAAGCAACATGAGATAGCACAATTTGAGTGTTATCAGATCACCCCCAACTTGATTCTTGATCGTCCTCGAGCAAGGTGAAACATGCGGTCATGCAGCAACTTAATTCACTAAGCTATGAGGTTCCTCACTTCAATTTTAACAGATAAACGCAATCATGCTTCCCATCAATTAGATTGTTCAAAGGCAATTAATCAATTTGAAACAAGTTTGAATTCGTTTTTATCAAATCTAAACATGCATGAGAATGAATACAAAGCTTATCTATTTTAAACTCAAACAAGCTCGGAATGGTCTTATAAAGCCCTCAGCTCGTTTTCCCTCTACCCTTGGCTCAAGGATTGGTCATTTAGTCACATAAACTATCAAAGGAGTAATGTTGCAACTATGGTACCTGGAACACACATAAAAAGTAAAGGACATTTGTTTTGCCTTGGAGTACTAGCTTTCACACTCCGCCTGTAGGAATCACACCCACTCTTTTCTTGCGAGCGTCCTAACTGATCACAGAGGAGGTAGCTCTTTTTAGCTCCTATCCATGCACTCACGCGCACCCATTTTTTTCTCTTTTTTTTTCCTTTCTTTTTTTTTTTTTTGTATATATTTTTCTTTTGTTTTCCTTCTTTCTCCCCCCCTCCCTTTTTTTTTTTTTTTTTGTATATATTTTTCTTTTGTTTTCCTTCTTTCTCCCCCCCTCCCTTTTTTTTTTTTTTTTTGTATATATTTTTCTTTTGTTTTCCTTCTTTCTCCCCCCCTCCCTTTTTTTTTTTTTTTTTGTATATATTTTTCTTTTGTTTTCCTTCTTTCTCCCCCCCTCCCTTTTTTTTTTTTTTTTTGTATATATTTTTCTTTTGTTTTCCTTCTTTCTCCCCCCCTCCCTTTTTTTTTTTTTTTTTGTATATATTTTTCTTTTGTTTTCCTTCTTTCTCCCCCCCTCCCTTTTTTTTTTTTTTTTTGTATATATTTTTCTTTTGTTTTCCTTCTTTCTCCCCCCCTCCCTTTTTTTTTTTTTTTTTGTATATATTTTTCTTTTGTTTTCCTTCTTTCTCCCCCCCCCCTTTTTTTCTTTATATAATATAATCTTTTTTTTGTTTTTCAGGCTTAGAAACTTTCTATTTCTCCCAGTTTCGAATTACTCTCTTTCTAGCAAGGTGACTTCCTAACTAATGGGCCATTCGAGGTGATAACAACCCTATAGGCTGAATAATACCATTCTAAACAAACAAGGTCTAATGTAGTTAAGCAAAGTATTCAAATTTGCATGCAAGAAATGAAAAATAAAGTTCAAAATTTCTTCAAATATCTAGCATGCTTCCTAGTAACCTAGTCTCAGGCCAACATGATCAAATAAAGTGTATCATCAACTAGTCCTAGTAAGGAAACAAGCAACAGAGTGAACATAATTAAGCAAGCAAACATTCCCAAATACCCCACCCCCAACTTTTGAAAGATGCATTGTCCCTAATGGATGAAAGAGACATATAGGACAAAACAAAAGGAATGAAAAGAAAACTTCCTTGAGATTAATGAGCACGAGGGAGGGCCACAACAACAAGCGATCAGCCCTGCATAGGTTTTTTTAAAAAAAAAATAATAACAAGAACTAAGCTACCCAAAATTAAACTATCCTGACTAGGAAAAAAAATTAGAACAAAAGCAATAAAAAAATTTCTCTTTTTTTTGGGCCGATTGCTCGACTGTGCTCAGTTTATTTTCTTTAAAAGTAGACTGGTGGGATCAGCCGATAGGCAGGGTCAAAACAGTCGAGAGAATGCCCCCATGAAAAACCTTCAACTGGTGTCTATTAACCATGAATGATTTGCCCGTCTCCAAACTTTGAATTTTCACTGCATTATTAGGGTAAATGTCAGTAACACCAAAAGGACCTGTCCATTTAGAACGAAGTTTACCTGGCATGAGCTGCAAACGAGAATTGTGAAGAAGAACTTTTTGCCCAACTTCAAACTCCTTTGGTGCTATCAGTCTGTTGTGGAGGTTTTTCGCCTCCTCCTTATAGATAAGAGAATTTTTGAACGACTCCCACCTCAATTCCTCAAGTTCTTGAATCTGAAGAAGTCTTGCATCACCTAACACCTTAGGATCCCAATTGCACTGTTTGACTGCCCAATAGGCTCGATGTTGGATTTCCACAAGGAGGTGGCAAGCCTTACCATAGTTAATCTTATAGGGGGACATCCCTATAGGCATCTTGAAGGCTATACGATAGGCCCATATAGCATCATCCAGTCTTAGGCTCCAATCTTTCCTATTGGGATTTACAACCTTCTCCAAAATCGACTTTACCTCTCGATTGGAAACCTCTGCTTGCCCATTCGTCTGGAGTGGTAAGGAGTAGCGACGCAATGCTGCAC
The DNA here is from genome assembly GCA_031780015.1 of Citrullus colocynthis. Lineage (NCBI taxonomy): Eukaryota > Viridiplantae > Streptophyta > Magnoliopsida > Cucurbitales > Cucurbitaceae > Citrullus > Citrullus colocynthis. The sequence goes on from QLSR01000253.1 coordinate 1,429,649, forward strand.
GCTATATTTCTTCGAGAGGGATGCTATCAAATTGTTGCAGAAGTGTGTACCCTAGTCACTGATTATTGCACATGGAAAGCCAAACCTGCTAAGTATGTTGGACTTTAAGAATCCTACAACCACTTTTGAATCATCAGTAACAGTGGCTTTTGCTTCCACCCATTTGAAAACATAGTCCACAACAAGGAGGATATATTTAAACCTGCGAGAAAAAGGGAAAGGACCCATGAAATCTAAGCCCCACACATCAAATATCTCACAAACTATCATAGGAACCTGTGGCATTTCATTCCTACGTGATATTCCTCCAGACTTTTGACATCTTTCACAAGTTTTAAAGTAAAAAAATGCATCCCTAAAAAGTGTATTCCAATATAACCCTGAGTCTAATACCTTATTAGTTGTGCGCTTAGGACTAAAATGCCCCCCACATGCTTGTTCATAACAAAAAGCTAAAACAGAGAAAAACTCATTATTAGGCACACATAGAATTTCCAAAGATATGGATCTTCCCAAACGTAGTACTTTGCCTCACTTTTCAGTTTAGCTTTCCTAGGTCTACTGAGGTCTAAAGGAAGATCACCTACGACTAGATAGTTAACAAGATCGACATACCAGGGGGTCATCATGATGCCATCAACTTGAAGTAAAGCTTGGTCAAAAAAATCTCCATCAGAAGGTAAGCAATCACCTCCTTCTAATCTGCTCAGATGGTCAGCAACAGCATTTTCAGAGCCCTTCCTATCTTTGATTTCAACATCAAACTCCTGAACAAGCAGTATCCAACGGAGAAGGTGTGGTTTGGATCTTTTTGTCCATTAGGTAGCATAACGCTGTATGATTAGAATAAACAATTATACGTGAGCCAAGAATATATGACCTAAATTTCTCTAAAGCAAAAACAACAGAGAGAAGTTCTTTTTCTGTCATGGTGTAGTTGCATTGAGCAGGATTTAAGGTCCTCGAAGCATAATATATGACATGGTGCATCTTTCCAATTCTTTATCCAAGCACTGCCTAAACAACATAATTGCTAACGTCACACGTGATCTCGAAAGGCAGGTCCCATTGCGGATCCTAAATAATAGGTGCACTGGTCAGAGCCTTCTTCAGGATATCAAAGGCTCGCTTACACTCCTCACCGAAATCAAACTCCGCATCCTTCTGAATCAAAGCAATCATTGGTAAGGTGATCTTGCTTAAATCTTTAATGAACCTATGGTAGAAGCCTGCATGGCCCAAAAAGGAACGAACATCCCTCACGTTTGTGGGGTAAGGAAGGTTAGCAATAACATCAATTTTTGCCTAGTCTACTTCTATTCCTTTGGAAGAGATCACGTGCCCTAGAATAGTACCATGATCAGCCATAAAATGACATTTCTTGAAATTAAGCACAAGGTTAGACTCAATACATCTTCCAAGAACTTTAGACAAATTTAAAAGACAGTCATTGAAAGACTCATCGTTGACGGTAAAATCATCCATAAATACCTCAATAGATTTTTCGACAAACTTCGAGAAAATGCTCATCATGCACCTTTGGAAGGTGCCTGGTGCATTGCACAAACCAAAGTGCATCCGCCTAAAGGCAAAGGTTCCGAAAGGGCAGGTGAAAGTAGTTTTCTGCTGATCGTCGTGTGCAATAGGTATCTAATAGAAGCCTGAAAAACCATCAAAAAAAACAAAAGAAAGGTTTTCCAGCAAGATGTTCAATCATCTAGTCAATAAATGGAATTGGAAAATGGTCTTTTTTAGTGACAACATTCAACTTACGAAAATCTATGCACATTCTCCAACCATTTTGTACCCTCACCGACACTAATTTACCTTCATCGATTTTCATGACCGTTATACCAGTTTTCTTAGGTACAACGTGAATGGGGCTCACCCACTCACTGTCAGGGATAGGATAAATTATACCTGCCTCTAAAATTTTGAAAAATTTTTTCATTACTACCTCCTTCAGGGCGGGATTCAGGCGCCTTTGAGGCTGCCTAGAGGGTTTTTATCCTTCTTCCAAGGCAATCCTATGCATACATACTATTGGGCTAATTCCGTTAATATCCACTTAAGTCCAGCCAATTACCAACTCGTGCTCCCTGAGTACCTCCATCAGTTTGCCTTCCTGTTCTGGGGTTAGATCATTTGAGATAATAACAGGCAAGGTTTCCAGCTCTCCCAAATAAGCATATTTCAGGTGCTCTAGTAGCTCCTTAAGCTCCAACTTGGGTGCCAGCACAGTTGAAGGTAGCATCTTTTCAATTAGATCATTAGACAAAGAATCCAGACTTACCGGTTCAGAAGTTGACACAGAGAACAACTCGTCAAAGGATAGGATGACACCCAAGTCATCCTCCTCCCCATCATTGTAAACATCCCATATTACTTCCTGTTCCAAATAGTCAATCACATCAATTTGACACAAAGTAAGAGGACTTTGATTGGAACTCTCATAGCATCAAAAATATTAAATTTAACTACTTCCCCACCAAACTCGATAGACAACGTGCCTTCATCTACATCTATCTTAGTTTTAGTTGTTTTCATGAAAGGCCTACCAAGTAAGATAGATGCAGATGAATGTGGTGCACTCCCTTCCATTTTTACAATGTAAAAATCTACAGGAAAAATTAACACATTTACTTGGACTAGAATGTCCTCTACCACTCCCATAGAATGTATGAATGATCTATCAGCTAGCTGAATTACTACTCCTGTTTCTTGCAAATCAGTCAATTTTAAATCTTGGAAAATTGAATAAGGCATTACATTGATGGATGCTCCTAAATCTAGCATGGCCCTCTCAATTTTCTTATTACCAATCACACATAGGAGCAAGAACATACATGAGTCATTCTGTTTCTCAGGCATATTCTTTTGTAAAATAGTGGAGACAGTCTGACTTACCACTACCCTTTCCTTCTCCTTCTTTTGCCTCTTCCTGGTACACGTTCCTTCAAAAATTTTGCATACTTAGGAATCTACTTGACTGCATCAGGAAGTGGAATGTTGATCACCACTCTCCTAAATGTATCCAAAAGTTCTCGATCAACATCAATCTCCTTTGGCTTTGCCAACCTAGAAGGAAATGGGGCTTTAGGAATTGAAGAAGTAACAGAAAGGGGAAGATCAAATGTTACTTCCTATTTGCATGAGGAAGGTGGCACTCTCGAAGTCACTAGTTCACTAGACACAGACTCCTCTCTAGTTGGAGCACTAGTAGGTGCAGCAGGCGATGGAAGCTCCTTGCCACTTCTTAAAGTTACGGCACTGACATTCTCCCTTGGGTTTGCCTCAAGCTGCAAAGGGAGTTTACCTGACTGCTTTTCTAGTTTGCTCATAGACGTAACAAGTCAAGAAATTTGATTTTCCATTAGATCCAAGGTCGATTGGAAGCTTTTCACCATATCTGATAACTTGTAGAAATACAAGTTATTATAGTCTTTCTTTTAGAAACATAGAGCTTAAATAGAGAATCATGTCGTAGTTTGAGTTAAATTCTATTGATAAATTTTCCTATGCGTTTTACTCTTGTAAATTGATGGAGATAATTGTTTTGAAGCTTTTTGAATTTAAAATGCCTACTTTAACGCAAGAACTCAAGTTATCCATGGACGCGTATCAACCAGAAATGCAAGGCAGCGGAGAATCAAATAAAAATCTTGAGAGATTGTCGAGAGATTGATATGCTTGATCTGCGGCGAAAGTGATGGATCTAAATTAAACTAAGAATCACGCAATTAGGCGAGATAGACTCAAGGTAGTAATTCAGCCTCCAATTACGCAGATTTGCCAGCGATTGCAATGCAGCTTCTATAAGAGGGCAGATCTGAAGGCTGAAAGGTTATTGAATCTCTTGGAAGGATTCCTAAGTGACAGCAAAGTTCTTTCCAGACAACAACCAGAGACAAACAGCTCAAAATAGAAGAGTCTCTCTTTCGTCCGCCTGACCACTTCACAGCAAAAATCACGCTTCCACATCGGCGAGCTCAAGACATTGAGAAGCCATTTCATGCTTTCTATCTATTTCTTACTTGTGTTTTAGTTATAGACAAGAAATTGTATTCTATGAAACTCTTATTCCATTCATCAATCTAAATATCTTTCATGGCTATTCATTTCTTATCACTTCCCATTTACTGTTTACCATCCATGAGTAACTAATTCTCTTAAGGGTCACGGGTTGTGTTATCATCTAAATAAGAAGATTAGTTCTTATCTATTTCATCTTGTCAATTGAACTATTAATTTAATGCTTGTGTCCATCTAACTAATCGATATAAGTAGTAATAATCAGACTACTTGAGACAGTAAGTGATTGTAGAACTCAATTGACAAGGTTAAAAAGTGTTATCTAGACATAGGAATAACCTCGGCATCTAACACTCTCCTATGTGTTATATACATATAAGCATAGCGGTTGACAACCGAGAGAAGATTCGTTGAAATGAAATAGATTTACCTATGCGTTTCTGAATTTAGATGATGACCAACCCAAGCCCTGTTTTTACCATTCATACAATTTAATTAGTTGGATTTTGCTGTGTCGCATATCTCTCTATTCAATCACCTTAGGATAGTCTTGCTGTTTTTTAGTTAGTCAAATGCATCACCTCTCTTTACTTTTCTTAAACGCATGACTCAAATAATCCAAGAATTCTAGAATCTGTATAATCCCTGTGTTCGACCTCGGACTCACCGAGATAACCTCATTCTTTGCTTATACTTGGGTGAAGAATAGGAAAACTTGATAGATTAGTAAAACATAAAACAAGTAGCAACAAGTTTTTGTCAACAATAACCACCATGGGAACATTCGAGCTCGAGGAAGCTCCTCCATTATTTTGAAATTGCTCGTGTTGACCTCCTCATATGAAATTCGGTTGGTCTCACCGACCTGGGTTGTAAGTTTGGATATAGGGGTCTCGCCATCTATTGTGGCCATTATTATTAAATCCTCCAATGGCATTTACCTCATGTTGGAAGCTGGGACATACATCCGCGGAGTGGCCACTCATCAAGCAAATCTAGCACGTCGCGGTCGCCTGATTTCTTTCTAGTGCCATCTGCTTAACAGTAGCAACCAAGTCATAAATTTGACTTTTTAATTCACTTACCTCATTGACTAAATCTCTAGTTCCGAAATTGCTGAGTAATCGCGGCCATGGTAGCAATGAGGTTGTTTGCTTGGGATGGAGTTTTGTTCACTAAAGCTCCCCCCGCCGTAGCGTCAATGTCACACCCCATCCCGAACTACCCTCCCGTAGCCCGAGACGGAGTGTAAGGAGAGCAGTCATCGACTTCCCTGTCGACTCCCACTGTCGAACTTACTTTACTTTCCACTTAGTCACACTTCCTAGGACGATGATACCATTAATTCTTGACAAACCTCAACTTCGACCGACAACGAGAACTGCCATGCTACCTGAAAAGTGGAAACAATATGAAAGGATGAGCTGGTTTGCTCAGTGAGTGACTAGTTTTTGTAAAATTATCTTGGCTCGGAAATCAAACATAAATAAAACATTATAACACATTTCGTACAAAATACATGCTTAAATAGCCTTGTCAAATCATGTATGTTCATTTCAGCAAAATCAACTCAAGAAATCAATTTATGCTCAAACATAACATTTGTACAAAACCCCTGTTAAGCCTTGAGATTAAAACATAAGCCTGGTCTTTTAAATAAAACAGTCTACAATGCATCAAATCTTCTTTTGTTTTAAAACTTTCCTTAGTTAGGGCAGAGCAAAACTCAACGCACCCAACGTCGAAAACAAATAATTACCTTAGTTGAGGCGGAGCAAAACTCAATGCACCCAACGTCGAAAACCTCTATGTGCAAATAGGAATATCTCGGGATGCCCAAGTACCTTCTCCGAGTCTATTAGTACTGGGTCCCTAGTCACAAGGCTGCCTACATGCCTTCTCAAATGTCCCTCAGCATTGGGTCCCTTAGAAAATGTTTTAGAAACAGGTATGTTTCGCATAGACAGTTCACTGTAAACACCTTTCATGGAAAACAGAGCGTTTCTCAATAAAAAAAAAAAAAAAAAAAAAAAAAAAAAAGATGCTACCATAATAAAGATGGTGCTACAGTTAATAGTGGACACGTTTCCACATTGATCAAATAAGTATATCCCATGAATCGAAATAAATGAATGAACTTGGATTCTCAAAAAGTGGCTTGATGAGAAGAAGCCAGGAACAGTGTTGAAAGAAACTAGAAACAAAGGAACAAGCAAATGAAAAGACAAACCACGCAATCACAGCAGTTGGATGTAACTGTAAGATACTCAAACTAAGCTAATAAGCAAAATCCAAAAAGCATGAATAATATTAGTAGAAATTCTTCAAGAACCACATTATAATAATGCAAAGATCATAAGAGTATGAAAGTAATAACCTAGCAAGGCGAGTATAAAACAATTGCTGTGAAAGCAAGCTGCATTTTTCCACAGTAGCTGGTTCTTGGATGTATTGCTTGTTCTTCTCCAATAACTGCTTATAATAGGACGACCCGTGTTTGAAAGCCAATTGAGAAGCTTGACAGGCCTTGGATTGCAACTGATGCAACTTGGACGCCATCAATTCAAGATAAAGCTAAAAAACTGCAGACAAAAAAAATCAATCAATCAATGCGGGAAACAAGAACTTATTTATCAACCTCTACAAAGCATCCAAGGAACATCGAATCTNATCATCATAAAAGTACATTTTATATGAAAGCCTAGCTAAACATTTTAACTAAAATCATTTAGGAAAAGGAAAGTGTCACTAACATAATACTTGCTTAAGGGACGTTCCCTTTTCTTCCTTCTATTCTCTTTCCCAAGCTTCTTGGACGCAGAGTTTGACGTCTGAAAAGCAAGGCAACTTATTTTCCCTTCTGTCAGCTTGGTTGGACGCAACCCTACACCTTGAATGCAAGGTTGGTAACTTGAACGCAAGGTGTAGCCTTCCAACCAACTCTTCTAGCTTCACCCCTTAGAAGCACATATCTCCTTGAAAGCAAGGTCTACCTTGAATGCAGAGTCTATCTTTGCACGCAAGTGGATAATTTCCTCCTTCTGGCAGTTTTGTTGGACGCAAGGCCAATTCAGTTTCCCTAAGTACCAACTAATTATTGAACGCAAGGTAGCTAGGTTGCTAAGAACACCTTGTCTCTTGGCCGCATACTTCCACTACAGACGCAACGATGGCTCTTTTCAGCCTTCTTTCTCTCTCCTTTCTCTCAAGAATTTAGACTTCAGGATCATCCCCCGCTCCTTTTCCCTCAAGGTCCTATTTATAGCTTTGGGACAAAGGTCTTGTCATCCAACTTCTCCTTTCTTTTTGCCACTTGTTTGCCACCTATTATGCTGCATGACACATCCAACATGCAACGAGTTTAAATGAAACCACGTAACCTTTATAAACTTATCTTATGCGTTTGACTTGTTCTGAGATACGAACTGTGCATGCAACTTAGTGCCCCTATGCGTCCATCTGCTTCTCCTTTTTAAGGTTTAGCTTCTTTATTATCTTTCTTCCTCCCGGCCTTCCTACTTTTGACTAGGTTTCTCCCTCGTACGCTACCATGCATCTGTGCCTTAACTGCATACTATCATGCACCTATCACTTCTTTCTTTATGTTGATATCTTAGCTACAAACCCTTCTCTTGAGTGATAAACATCCGACTATGCTTGTTATTCTGGTAACCAAAATCATCTCAAGATCTTCCTTCATGTGATTGTATTTCATGTGTTTATCTACACTCTATTATGTGTCCATGACCTTTCTTCCATCTTTAAGGATCCCTTGATTGTCCCTCTATGCATTCTTGAATTGTAATCCAAGGTTATGCTTCCAACCTCTTCCTTATGCTTAGCCATTTTCTCAACAATAACTCTAGCATACGTCCATCTCCAGGTTTCTTCCTTTAGGCTTACTTCTCACCCATCTAAATTACCCAAGACATCAACAAAATCTTCCTTGATGGAAGTCATGCGTTTACCTTAAATTACAATCGCATCTTTCCTTGATTTCACCTTATGCGTTTTATCCTTCTTTCTGAGACTTAGATTTCCTTCCAACGCACCACTACTCCATTTTAGTCCTCTTGCTCATACGTCCTACTTAACCCAAGCTTACATCTCCTTCCTTAATTACCTCCTTTGCGTTTACCTCCTTCCCCCGAGCTCTTGGGTTCCCTTACAATACTTCAACACTTACCCATTTTCTTTTCCACAATGGTTGCCCTCATCATGCGTTTCCTTAGTCTTGACCATGCGTCCACCACAACTCTTAAGCACAAACCTTTCTTTCCTTTAAGTTCAACGCATGCTTAATCCTATTTTGGCAACATTTATCGACCAACACCACAAACTCCTGATCCAATACCACCTCTCTTGTCTTATTTCTTTTCCTTATAAGTTCTTAAGTGCATAGATTTAAAAGTAGAGTGTTACACTTTAAGTACTTAGGTTCAAGAAGTAGGGTGTTACAGTCAATGTTGCTCTTATCTTGCTGCAACATCTCTTCATAAAAATACTAGATGAGCATCTGATATGAAAATTTGATGGTGAGGGAAACTCCCACAGTTTCTCTTGAATCTCTCCCGGTACTCATAGAGCGACTCCCCTTGGTCTTGCACTATCGAATAAATGTCCTTCCAGATTTTTGTAGCACGGGAAGCTGGGAAAGTTTTCTCCAGAAATTATTTCTTCATCTCAACAAACATTGTAATACTGCCAGATGGTAAGTAATACAACCAGTCCTTCGCATCATCTTTCAAAGAAAAGGGGAATGCCCTCATGTGGAACTCCTGGAGATGCTTATGCGGGTCTTCACCTGAACGACCATGAAAGCAGCCAGTAAGTGAGTTAAACCTGTTTTCAACTCAAAAGTACCTGCAGTTTCTAGATAAATTATGCATAGTGGTTGGCAAGTTGTATCAGGGGTTGCGAACTCTCTTAGAGTGCGCTCGCGTGGCTCTCCCATTTCAAGCTCTGTGTTTATTGGCTCTGGAACAAAGTTATCTTCAATTTCTTGTGTGTCTTAAACACTTATTGGGTCAATTCGTGCAGCTGCACTCTTGCTTATCTTCGAATTCTCCTTTCCTCTCTTTGTATATCTGCAAAATATAACAAACTAGAGTTCCCAGAGCAACAGGTCATGCAATAAGGAGAACGCAAGAATGCAGGCAAGGGACAACAAATTTTTTTAAAAGAGAGACTTTAAGACTCCCTGGAAATGGCGCCAATTTGGCGAATCGAAAGTTGTTGAAGCTTTCAAGTAGGTCAAATAATTGTTTCATTCCCTACTCTAATTTAGTAGTATTAGCACAAAAACGGGTCTGTCCACAGAGAGCCGATAAATTTTCTTCTCCTAAAGGATTTGTTGTTGAGTAACCAGGGGGTGTTTAATCTTTTATTTAACTTTAATAACAAAGCAATAACAAGGAAGAAAAGAAATAGCAAGGAATCAAATTGGGTTTAAATTCAAGTTGACAAAACCTAGCTCGGGGTGAAAGTGGATCACTCTCAATTTGTTACTCAATCATTGATTAATTACAATAGTGCTATGCAATTTTTCTTAGGTTAAACTTAGCCAGTCACTTCTAGAAAGGCTAGAAGGTAGTACTATTGATCAAATAGATTAATATGCTTAGATGGAAAGCATCTTAGACAAGCAAACCTATTAGCATTAAGTTCAAAGGCAATTGCTAAAACGAACAAAATAATAGGAAAACCCTAATTAAGTGTTCGGTGCGAATCTCTCCTAACTTGGTTAGATGAATGTAATCGGATTGGAATAGCCAAATCAATTTACAACCCTAACTCAACCTTTGCTACTTGGTGATCTATAAACCTAACAATTACGTATTAAGCTTAGATCTTTAACTACCAATTAAAATGCTTGACTAATTTGTCAGATAATCCCAAGAGAATTCAATTGAACATCAAACAAGGCGAGAATTCATTAACAAGAAAATTGCAATACAAAAATTGTTCAAAACCTCATGAGATACAAACTAAGAATTGAACCCCAAACCTGAGCTAGATGATATTACCTTAGCCTCGATACATGTTTGTGCTCACCCAATAATTGTTCAAAGAAGTTCTCCTCAAGATGAAAAGAAGGAAAAATGCAGGGAAAAACTCCAATTACAGACTTGCGACTCGTGCTGATATTTTTCCCGAATGGCTGGCGGCTAGGGCATTTTATGCCAAAAATTGGACTAGCGTCGCAGCGCTATAGCGCAGCATTGTGGCATTGTCTCCAAATCAAAACCAGATGCCTTCTGGAAAAAGCGCAGCAGGCGCCGTGCTAGCGTTGCGACTGCTTTGTTCCTCCATTTCGTTCGATTTTCTTGCTAATTGTAAGACCCTAACTCAGAATTCTTAAGATGGCCAGTAAGAAAAGAAGAAAAGAAGACTAGTTGAACGCCTAATATTAGTAAAACAATGGATATTCTTGAACATAGTTTGGTTAATGCATAGATGGTAAGGCGCTAAAGTGTGGTACCTAAAATTGGAGAGAATTTGGTACTGAATTTTGAAAAGGGAAATAAGAATTAGGGAAAAGAGAAAACGCGTGGCTCACACTTAGTCTTGGAAATTAACAAGTTATGGGATTAGCTTTGGAGAGTGTTAAGCTAGAAAGAAAAGAGAAACCGAGGAACCTTAAGGGGGGAGCAGCATGCATTGGAGGTTATTTTGCGTNAGAGAAACCGAGGAACCTTAAGGGGGGAGCAGCATGCATTGGAGGTTATTTTGCGTTAGTAAGGATTTTGGTGATGATAAAGAAGTCTATGCCCAAAGACCAAATGTTTAAGGTAACTACGATCGAAGGGTTGCTGTGTGTTAAAGGGTGGCTACCAGGTATGCGTTGAGGAGCTCAATTCTATGGTAAATGGAAATATAACTTTGATTTCGGGTAAACGCATAGGTTGTAATTCAAGAGTTTAAAGGGTATGAAGTTGGACGCATGATACGATGCGGTAAGGTACAAACGCATAGTAGTATATGTTTAGGACATTGACGCATAGTAATATTCGGTGAAAAAATGGTTTCAAGGGTATTATGGCAGAAGGCAAAGGAAATAAGTAATGAAACTAAAACCTTAAAAGGAAATTCAGTGAACGCACAGGGGCAGTATGATTGAATGAATAGTTGTATATTAGAATATGTTAGACGTATAAGATAAGCTTATAAGGCTAGGTGGCTTCATATAAACTTGACACCTTATA